>OY748313.1:1888006-2234110 GCA_963556515.1 Nudaria mundana
TCTCTCAATGGGGTACCGAGAACCTGGTCGAGTTCAATGCCCGCAAAACACAGGCGTGTGCATTTACAGGGAAAAAATCCCCTTTCCTTCCCCTACCCTCTCTTCAGAATGCAATATTACCAATGAAGGACAACCTTGACATCCTTGGCATAGACGTTCGTGGAGAGCTCAATAATAAAAACTACATCGAAAGATGTATATGGCTAGCTTCGCGGAAACTAGGAATACTGAAAAAGGTAAAGCGATTCTTTACACCGCACCAGAGGTGTCTGTTGTACAAGACGCAGATTAGACCCTGCGTCGAATACTGCTCTCATCTCTGGGACGGTTCCGCGAAGTATTTGCTGTACTATAGATTGTCCGGAGGTAACGGGAAGCTCAGCGCCGAACAATAGCTTCCTTGGCCGCATTCTACCGTATTTACCACGGCGAGTGTTCTGAAGAGCTCTTCAATCTGATCCCACCCTCTTCCTTACGATCCCGAACAACGCGTGCCGGGCAAAGATGCCACTCCCAAACAGTGGATAGCATGTTCGCGAGAACCGAACGTTTTAAACGTTCGTTTCTCTGCTGAACGATAGTGGCCTGGAACGCCCTGCCTGTGCACGTGTTTCCTCCCACATATTATCCTGGGTTCTTTAAGCGGAGCGTGAAGAGGCACATCAGTAGCTCGTCAAGTTGAGGGCCACTCTCTATAGTATTGTGTGCTCTGAGAGTGGCCCACAATCGCTAGACGTCGTCGCGACTTACCACCAGGCGGGCGGCGTCAATTTGGCGAACCAAATATAAAAAAAATATTAAAATTTTGTGAGAATTAAAACAGAAACTAAACGCTTTCCTAAGATTTGAACTCGGACCGTCTTTGCTGGTAGCAATATAAAGACCAGTGACATAATTACATATGCACATGATTTAAAAAATGAATTTATTTAAAATTCATTTTTATTTTCTATTTTTATTTTTATTTTTATTATTTATTTTATCTATATATATATATATATATTATATCATATTTGATAGCATATAGTTAGTGGCCTCATTGCGTGGACAGACGAGTTCTTAAAAGTAAAGGTGATGGGTTGTCATTAATTGACAGACTGTCGGTCGAATATCAAATCGGTGTTCCTGGATGTGGTAATTGGGTTTTTGAATAAATTTTTTTTTTGTGATAAATGGAAAGATCATATATAAGTTTTATAACAAAACTATTTTGAAATATTTTTTTTCGGTATAATTAAAAAGTTATATCAAATTTATTTTTTATTTTTTTTTGTCAGAGGATATAACAATTTATTTATTTATTTATTTTATTTATTATTTATGTACAACACACATAGAAACAAGAACACAAAAACAGTAGTACAAACAATACAGTGAGCATAGTACAAGGGCACTGCTTATTCCTAGAGGAATCTCTTACTCGCCTGAACGGAGATGTAGGGGTGAGAGGGTGACGCGTGTGCAGTGCAAGTAAATAAACTTACATAAACTAAGGGGGCATAAATACATGTATAAATACATACTGTGCTATAATAAACTTACATAAAGGTATACTACATAATAATATAATAGGTAGCTAAGATTAAGAGGAGAGGTAATGAGCTTTTACTTTCTTTTTAAAGAGATGAAGAGTTCTACAGCTTTGTATGTCAGGGGGGAGTGAGTTCCACAGTCTGACCGCATGAACAGTAAAGGAAAAGGAGAAGAAATTAGTTTTGTGGGAGGGACAATTTAGTCGGTACTTAAGGTGAGACCTACACTGGGTACCGGGTGCGTTCACGTAAGAGAACCGCTCCCGCAGGTAGGAAGGATAAGCGGGATTGAACAGGATATTAAAAAGGAGACATAATATCCGAGTGTCTCTGCGACGGCGGATTGGGAGCCACTCGAGTTCCTTGCGAAAGTGTGAGACGTGGTCATATTTACGAACATTGAAAACAAAACGGATACAGAGATTTTGCAAGCGCTCGAGTTTGTCCAACAGCTCCTCAGTAGCATCCAAATAGCAGGCATCCGCGTAGGCCAAGATAGGCTGAATTAGCGTCTGAGCAAGTGAGACTTTGATATTCAGGGGCAAAAAGTTCTGGAGGCATTTAAGCGTGTGAAAAGTGAAATGCACCTTCTTACTTACCTCGCCAACATGAGTCTTCCAGGATAGATTGCAGTCCATAACTACACCCAAATTCTTTGCGGTATCAGTGTACACGACAGGGGAACCGTCCAGTAAAATGGGAGGAAGAGAAGATGCATCTAGTCCACCCCTCATCTGCCTACTGCCAATAATCATGGCCTGAGACTTAGTGGGGTTTATTAGGAGACCAAAAGATTTTGCCCATTTATTTATAGCACTCAGGTCATGATTAACAGCAGCAATAGCAGTTCTGTATTCGTTCAACGCAAAGTGCCGATACAACTGCAGGTCGTCCGCGTATAGGTGGAAGTTAGAGGATATGACTCGAACGACAGAGTTAATGAAAACGGAGAAAAGCAAGGGAGAAAGAACGCCACCTTGAGGTACACCCGCAGTGAGATCGTGCCAATCCGAATATGAATCATCAAGGCGGACACACTGCGAGCGCCCACGAAGATATGAATCGAACCAGGATACAGATTCCGAGGAAAAGTTAAGTGTTTTAAGGACACCAATCAACACATCGAAGTCCACGGAGTTGAAAGCACTACTGAAATCCAGAAGTACCAATACAGTGAGAGATTTGTTCTCCATGGCCCAACGAATATCGTCGGTAACCTTAAGAAGGGCAGTCACTGTGCTGTGGCCTGGCCGAAAACCAGATTGTAGGGTACTGAGAAGATTCTGCTGCGTCAGATAACTGGATAGCTGCCGATGAACTAAATGCTCAAGAACTTTGGATAAGTAAGGAAGGATGGAAATAGGGCGAAATTGCGACGGGAGAGTTGGGTTTTGGGATTTGGGTAGTGGGATAATGTGGGCCTGCTTCCAGGCGCGAGGGAAGCAACCTGAGCTCAGAGAGTAATTAAATATGTGAGTGAGAATGGGGAGGATAGCGGAAAGTATAGGAGTGAACATTCTTGAGCATAGTTCATCGTTACCAACAGCAGAAGATGTGATAGACAAGAGTGACTTTTTAACGTCATCTTCACTGACAGCAGTTAGTTTAAACGAAGGAGAGTCTGGTATAGGCAGTAGCGAGAGATCGTGCAAAGTACTTGACTTTACACTGGGATCAAGAATCAGAGCAGGAAGTGAAAAATGTGCATTAAGAGCCGATAAGTCGAAGTCATGGCTGTTAAAGTTAGTAGACTTGCCGATATCATTGGCTTTGAGAAATTTCCAGAGTTCGGAGGAATTGCGAGTGTCAAGAGACTTGTGAAAGTGGCGACGTTTAGCATCACGACACAGACGACCGCAACGATTGCGTAAGACCTTAAAGTGGATGAAATTGGCTTCCGTCGGGTGCCGCTTATACCTACGTTTAGCCTTATCTCGGCGAGCCATGTCGGCTTTGATGTTGTCGGTGATCCAAGGAGCCGGTGTGTGTTTCATTTTTATACGGCGTTTCGGTGCGTGCCGGTCGTAGAGAGCAGATATAGCAGTGTTCAAAAGGGTAACTTTTAGGTCAGTATGAGCACTATTCAAGACAGGCGCCCAGTCGATGCTCTCCGCATCACGCTGAGGTGAATCCCACAGTCGCTGTGAGCCTAGGCGTGAGGGCAGGTCAGTGTCGGGGCAAGACATCCTCCAAGCATTTATGGCATCGGTCTTGCATCGCACCTCTGAATCAATCAGTATTTGACAAAATTTTCCTGACTAATTCTTCGGTGCTATGGACCGACACGACAGAAATGCTGGCAGACTGACATCTGTGACTCTACGAATACCTAGCCCGCCCAAGCGAACTGGAAGAGACGCTTGGACCCAGGCCCGGTCATTAATATTTACATTTAAAATTTTACACAAAGAATTTTGTATTAAGCTGTCTAGGCTGCCCAAAATTTCTACATTTTTGGGTACGAAAAGACAAAAACGAAGAATAGTGAAAGCTGAATGAATACTGATATTACATAGACTATCAATAACCTGATCAAAATTTTGAATTTTTTCCTCGATAAAAGTGGAGAAGCCATCTTCTAAAATCGGGGACCCTAGGAGGCGTAAAGAAGTTTTGTCCAAAACTTATATGTTGGGGGCCAAACAGTTGAATTTGGAGATTGTTGTTAATTTATCTGTGTTTTCAGATATAAAAATCTCACATTTATTCGGGTTCAGTTCTAAACCAATTGACTGAAACGCGTTCTTTATTAGGGCTAAATCTTGTAAAACTGTCTCGACTTTTCCCCCTAAAGTCCCGTCGTCTAAATACCAAATGTTGAATTTTGATTTTATTTTTTGAATTATTGGGTTAATGGCCAAACTGAATATGACTGGTCCCAACGGATCACCTTGCTGACATCCTACGGCTGAATTCAAAAGGTGGTCTTTATAAATTAATTTTGTTGGCAGACTATAGCATTGCCAAAGAAAGTTAAGAATTTTGGGGGTTTCTAATTTGACCTGTGTCAGCAAGGTGTCCAGAGTTGAAGGCGTTTTTCAGGTCAACTTTCAAGATGACCTCTCCATCTTCGCTACTGTCAAAGTATGTTGCAAGCGCATGGATTGCGGCCTCACAACCTCCTTTTGAATCAAACCTAATTGAAAGGGCTGAAATTTGGTAGTAAGCTCCGTACTATAAAAACGACAACAAATTTTGGCTGCCAAACGCCGCAAAGTGCTACCTACGGCAATGGGACGAATGCCACCATCCTTCTTGTTAAGGGCACATAAATTGGCCCCATACAAAACATATGTGATGCCACTGTCCACATTGCCTGGGAGCATGAGGTTGACTAGAGCTGTTAGCTCCCTCAGAAGTGCATCACCAGCTTCCCCAGCGCTCGGACACAACAGATCCTTAGGTGCTGTGGTGTCAGACCGTCAAGTCCACCAGCTGATCCAAAACGAAAGGAGTCAACAGCTGTGCGCACATCCTTGGCAGTAGTCTCAAGATTTTCTGTATCGTTGTTCGGAGGATCAGGGAAAAAGAGGTCAGCTGCGGATGGTGGGTGCTTACTCTGCAAGCCCGTCAAAGTTTCTACAGAATAAGGAGCCAGCACGTCGCTACTAAAAAGTAGTCTTGCCGCCCCACTAATGTCGCCTTCCCTTACTTTATTCTCTACAAGTTTTAATTTGTTGGCCTGAGTATAATCAGGGGCCGAAATGTGGATTGAATTTGAATTTAAAATGTTAAAATTGTTTGTACAATTTTCTTTGATTTGGACCGTCAAAGATGTTACCGGCCTTTTCTTTACGTGTAGGATTCTATAAGGGAAGGTTAACATTTGTTCCCAAGCGCTAAAGGTATTTTCCCGGACTACTTGACCAATGCAGAAGAACCATTACAGATACATTTCTAAGAATTTTTATATTTCACACTACGACATCGACACTATCTGTTTGCCCTTTTTTGGCAAAGGCCTCCTCCAACCTCTTCCAATCTTCCCTATCTCTCGCTGTCCTCGTCCATGTTTTCCCTGCAGTATACTTTATCTCATCCTCCCATCTTTTAAACTGTCTCCCCCTCTTTCTTTTGTTGTATTTCGGGAACCAATTCATCAAAATTTTGGTCCATTTCTCTTTTCCTCTTATTGTATGTCCTGTCCATCTCCATTTTAGTGTATTTACTTTAAGTGTAAAATTTTCTATTTTTGTTCGTCTTCTTAGTGTTTCGTTTCTAATTTTGTCTAATTTCCTTTTGCCGAGCATACTTCTTTCCATGGCAGATTGACAGACTTCTAACTTTTTGGCATGAGCTTTAGTTAGGGCCCAGGTCTGGCACCCGTATGTTATAACTGGGAGAATACAAGTATTGTACACTTTTCTCTTAAAGTACATGTTCATTTCTTTGTTTTTCATAATCTCCCTAAACGACCAATATCTTTTCCACGCATTAGCTGTCCTTACTTCTAGTTCTTTTGACATTAAGTTTGTTGGCGATATTATTTGACCTAGATAAGTGTACTCATTTACGTATTCGATATTATTGTTGTTTATGTTTATTGGTACTTGTGTGTCGTTTGTCATCATTTTGGTTTTCTCGGTGTTCATGGTAAGTCCTGCTTTTCGGCTTTCGTAGTCCAGCTGGTTAAGCATTTGTTGGAGTTCTTCTTTTGTTGATGCGAATATAATTAGATCGTCGGCAAATCTCAAGTGAGTTAATTTCTCTCCATTTATATTAAGACCAAAGCTGTCCCAGTCAAGATGTCGGAAGATGTCTTCAAGAACGGCTGAGAATAGTTTTGGTGATAAAGGATCTCCCTGTCGTACTCCTCTTTCTATTTTATTATCCTCTCCTTCTCTTTCTAATTTGACTCTAGCTGTACTTGTTCTGTATATGTTTCGTATTATTCTTATATATTTATTATCGACTCCCTGATTCTTGAGAGATATCCATATGCGTTCATGTTCTAGGGAGTCAAAAGCCTTGTTATAGTCGACAAAACAGCAGTAAAAGGGAATTTTATATTCTTTGCTCTTTTCGAAGACTTGTTTCACAACAAATACATGGTGGAAAAATCACTTCTGAACCCCGCTTGTTCCTTGGGTTGGTTCTCATCGAGTGTTTTTGTTATGCGTTTGAGGATTACCTCCGCAAAGACCTTGTAGATGTTCGACATTAGACTGATCGGCCTGTAGTTGTTTATTTCGTTCTTGTCTCCTTTCTTGTGTATCAGAATAATGGTCGAAGAAGTCCATTGCTGAGGAATTATTTCGCTGTTTAGGACTTCATTGTAGATGTGAGTTAGAATTGGGGCAATGGAAGTCTTACCGGCTAAAAGTAATTCATTGGTTATTTGATCTGATTCTGGTGCTTTATCTCTTTTTTGGGTTTCAATAGCTCTTTCTACTTCTTTGATCATGATTCTAGAAACATCAGTAAAGTCTGGTAGTTCAGCTTCTTGGGTGTTCGTTTGTCTTGAATACAGGTCTCTGAA
The DNA here is from genome assembly GCA_963556515.1 of Nudaria mundana. Taxonomy (NCBI): domain Eukaryota; kingdom Metazoa; phylum Arthropoda; class Insecta; order Lepidoptera; family Erebidae; genus Nudaria; species Nudaria mundana. The sequence continues at coordinate 1,895,018 of OY748313.1, forward strand.
GAAAGTTGTAGCTATAGAAATCAAGTCTAGTCTATTCGTTTTGGGTTTTCCTTTCTTGTCTTTGCGGTTAGGTATCCATTCTGTTGTGTCTGTGAGCTGTTCTATAGCTTTTTTTATTCCTCCTGTCTTCGATATGTGATTCTCGAATGTTTTTAATCTTAACTTCTGCCTATCTTTTCTCATATTAGTTCTAATTTGTTTACTTAGTTTCGTTATTTCTGTTCTTATTTGTTTTGTTTTGATGTTGGTTTTCATAAGTTCTGCTCTTTTTTCCAAGATATCTATTGTTGATTTGTATATTTTTTTATTTCTAGTTTTAGTTTTGCTGGCGTTGTTTAAAATTTAAAATATCATGTAATTTTCCTAGCTTTTCTTGGGTATTCATATCTCTCGTCACAGCTATAAAGTCCACTAGTTTGTCTTTTATTAGTGTAGTTGATGTTATATTCGTTACTGGTGCTTGTTTTGCTATAAAAGGTCTATGTTTCTTTGATATTTCTAGTTTAAGTTTTATCCTGACCATTCTATGGTTGCTGTTGAAATTTATATTATTCAACACGCTACAGTCATCAAAAGACTTTGGTCTATTCGTAAGAATGAAATCTATCTCATTCTTAAATAGACCATCTGGGGATATCCAAGTCCATTTGCATTGGTTACGTTTCTTATATTGGCTATTCATGATTCTGAGATTGTTTTCATGTGCTAATTCTATGAGTTTAGCTCCGTTTCGTGTTCTTTTTCCTTCGCAGTATGGGCCCAGTAGTCTTTCTTCTCCGTGTCGTCTTTCTCCGATCTGTGCGTTGAAGTCTCCCATAACTATGAGGTTCTTATAAGTATGTTCTTGAATGGCGTTGTTCAGCTTAGTGTAGAATGACTCTATATCTGTGGTACTTGATTGTTCTGTCGGAGAGTAAATCTGTACTACTGACTATTTCTCCTCATGAGAGGGGAAACTTATATATATATATATTTTTTTTTTTTTTTACCGTACCTAACAGTTAACATTATTAAGTGTTTCAGTACGCATCCTCTTACAATACTATCGCTAGACAGAAAAACAAAAACAAGAAGATCCACCAAAATTACATCGAGTTCAGAGGTTAGAATTTACCATAAATATTTCTTCGAGTGACAGCTGACAATCAGTTTTACCAACATATCGAATCAAACTTGTTGGCAAGATCAAGAAAAGTGCGTTCAGAAACTATAACTCAGTGATACCTGCAAACTCAACCAGACTACCATTTGGAAATAAATTTCTACCAAAATGAACAACGATATGGTGGACTACTACTTACTAAAATAAAAGAACAAATGGCCATACAAACAGAAAATATCACCAACTCCGTCACTAAAAAAAGTCTCCGAAAATATCGATGACAAATTGAAAGCAATTTTGGAAGAGAATAAAAACTTGAAGACGGAAGTGAAAGTCCTGCAGGAAAAAATTAAGTACATGGACAATGAAAAACGAAGGAATAACTTATTAGTATTTGGGGCAAAAGAAAATCACCAGGAAAATCTGATAGACGAAGTGAAGAAAATAATAGAAACTCAAACTGAAGCTAAGGTAGAAAAATACGAAATCAATAAAGCTCATAGACTAGGAGTCCGAGGCGAAAAAACACGGCCAATCCTAGTAAGCTTCACAACAACAAGTTGTTGTGAAGCTTACTAGGATTGGCCGTGTTTTTCTTCATAACTTCATCTCTTTTCCAAGGAAAAGAGATGAAGTTATGAAGAAAAACAAACGAATTACCACTGACATCTACTTCAAGGAGGATTTCAGCAAAGAAATGCTAGAAAAAAGAAGGGAACTGCTACCAAAGCTGAAAGAAGAACGGGAGAAAGGTAAAATAGCGTACATAAGAGGCGATAAACTTATAATAAGAGAACCCAGGGAAGACCCAAGAGACAAAAGGAAGAGGAATAGCCTGGAGTCTTCGGACTCCTCGCCTAACCAAGCCGGTCTCAGCTCCAAAGAAGATCATGGTACTTAACCTTTGCCAAAAAGGGCACCGTACAAGACAAATTAAAAATAAATTTTTGAATCCAGTACCGAAAACACGCCGACAGTTCCCGAGCAAACCCGAGCGCGTGTGACGTCACAATGTTAATTTCTACTCATTGTAGCATACAGCTGATACAGTGTTTTGACGTGTAACCGACAATATATCGTTATTATCGTTAATATATAAAAAATGATTATTGTCTATAATATTAAACAACTTATGTTTTGATTAAAGTATTTATTACCTGCTGAAGCTGCACAGTCATGACATTGAACGTCTTGAACTTTTTTTAATCTTTCGTTAATAGTTAAAGTAACTGAGTAAGCTTTACTCCTAACTCGATGTTCTGGACATATAGGTACCTACGCCATTTTATGATGCAAATACCATTCTTACGGTTTAATTGGACATAACCAGCCTTGTCACCGTAACTCTCACGTGATACTCTAAAAATAAATTAATTATTAATTGTATTTAATAGAATAGATGATTTGATATTTTAATTCACAATATTTTTTACAAAGTTACCTTGATGCTTTAGCACCTCGAACTTTAGCTGAATTGAACCGAATATCATTTTTTTTTAAATCGGTTATCATAAATATATCGGGGCCTAGACAAGATATATTATCGGAATTAGCTTTTATAAATCCTTTATCACACATGACTAAATTGAATTACTTAATTTTTTTTTTTTGCACTAAAGTTCGGATATTTTCACATATAGAAGCCGTTGACACTGTACTATCTTCAAATTCCTTTAACATTGTGCCGTCACAAGCATGGCGACTAATCGTGACGCGTTCTTAGTCACGTGGTTATTTTTAAAATTTTATCAATTTTTAATTGTTAATAATTAATTGAAAACAATTTTTTAAAAGTTTTTCGCATCAATTATAAATATAATTTATTTTAAAGTTTTGAAATAAATAAAAAAATCGATAAATTTCTTTGTTTTTTCAAAAGCCCAATTCTTGGTGAAGTATAATTTTAAAGACTAATACTTACCATTCAGAAGTGGGATAAAAAACCTACGAAGATAACCCACTGAAAATTTCGCGAATTTTTTTTTCTTCACATATTATTAGTGGCACTATGTGCAATTTTGGGATGAATAATTATGTAATGGCATGAGGCTTTATCGCTTGGATTATTGCGACTGGTGGTAAAGTACATAGGATTGAATAATACCCACCTATTAGAATTCCTGGTAAGCGATTTTAATCTTCTTGTTTTCTTCTTCGAGTCAATGGCTACAGTATCTCGTTTCTGCTAGACCTTCCCAGCCCAATAGTTGGCCACGGCCACGGCGTTGTCCGTTGCTCCATATAATTCCTCGACAGTGCAGGTGGAAGGGCACAGTGGGCAAGAGAGCAAGTGGGACATGGACTGGTATGGGGCACCGCAATCGCAGGACACTCGCGACTGGTCAAAATAGCCCCACTTTGCCATGTTTTCCTTACAGCGGCCAACTTGTGTGCGCAGGCGATTCAATGACTTCCAAGTTGGCCACTGGAGATGATGTCCAGGTGGCAGGTTTTCTTAAGGTGTGATAAAACCTGCCAGAACTGGATGTTTTTCGGCCCACGTTTGCTCTCTCGCCCGCCGTGGGACGCTGTTTGTGGCAGAGGTCGTCCTCAAGAAGCTGCGGCGACACTTTAAGTGAACGGGAGGCATTACGTGGTTGTGCAGTGGGTGTCGGGAATCTGTTTGTTGCCTGTGTTTCTCCACTGCACAAGCTATGTCTCGTCAAACTTCCGGGGGGGGCTATGCCTGCCAGAGGGTATATAAGATTGAGTGGCGTAGGTTTGAGGCAGCCCGTAATTATCCTACACGTGTCATTTAAGGCCACATTAACTTCCTTCGCGTGGGCTGAACGGTGCCACACTGGGCACGCGTACTCTCCTACGGAGAAGGACAAGGAAAGTCCGGTTGTACGGAGAACGTGAGGAGACGCACCCCAAGAAGCCAAAGCGAGACGCCTCAACAGATTGTTCCTGGTCCCTATTTTTAGCTTCGTGTTGAAGCAGTGACTTCGGAAAGTCAGCGCTCTGTCCAGGTTAATACCAAGGTAGCGCGGATTCGGACAGTGCACAATATTGACACCTTGCCACGATAGCTTCAGAGTTCTAGTTGCCTCATGATTGCGGAGGTGAAACGCACACGATTGAGTCTTCGACGGGTTTGGTCGTAAGGCGTTGTCATCGTAGTAATCGCCAAGTGCATTCAAGGCGGTTGTGAGCGATGTTTCAGCATCTTCGAAGCTACGCGCCTGAGTAGTAAGCGCAAGGTCGTCCGCATAGACAAAACGCTGGGTGCCAGGTGTGTGTGGCTGGTCATTTGTGTACAGATTAAATAGAGCAGGAGCCAGTACACTTCCCTGTAGGAGGCCGTTCTTCTGAACACGCCATCTACTTTTCGAGGAGTTCAGGTGCATTTGAAACCGTCGGTTATTCAAAACTTCCCTTAGAATGTTCACGAAACCTGAATCCTTCGTTGCCACGTGAACCTTCGTCAGCAGTTTCCTAATGTTTACTGTGTCGTACGCAGCTGTGAGATCCACAAATACGACTCCGGTAACTCTTTTGGTCTCGAAGCCATCTTCGATGTGTTGGACGAGGTTTATTGTTTGACTGGTACATGACTTCCCAGGCCGAAATCCGGCCTGTTCCGGTATAATCAATGTTTCCATGACAGGTGTGAGGCGGTTCAGCAGCAACCTCTCAAACAGCTTGAATGAGAGACACAACAGTGAAATAGGACGGTAGCTTCTTGAGTCCTTTGGATCCTTACCAGGCTTAGGAATTGCTACGACATTAGATCGTCGCCACAATTTTGGGATCTTTAGAACACTAAGGCACGATTTGAACATAGCCAAAAGCCAGGACACTGCCACAGGTTCCAGTTGCTTAATTTGTTCAACCGTTATGTCATCCATGCCAGCGGCTTTTCCACACTTCAATGACTTGATGCCCTGAAAGATGTCAGCCAGTTCAAATGGTCTACTGATAGTGTCTGTATTGCCTGCGGTTTGTCGAGGGATTTTAGATCTTGGTAATCGGCGTGGGGCTTCTTCTTCTTGTTTTGAAAAATGCGACGCTGACGGCTGAGGTTTTGTGTTGTTTTTGTATTGTCTTGCTTATGTTTTTGTTGCGAGATATAGGTAATGTGAGATAATGAATTAGTTCAAATAGTCAATGCCACGGTTTTTCTTGGAATAACTTTAGATAGTGTGCTGCAATGGGGTTCTCATATCACAGCCTTGGCAGGAGGACCTGGCTCGACTGCCTATGCGGTTAGAAGGATGGGGTCGCTGAATGATAGAAGGGCGGCACGATTAGTTTATTTTAGCTACTTTCATAGCGTTATGTCATATGTTACAGCTGTGGGGCTCGGCTACCGATATTGAGACAATGTTCATGTTACGGAGACGGGCTGTTCGAGCAATCTATAGACTCGGACCCCGTGACTCGCTGAAGGAATTGATTAAAGAAATTTGAATCAAACAGTTGCTTCTCGGTGTGTTTGCGACAACAACTTATACGTAATTACGGAGGAACATCGATCTCTTATAAAAAAGGAATCCGACAACTATAATTTAATCAATATTTATTTAAATACAACAAATTAAATGTCAATGTACATAACAAGCTTACAAAATCCGGTCTATTCCTGTTGTCCCCATTGTCGCTGTCCCCATTATGGGGACAACAGGAAGTCAAAAAATTTCCTTCCCATTGTCCCCATTGACGCTTTCTTATTATGGGGACATCAGGATATAAACGCGAAAGTTTGTGAGTATGTAAGTAAGTATGTAAGTATGTATGTATGGATGGATGTTTGTTACTCTTTCACGTAAAAACTACTGAATGGATTTTAATTAAACTTTACAATAATATAGCCTATACATCAGAATAACACATAGGCTACAATTTATAAAGATATTGTGTGAATTGTTCAAAATATGACGCGGCGCGACGGGAACGGGAAAAAATCCGAATTACCACGCGGACGAAGTCGCGGGCGACCACTAGTTATTAATAAATATACAAAAACAAACAATTAATTAATCAGAAAAAAAAAAAGTCACAAATGCCCCGCTGAATAGCAATTGGAAAATCTTTGCACCAGGAAAGACCCAGAGCGAGTGTCACCGGACCTCTCCGTAATTCTACGTCCCAACTCCGTGACAAAGCTCTTGGTTTTGGAGCCCCAACTGCCCAAGGTCTCCACCGCTAAGGGCACAAATAAATAGCGTGACTCCAATGCAGCGTATTTCGCTCGTTTTCTATCCGCCGCGTCCCCGGCTGCGGCAGCCGGAGCGTGGACAGTTCGACCAAGGAATAAAACAAGCTGTTCTCTTTGAGACAGTCTTGATAATGCCTCGTTTAGAGGCGAAACAATTCAAGTCATTGTACTAAATAATACCTACATAAAAAGAAAAAAAAAATATAAATATAATTATCTAAAATGGTGCAGTGTACAAAGTGTAAGTTATTTATTTCACTTAGCAAGGATGATACAGTGAGGTGCCGAGGTGCCTGTGAAGGATATTTCCATAGGAAATGTGTTAAGAATATAAAACAGTTCATGGAATCAAGTGTTTGTGCCAAATGTAACAAGGGCGATAGCCCTAAGCAGGGTGCAACCCAAACTCCGCAGTTGAACATGAATCCATCTGAAATGTCTGTTGAGGCACTACTACGAGAAATGAATAAAAAACTTGAGGTGGTTTATAAAATAGAGAAGAAACTGACAGATATTTCGGAGGCAGTGGATTTTTATGCTGAAAAATACCAAGAACTCACGGAATTTAAAGCATGTGCGGAAAGAAAGTTAGTGGCGTTAGAACACAAGAACACCTATCTAGAAAAGTGCAACATTGCACTGGAAGAAAGAGTACATGAACTGGAAGAGAAAGGATTACAGAATAATATAGAAATTATTGGCATTGAGAAAGTGGCAAACGAGAATCTATATGAAACGGTTTCTAAAATTGCTAAAAAACTAAATCTAAATCAAAGTGAAGTTGAGAGTGTTAAAAGGGTGGGTAGAGAGAAAAGTGCAGAAAACAAATACCAGCCAGTGGTGGTCACGTTCACTAACAGAGATGCGCGAGATCAGTGGCTATCGTCACGGCGAACTGTGATTTCTAATAATGATTTATTTAAGAATGGAAATGAAACACGTATCTACCTTAACGAAAATCTAACCAGATATAAGCGACAACTTTTGTGGAACTGCAAAATGCGCCTAAGGGGCTCATATAAATATATTTGGATACAGAATACTAATGTACTGGTTAGAAAAAATAGTGATGAAAGCAAAATTTATAAAATTAGATGTGAGAAAGATATTGATAAACTTCTACTCCCTGTGCCGCCGCCAACATCGCCTGGCAAGGCGAACCATTCATTAAGCACAAACTAAATAGTGCGTGAACACTCTAGTCGAAAATTACCCTAATTTTAACATTCCACGATCTTGATGATATATTTTTTACAAATTGTTTAAATACGTACTATAAAAGGTATACCGATATTCTAGCTTGGCATAATGATAATTGCAACAACAGAAACCAACTACGCATTTTGCATCTAAATGTGCGTTCCATGAGGAAACATTTCAATCAACTTTTAGTAATTTTACAACAATGTGAATACGAAATTCTCATACTATCGGAAGTTAATATTAAAGAGTCAGAGGTAGACATATACAAAATAGATGGTTACGACACATGGAGCAGAACAAGGGTAACTGAGAAGGGAGGCGGAATTATTATATATACAAATAATGAATTAAACATAGAATTTAATGAAGTAAAAAGCAGATCTGTAGAACTTGTAGAACTTCGCTGGAATTTAAATAACCAATATATACACTTAATTGTAGCCTACAGGCCGCCTAATAAGAACAGGTTATTGTATTTCGAAGAATTATCCAACCGAATAAAGAAAATTCCACCGACGGGAGACCTCATTATACTTGGAGATATGAATATTGACCTATATGAAAATAAAATAAATCCGACTATATCGCGCTACAAAACATGTTGTGTGAATACGGCCTGCAACTCGTAATACCTTCCACAGAGATAACGCGCGAGGCGATAGTCGATGGCCAGTATACTTGCTCGTGCATAGACCACGTATGGGTGCGACCGAGACAGATAGTTAGCCATGCTGCCGCAGTCATTGAATGTCATCTATCAGATCATCATATGCTTGGCTTTTCGATACAAGTACCTGACGACTCACAAGTGTTTACGAAATGTAAGACCGATAAACTAACTATAATTAGTGACAAGTTAGTTAAAGAAAAAATAATTGCATTTAATTGGTCGGATCTGTTACTGTTTACGTGCCCATTACTGTTATATAATGCTTTAAGTAGCACTTTTAGTAAAATATATCAGGATAGTAAAATTGACATATCTGTAAAACAAAAAGTGTACAAGCAACCGTGGGTGGATAAGCAGCTACATACAATGATATTACACCGTGATAAACTTTTTAGAATATGGAAATCTAAACCAGATAATATGTGTAATCGGCTTGAATATACTAAATTTAGAAATAAGTTAAATAAATTGATAAATATTGCGAAAAATAATTATCGTCAGCAAGAAATTAAAAATTGTAATGGGGATACGCGGAAAATATGGAGTAAAATTAATAGATGGATAGGGCGAAGCAAAAGTAGTGTAGACAAATTGATTATGAAATATTTGGGTAAGAAAGATAATTTATATAATATATGTACTAACTTTTCGGATACATTTACACGGGAAATTGTAAACATTAAGCATACTTGCAGTACACAGTTCTTAGAAAGGAATGAATATGTTAAGCCATCGATGGTGTCTTTTAGGTATGGAAGGGTAGGTAGTGCTGTAGTGGAAAAATATTTAGATAATCTTAGCGTGGAAAAGTCTCCGGGTTTTGATAGGATAAGAGTACAAGACATCAAGATTGTTAAGAAAGAATTAAGTCCTGTCTTAGCGTTGTTTGTTAACCTTTGTTTGTCCCAGGGTACATATCCAGATGACCTTAAGAAATCCATAATCCGTCCCATACATAAGCAAGGAAGTTATACTGATTATGGAAACTACAGGCCGATTGCAATTTTATCTGTAATTAATAAACTAGTGGAGAAAGTAATTGTTAATCAGGTTAGTGGTTTTTTAGAAAAGTATAACATTCTATCGAGCGCTCAGCACGGCTTCAGGCCCGGCCGCAGCACCTCCACGGCGATGACGGACTTTGCGGATGAGGTCAACAGTAGTCTCGATAAGGGGTGTCAAGTGCTTTGTGTCTTCATAGACTATAAAAAGGCATTTGATACTTTGGAACACGAAATCTTATTGCAGTCAATGGACGAGTGTGGTATCCGTGGGCCTACAAATAATTGGTTCCGAAATTACCTTAAGAACCGTACCATACGCACTGTGGTCAACGGGGTGGAGGGCGCCGAGCGTGAAGTCGTGCTGGGAGTCCCGACCGGCTCTGTGTTTGGGCCTATGGGCTTCGTCATGCACGTAAATAGTGTGCCGAACGTGGTACAGTACTGTCGTGTGTATATGTATGCGGATGATATGTGCTTACTTTATTCAGCAAAGGACATTAATGAAATAATACTGTTTGTGCAATCAGACCTTAATAATGTTACAAAGTGGGCCCACGACAACGGGTTAATTATTAATCAGTCCAAAACCAAATGCATACATATACACTCGCCATACAATAGAACGGCTGCTAGACTGAATGTTGACGATTTTAGTATTGTGGGTCATACGTATGAATGCTTTCACTCGGCCGGTCGCGATTGCCGCTGCGAGAAGCTTTGTTTTGTTGACACATTTAAGTACTTGGGTTTGCACGTAGACCGTAAATTTAGCTGGAAGGTCCACGTAGGTGAGGTATGCTCCAAGTTGAGAGTGCTATTAGGAAAGTTCTATCACCTTAGGATTATTCTTAACAAACGTTTGCTACGTACTGTATACTTTGCGTTAGTGGATTCGACACTCGGCTATTGCCTAAGTAGTTATGGGCGTACTTTCGATACATATCTCAAAGATATCAAGAACCTTCAGGTTCGATTTCTTAAATATTTAGTTAGTCCTAGCGTTAAAAGAAAATGCTGTGGCGATTATGACCAGCTTTTTTCTGTAACTAAGATACTCCCTGTGAAGGCTAAGGTCGAATATTTAATTATTATAGAAAACTACTACTGTGACTTTTTTAGGAAATTAATTACCAATAGATATAATACTAAAAGAGCTAGGAAAAGAACATATGTATGCCCGAAAGTAAAAAATTATTATGGTCAACGAACCAATAAGTACCTGTTACCAAAATTATATAATAAAAGAGATTTTTTAAGGGAAGAAGGGAGACTATATAAGAATACGCTGAAAAGAAGGGTTAGAATAGCACTACTAGAAACTTACAATGCTACATAGTTCTCATCTTCATTTACTATTAAGGTTTGATAGGTTTTTAGATGGTATAATTTATAGATATTAGGTATTAATTGTAAAAATAGGTAAGGAGTGCAAGCTTGCCAACAAACTGCGTCTGCAGTTTGGCGAGATATTATATAAGTAAAAAATGTAATGCCTAATCTGGAATTAAATTAAAAAAAAAAAAAAAAGAAATAAATATAAACTGGCTATGACAAAAGATACTTCATAGGGTTGGTAATACATGGTAATACACCGAAACAAACATTTGTGTGATCCACAAATGTTTGTTTCGGAGTTTGGGTATTTTCTATGTATAATATGTATGTATTTAGAAATATATAAGTATGTTTATCAGTCGTCTAGATCCCATAACACAAGCTTATATTAGCTTAATTTGGGCTAGATGAAGTTGTATGAAAATGTCCAAAAATATTTATTTGCGGACAAATGTATAAAAGATATTTAATAAAATTCTTCAGGGGCGTACCATCAGTTATCCCACTACACTTACTTGACTCGCTATAAGTTGACGAACCATTATCTACAAACAACGACAACTACTGTCACTCCCATACATTATTAGAACTTTCTATTGGCGTTGTCGCTAATCGATTGCATCTTGGCTAGGCCCCCTGATCTGCCATTACTTGACTTAACACTCCTTGACGTACCACGACGCCACCGGGCATGCGTGGGGGAGCCATTCCTTGACGTACCACGACGCCACCGGGCATGTGTGGGATAGCCATTAGTTGACGTACCACGACAGCGACGCGACCAGGCATGTGTGGGGGAACCATTTGTATGAGATACATTTGGTTCGTGGCATTTGTTGGAGAAACATTTGTCGAAGAGTCATTTGATGACGAGCCATTGGATGGCGAGCCTTTGTTAGCGTGACATGTATTATCGTACCATTAGTTGGTATTATTAACGAAATATGAACCTCAGGTAATGTATAGGGCTGTTTACAATTTGGGACCTCGTGAATCTTTAAGAGACCGTTTTAGAGAAATAGATATTCTCATATTACCATCTCTCTCATCAATAATATCTATGAGCATATCTTGCATGTTCGGAAAAATCTTGATAAGTTTTCTTCTTTGCGACGTTCATAGTCATAACACCAGAAACAAACACAAAATAACTGTCCCTAAACCAAGACTAGCCAAGTCCAGTGATCATTCTTTTCGAGGTAATATGGTCCGATTTAACAATAAAATACCTAAATCTCCACTCTAATCTCACCGAGAGAAGTTTAAACGAAGTACTATTAAAAAGACTACCTCGGTGGCACAGTGGTATTATGTACGGACTGTCACGCTCGAGGTCTCGGGTTCGATTCCCGGGTCTGGTGGATAATGTATAATTCTCTTTAGAATTTTACCCAGATAATTATCCCAGAGTCTGGAACTTGTGCCCGGTAAATGGCAATAGGCTCGCCCCCTATTACATGGGACCTAACATAGCTGGCGAGATGTGGGTGTGTTTGCACACCTCTGCCTAACCCTTCGGGGAAAAAGGCGTGATGCTATGTTATGTTATGTTTACTATTAAAAAGTATCCACTGAATAAAGCGTATTATTCAATAAAATATTATAATGATGACAGAGATGCCTTGAAATATATAGATAATATTCTTCACATGGCAGTATTATTTATAAATATTAATTATATTCTTGTAAAGTTTAATATTCTGATTTGATTTGGTTTGAGTCGTAACTTGGCCAAGTATGTGCAATTTTTTATGTGTGAGTAAGCATTTGAGGATTTAAAAGTCAGGAATGGACGAGCGAGACGTATCAAGATGCCCGTGTAAGACAGTATGAACGAAACCGTGAATGGTGGGTTGGTTAACGGTATCGACATCACCCGTAGTTAGCACATGCCGCTAGTCGAGCATTGTTACAGATTACCCCAACCAATGAAATTCTGTGAGCACGCGACGCACTCGTGGTAATGTGCGATTGAGTTTCGTCATCAGTTTTTGCGCCGTATAAGATTATCGGCTCTGACGAAAGGGTGATTGATTTGAAGAGATGGTAAGAAAAATAAATAAACAAACAAAGGTGAGATTATTATAGGTTAGGCCGAGCTGTAAATCTAAAAGTCAATATACCGGGTGAGGTTAGACCCAGCTTGTCCAAGGCTGAAAGCCGCATAAAGTGTTAATAACTGTTGGAGTATATCCCAATAGATTTGATAATTCTGCCTTTGTAAAGGACCTGTTAGTATGTATGTAGTACGCCTCTGTCTAACCCTTCGAGAACATAAGGGAGTCGAAATGTATGTAGCCATGTAGGACTAGGAATATTCATTGTTTGCATTGGTCATTTCTGGACAGTAACTGTCGTGAACTTCCAGATGACGAAACTTATAACATTAAACGATGGTCAAGGCTACCCCAGCAGTAATCAAGCGTCTGTTGTACTGTCCAAGCTGGATCCCAATGAACTAGCTGTGGTGTAACAGGACTACCTGATGAAGACATATTCTAGAACGAGTCGAAAACTATTCGATGTCAGAAGAGCCCGATTCTTGGGTCTAGTTGCAGGGAAGTGAACTAATATTTTTCCTTTGATTTATATATTATAGACGACTTATAGTTGTGCTTGATATCTTTATCGCCGTCTCATGGCGAAATGTTTTCGGGACGGGTGCGTCCACGCCTGACCTATCTTCACCTGATGCATCAAGTCGAGGGCGACTTGGTGTCAGTATGGCCGAGTTAGTGGCCTCCTTGCGTGGACAGACGAGTTCTTAAAAGTAAAGGTTGATTTTTGAGTGAAAATATCATGAAAATCAGTTGTTGACATATTTTATAAATCGGTTGGGTAGTCGTCGAGAAACAATTTCACAGCGAGTTGCATTTGAGTCACCTGATAAGGAGATCCGCTCAATAAAAAGCTCGATTTTTTTCTTATTTTTATATAATAACAACTTGTAGTTCAGATATCAAAAAATATGTTTGATGCGCTTATCTCGAACCCGCGTTTATACAAGTGCTAACACGGCAGCATAGTCCTAAACAGTCCGAGATATCGTGTCAGTGAACGGTTTCTATGTGTGCGATGTCGAACTCCGATAATTAAAATGTAATGCTCACTATGCTTATATGTATATGTTTACTACAATAAAATAAAATAAAATTAGTAGTAGTAAAGTTAGTTTATACATAGTGTTAAGATTAATTATGTACATAATATATTTATTAAATAAAGAAGTTTAATAGTAAGAGTCAGATGGTCTAGCTCGCTTTCTAGGTAGATTACCTTCTGTACTATTTTGTCCGCTAGGTTGTCCACCAGCCATGCCATGGAGCTTCATTAGAGGCGAGCACAATCGCTGCAAATCTTTCAAATGGTGCTCATACTCTTCTTGATCTGCCAAAGTATTACTATCCAACCATTTCAAAGCTTCTTCGCAAGCCCTATCCTTCTCCAACATCTTATCGCGAGCGTCATTCAACGCCTGTTTCACGCTGATAATGTACGACTCCAGCTGGTTCCGAGCAGATGCTCTTTGCTTCTGTTTCTCGTCTTCCTCTTTATACTTCTCCGCTTCAGATAACATGCGGTCAATCTCCGCCTGCGATAAACGATCTATGTCGTGTTTAATAACAATGTTATTGCGACGACCAGTGCTGTTCTCTTTAACAAACACGCTGAGAATGCCATCACAGTCCATATCGAACCTCACATCGATCTGTGGAACTCCCTTTGGTGCTGGTGGGATATCCGTCAGGTGAAATGTGCCTAACAAGTTGTTGTCTCGTGACATGACTCGCTCGCCTTCGTAAACTTCAATAGTAACAACAGATTGGTTGTCCGAATAAGTAGTGATTGTATGTTTCTGCAACGTTGGGATAGTAGTGTTGCGTTCAATAATCTTCTCAGTGATGTTGTCATCGTCGTTGATACCGAGCGAGAGTGGCATCACCTCCACCAGTAACAAATCCCGATGGAGCTTTTTGTTGAAAATAGCTGCTAAAATAGCCGCGCCATGTACTACCGCCTCGTCTGCATTGATGGACAGGTTCAACTTCTTGCCACAGAAAAAGTTCTGTAGTAGAGTTTGTACTTTAGGAATACGTGTAGATCCACCGACGAGAATCACGTCGTAGATTTCTTCTTTATCAAGTTTAGCGTCCTTGAGAGCCTTCTCTACGTGTTCTAGAGTACCACAGAACAGATCTGAACACAGCTCTTCGAAGCGTGCTCGGTAGATCTTTGTGTAAAAGTCCAGCCCTTCATAGAGAGCGTCAATCTCGATGGTGGCTTCAGTGAGCATGGACAATGTACGCTTGGCTTGCTCAGCAGCTGTCTTTAATCGGCAAAGCGCGCGTGAGTTGGAACGCAAATTCTTCTTATATTTCCGTTCGAATTCTTCCGTGAGGTGATTCACAAGTCTGTTATCGAAGTCTTCACCTCCGAGGTGTGTGTCTCCTGATGTAGCTATCACTTGAAAAATTCCATCTTCAGTACTCAAGATGGAGACATCGAAAGTACCCCCTCCCAGATCAAAGATGAGTATTTTGTGCTCACCTTTGAGTTTATTATATAAACCGTAAGCTAGGGCCGCGGCTGAAGGTTCGTTAATAATCCTTAGGACGTTCAAACCTGCAATAGCGCCCGCGTCTTTTGTCGCCTGTCGCTGGGAATTGTTGAAGTATGCCGGTACACTGATGACGGCGTCCCTCACGGATGTGCCGAGGTACGCTTCAGCCGTGTCCCTCATCTTAGTCAACACCATGCTGCTGACTTCCTCAGGTGTAAGTAGTTTTGTTTCACCTTGGAATTTAATCTGGATCTTCGGCTTGCCGCTGTCACTAATTACTTTGAAAGGCCAGAGTTTCATATCAGCTTGGATTTTAGGGTCGTCGAATTTTCTTCCGATAAGTCGTTTTGCGTCGAATACTGTGTTGTTGGGGTTCAGGGCTACTTGGTTCTTCGCGGCATCTCCTATCAGCCGATTTATATCCCCAAACGCCACATAGGAAGGCGTTGTACGGTTACCAAGTTCGTTCTCAATGATCTCCACATTTCCATGTTGCCATACTCCGACACATGAGTTTGTTGTTCCAAGATCAATTCCAATAGCTGGCATTTTAATAAACCATATTTTTTTCCACTGTGTGCACTAATAATGCGTTCTCTTTACGAGATAAATAATTCCGGTTCACACCAAACTACGTTTGCTTCGTATCACGATTCAAATAAAAATGTCAATGTCAAATGTCATGTCAAATAATTCTAGGCTTTTTTTTTTTTTTTTTAGTTCCGCGACCAAGGCCGCGGCCGCTCTAACGTCCGTTGCCGGGCGTCTCTGGTTACAAGCAGAACGTATTTCCAGTGGCGCCCGGCGGAATAATTCTAGGCTGCAATTTTCCGTGTTTATTAATACTCAGCGAATGGATTTCGACCAAAATTCTATACTGTCACGGATATGAACCAATCAGCATTGAGAATCTTCCGAAACTTCCACAGGATTAAGATGTGGCAGCTAATAACAATGCGGCCTTGTAAGAGTGAGATGGAGCTATTAGTATGGCTACTGTATAAAATCTCCCTATTTTGTGGGTAACGCTATGAATCTTTTCTTCTTTATTATTAATAACTGATAACCACGACTCCACCGGCGTGATTTATGCTGACCGACCAGCTCTGTTCTCATATATAACTGACTGATTGACATAACTGTTATGTATACGCAATATACAATCTGTACTCATAACAATTTTCAAACTTAATAAATTAAATTTAGGTATTACCATCGAAATCATGACATCATGTTTTATAGCATATACCTAGTCCAGCCATAAGTTTTGTTACAAATAAAAATGCATATTTTTTTTAAATTTATACCTACACATTTATTAAAGTCTTAGCAAAAAATAAAAATATATATTATTCGAAATGGCCACCTTTGGCTTTTATACATCCCTTTAATTTGTTTGGCCACGAATCTATGGATTTCCGCACTGTTTACAAGGGAAATTTTGCCACAGCTTGCTGCAAAGATTTTTTAAGAGACTCAATGTCGCCGTGTCGTTTAGAGCAGGCCATGTCCTCTAAAACTGACCATAATTTGTAGTCTAAAGGGTTGAGGTCTGGGCTAGATGAGGGCCGCTCTTCAGCTCTTATATAGTCCGGAACGTTGGTTTCTAGCCAGGCTTGGGTAGTTCGTGCCTTGTGACGAGGAGCAGAGTCCAGCTGGAAAGTCCACGGTATATTTTTAAAAAGTGTATTGCTGAGAGGTTTCACAACATGATCCAAGACAGTATCTTGATACACTTTGGCTGAAGTTTTCACTCCTTTTTTACAAAAATGTAGTTTTGTGACTCCCAGATAAGACACGCCCCACCAACCCATCACTGACGCAGGATGATGACCACGTTGTACCTTTCCGACCACTTGAGCAGCTTCCTTAGAACTGTGAGCGTACACTTTATCATTTTGCTTATTGTAGTGTTCTCCAATAGTGAATTTTTTTTCATCGGTAAAGAGGATATTTCTGTTCCTTTCACCTGCGTATCGCGACAGAAGGCGCTTTGATCGAACCACTCTCTTTAATCGTAACTATTGATTTAGGGCATGTCCTATATATCGACGATAAGCACCGAGCTTCAGATCTTGTTTTATAATACGTGACAGAGTCCTTGTGGGAATCTTCATTTTTTGCGATAAGATTTTTTGCTTCCTTATGGGGTTTTGCCGAATTCTGGTTTTAACAGCATTAATGGCCTTTGTAGTTCTAACAGCACGCGGCCGCCCCGATCTTTTCTGGTCTTCGACAGACGAAGTGTTGTTGTATCTATTGTTAGTACGATATACGAACATACGGCTAATACCAAGTTTTTGAAGTGTCTGGAATATGACCGACGGCTCCATACCCACTTTGTGCAAGGCGATCACTGCGATCCTATTTTCTTTAACACCCCATTCCATATTGTAATTCGATAATGAACACGAAAAAATATGTGAAATGGCGCGAAATCTAAAGAAGTTTTTATAATAATATACGTGTTCCAAATTCAAAATAATTAAAAAGTTTAGAAAAAGAAAAATTTAATGTAACAGTATTTATAGCCAGACTAGTTATTAAGTGACGCGTGTTCTACAATTACTTAGCTGGACTGACCGCTGTGTGTGTGGGTATACTTTCGTTAACATAATATAGTATGTAATCCTAAAACGTTTTGGCACAATGAATTTGGCATACTTTTTTTGGCATAATTATACTTGGTCACAATTGATTTTTAGCAGCATATTACTGTGGAATAATTATATTTAGGTCTAATATATTTATGCATAATTTTTTCTTTAAACAAAATGGGTAGGTTAGGTTAGGTTAAATCTCACAGTTTTAACCTAACCTAACCTACCCATTTTGTTTAAAGACTACACCACCTACGCACGAGCCGAGCGAACGAAGCGAGCGGTGCCGCGGTAGCGGCCGGCCAGTGCCAGAAACTACTTGCATTAATAGAAAAAAGAGATTGTTTTATTTGATTTCCCAAACAATGCTAATATAAAGCTATGCTTAAATATGATTATGCTAATTTTATTTATAATTAAGACAAATATATGCTAAATTTGTTATGGATAAAAAAATTATGCATAAATATCATTAGTCTAAATTACCGTATGCCAAAATATTTTGTGGTTATTTTTTTATGCAAATGGATAGTGAACCGTGTGCCAACGACAACGACTGCCAGAATATCAGCCTTAATACATTCAAACATGTTTGTTCCCCTGACTCTCTTATTGACCGAGCGGATGAAGCTTCTACATTTCGAGATTGGACAATTTTGATTTCGTCAGTCTGTCTGTTTGTATGTGTGTTCCGGGTTAGCAGCCCCATTTATAATCTGATCTTCACGAAAGTTGGCACAAGACATCCTTTACTAGAAACAATATTTTTAGTGTAAGTTTTAATTTTTTATGGGCGGAATGGGAAAATCTGTTCGGCCATAGAGCGACCACTAGTTATAATAATATGCAGTTTAATTACCCTATACTAAGCACGCTCTATAAATCTCACCCTAACTGGCAACATTGTTTGTACAAAACTATAAATAACGAGACTCAACATCCTAAATAAATTCCAGGGGCCCAAGTCGCGTAAATGAACGTAAAACGCTATGCTACTGCTATGCTATTTGGTTACAACTGCTATTGGTAAAAAAAATCGGTAGTCTGCTAAATTCACAAGCAACGCGCCAGGGTGGCGCCAGAAAGGCACCAAACCGAATGACTGGAGAGTACAATCATCATTAAGTTAAGTTGAATGACTGCAGAGTACAATCATCAGTAAGTTAAGTTGGATTTAGTTCCTCCCGACATTACCAAATTCCCAGCCCTATATCCCGGGAACCGAGCTTCTTACCTAAATTCTAAGCAATTTTGGTTCTCCGTGCACCCCTACCCATCACGAGTTCCATTCGCCTGCATAAACATTCCCGGGAATTCTCATCCCACGAAAATACCCAAGATTCCCAGTACCCCATATCTCGAAAACAAGCATCCCAGGTCAATTTTGCCCTCATTTTGCGGTCTTCTAGTACCCGAACTAAGTATTTAAACTCCACCTTCTCACAAAATTTTTCTTCCCAATTCTCATCCCACTTTCCAGAAATTTAAAGGCCCTATAACCCGGAAACGGAGCTTCCCAGCTCAATTCTGAGCAAATTTTTGTTCTCCTGCACGGTTTTGGAACCACGACTTAATCTATTCGCCTGCAAAAAAATCCCGGGAATTCCCATCCCACAAAAATACCGATTCCCAGTACCCGATATCTCGGTAACTGCTTAGTTACCGAGATATCGGGTAAGGGAAGAAAGGCAAAATTGACCTGGGATGCTTATCCCAGGTCAATTTTGACTTCATTTTCGGCCCCCCTTTAAACGCCCCGCAGATAATGAAACCACTTCTGTTCCCATAAAGAAAAATCCCAATTTCCATCCCACTTCTCAAAAACTTTGATATTAATAATTAATAAAAAACAAAAACACCGCTGACAGGCTGACGTCTTTCATATCGTTTTATATTGTAATTTAATTTTTTTGGTGCAATTTATTACAATAGATCAGTTTTCAGAATCATTTTACACCATTATAAATAGCTAATATATATCACACTTCAAAATTATAAGGAATAACAAGAAAAACAGAATAAATTACGAACACAACAATGATGACAATTTGAACAATTTGACAACTGCGACAATAAGAAATATGAACAAAATTTTTACATGAATTACAATTTAAGATCAAAAAGACGAAAAGCGGAAACAACCAACGCACAACTAAGATCTGCGCCCGTTTCAACCCCGTCGGCTGCCTCCTCCAGTACCTCTGAAAGTGACGAGTACGTCACTCCGAGATGTAGCAGTGCGTCGAGTGATGAGATTGGGCCCTCGACGCCGTCGCCACCAACACCTGCGCGACGGAGATGTCGACCACCACCGGCCAGCTTGGAGACCCAAGTGGGGCATGCCCCACTCTCAGTGGCTCCCGCTATCGGTGGTGTAGTGCGTCGCATGAAGTGGACACCAATAATAAATGAACATGTCATGCGTGCGTACTATGAGGCCACAGACGGGGAAACTAACCTGACAGCGTATCGTTCTAGGATGCTTCCTCTGTTTCAGGTTCTTCAACCGACAGTTACCGTTTCCGTTCAACGACTTTCGGATCAGGTGCGGGCTATCCAACGATGCAAATTGTTGGATCAATCTGTGCTTGATCGGCTGCGCCTGGATGTATTATCTACTCGTCCAACTCCTGTGTCAACGATGGCACCATCGCCTGTAGCACAAACGGTTTCGATTAGTGCGACTTCAGTCGAGATTGCACTTGACACAGAAGATGATACAAGTGATATATCTATTCAGGTAAGTGAGCAATTAAGGAGTACTTTGGAGGATGTGATCTTACAGTATAGGTTTACACCTCAATCTAGACCACGTTTACCACGCTTGCCCACTCATAGGCGAAATCTGGCGTTGATGGGAGCCCTAAATGCATTGCTAGCTCCATACCTACAGACTAGCAATGATTTGCTAGATACTCACTCGATCCTCTACTGTGGAGCTATTGCCGCTTGTCGTGTTGCACGCGTTAAATTCCCCGAAGTTAACCGTGCACCACGACCGGATGGTGTTCCTGCATGGCAGGCGAGAATCGAGCGACGAATCGGCACATTTAGGGCTCTCATTGCAAAGCTAATCTGCTTCAGCCGGGGAAATAATCGTCCCCGGGTCATGCGTTTTGTGGCTCAGGCATTTGCTGGGACTGGTATTAGTTCCCAGCAATACTTAACCAACGTCACGGAACGTATTGACTTTCTGAAGCAGAAAGTATATGCATGGGCAAGTCGTATTCGTCGTTATAGAGAGCGTGTGGATAGATACTGGCAGAATCGTATCTTCCAAAGCGATCAAAGGAAGGTGTACCGAGTGTGGGAGGGAACTAGGCAACGTTTGAGCGACGGGCAACTGCCAGATACTCACGCCATGAATCAATTTTGGCGTGACATATGGTCGGTGCCCGTCGAACATTCGGAGGGTAACTGGATCAGTGTTGTTGAGCGAGAATGCGATAATATCGAGCCCATGGAGTCTATTACAATAGACTCCGAAGACGTCAGTTGTGCAATGCGTACGGCACCGAACTGGAAAAGTCCTGGGCCGGACGGATTGCACAAGTTTTGGATAAAGTGGGTTCGTAGTTCGCATGAACGCTTGGCAACACAGTATCAAGAAGCCCTCGAGTTTGGTTCCTTACCCGCTTTCATGACCACTAGCATCACCTTCCTGCTCCATAAATCAGGTAGTACCACGGAACCTAAGAACTACAGACCTATCACTTGCTTACCTACCATCTACAAGCTCCTTACATCTATTCTGAGAACTAAAATAAACTCACATATAATGTCAAATAACATCTTAAATAGTGCTCAGAATGGATGTAGGGCTGGGTCACGTGGTACTAAGGAGCTACTCCTTATTGACATGGCCATTAGCCAACAGGTTAAGCGGAGTAAGGGCGCCCTCTCTACTGCCTGGATTGACTACAAGAAGGCCTATGATTCGGTGCCTCATTCATGGCTGGGGAGGATTTTAGAGTTGTATAAAATTAATCCGACTCTTAAATCCTTCTTAGTCTCGTGTATGGGGCAGTGGACCACAGTCCTTCGTCAACCAGGTAGTGGTGAGTGCGCTTCTGGTCCGCGTGACTTGATTAGGATTGAGCGTGGTATATTCCAGGGCGACAGTTTGAGTCCATTGTGGTTCTGTTTAGCACTGAATCCACTTAGCACATTGCTGAAGGATTCAGGGCTAGGCTATCGGTTTCGTAGAGGGGGTGAGGTTATTTCTCACCTGATGTATATGGATGACCTCAAACTATTTACACTGAAACACCAAGATTTGGTGGCATTATTAAAAACTACGGAAGGTTTTAGTAATGCCATTAAGATGGAGTTCGGTGTTGATAAGTGTGCGGTCATGCATGTTGCAGCGGGGGAAGGTTGTAAATTCACCGAATTTACAACTTTCTGAGATAATAACTCTCAGATCTCTCACCGAGACCGAAACATACAAATACCTAGGTATGTCAGAGTCATTGGGTATAGCGGTAGAGGATATTAAGAAATCGGTGAAAGACCGTTTTTTTGGCCGCCTGACAAAAGTTCTTAATAGTTTTTTGTCTGGGGGTAACAAAATGCGGGCTTTCAACGGTTGGGTAATGCCTTTATTGTTGTACTCCTTTGGCATACTTAGGTGGACTCAAACGGAACTAGACGCCCTGGATAGGCGAGTCCGTCAACAACTGACATTGCATCGAATGTTACACCCACGATCTTCTGTCATGAGACTGTACATTCCACGGAAGTTGGGGGGTCGAGGATTTTTAAATGCCAAGAACCTCCATAACCGTGAAGTGTGCAGTCTGAGGAATTACTTCCTACAGAATGGGTGTGGCATTCATTGCGATGTTGTGATGGTTGACAAGGGCCTGACACCTCTCTCCTTGGCTAACGAGAACTGGCGTAAACCAAAGGTGCTAGGTACTGAAGACCGTAGGGACGTATGGAAGAGTAAGGAGCTACATGGGCGGTTCTACCGGGTCTTAACAGGACCCGACGTAGACCTGCTCGCTTCGGTGAACTGGCTGCGTTTCGGTGACCTCTTTGGGGAAACTGAAGGTTTTGCCTGTGCAATTGCAGATGAGGTTATCAAGACGAACAACTATAGGAAATATATCATTAAGGACGGTACGGTCGACATTTGTCGAGCATGCCACCGTCCTGGTGAATCACTTCGCCACATTATTTCCGGTTGTTCGTATTTTGCTAACACCGAGTACTTGCATAGGCACAATCAAGTGGCCAGGATCATCCACCAGCAACTTGCTCTTCAATACGGCCTTATTGAGTCCGAGGTACCGTACTATATATACACACCAGAGCCAGTTCTCGAGAATGGTCGTGCATTGCTCTACTGGGACCGATCAATCATCACGGACAGGACTATTGTTGCCAATAGGCCTGATATCGTGTTGGTTGATCGGGCTCAGCGCCGGGCGGTGCTCGTCGATGTCACCGTCCCACATGACGAGAATCTCGTTAAGGCAGAGAAGGACAAACTTTCTAAGTACCTCGATCTGACCTTCGAGATAACCGCCATGTGGGACGTAGACTCGACGATCATTGTCCCGATAGTCGTTTCGGCAAATGGACTAATAGCGAAGAGTCTCGATCAACATCTCAAGAGACTCTCGCTAGACTGTTGGATCAAGGGTCAGATACAGAAGGCTGTCGTCCTCGACACGGCACGCATCGTTAGGAGGTTTCTCAGTCTGTGACCTCTACCGCTGGTAGTTTGGGCCCTGCTCCGCTACTGGTGGTGGTCTGACATGGATTTTTTTATAATATTATATGTAATTTTTCATATAAATATTGTAAAAAAAATTATGTTAAGAGAATAATTTGAATAAATGAGGATAATAATAATAAATAAATAAAGGACGGTACGGTCGACATTTGTCGAGCATGCCACCGTCCTGGTGAATCACTTCGCCATATTATTTCCGGTTGTTCGTATCTTGCTAACACCGAGTACTAACATAGGCACAATCAAGTAGCCAGGATCATCCACCAGCAACTTGCTCTTCAATATGGCCTTATTGAGTTTGAAGTACCGTACTATAAGTACACACCAGTGCCAGTTCTTGAGAATGGTCGTGCATTGCTCTACTGGGACCGATCAATCATCACGGACAGGACTATTGTTGCCAATAGGCCCG
The DNA here is from genome assembly GCA_963556515.1 of Nudaria mundana. Classification (NCBI taxonomy): domain Eukaryota; kingdom Metazoa; phylum Arthropoda; class Insecta; order Lepidoptera; family Erebidae; genus Nudaria; species Nudaria mundana. Next base: position 1,918,809 of record OY748313.1, read on the forward strand.
ATATCGTGTTGGTTGATCGGACCCAGCGTCGGGCAGTGCTCGTCGATATCGCCGTCCCGCATGACGAGAATCTCGTGAAGGCAGAGAAGGACAAACTTAGCAAGTACCTCGATTTGTCCTACGAGATAAACGCCATGTGGGACGTAGACTCGACGATCATTGTCCCGGTGGTCGTTTCGGCAAACGGATTAATAGCGAAGAGTCTCGATCAACATCTCAAGAGACTCTCGTTAGATTGTTGGATCAAGAGTCAGATTCAGAAGGTTGTTATCCTCGACACGTGCCGTATTGTTAGGAGGTTTCTTAGTCTGTAGCCTCCACCGCCGGTAGTTTGGGTCCTACTCCGCTACTGGTGGGTCACTATTTTTTATATTTCTAAATGTATTTGTGTTTTTTATAAATGTATTTAAAAATGTATAAAATAAGAATAGAAATTAATAAACGAAATAATAATAAATATACTTTATTGTACACCAAAGCGAATTACACTAAAATACAATGTATCAAATATAAAAATGTACAAAGGGCGGTCTTATCGCTTAAAGCGATTTCTTACAGACAACCTTTGGATGGATAGGAATAAAGAAAACTGGATAACTGGGTAGTGTACAATACCTGTAACAATTTAATACCCATATAGTAACGGGTCAATAGCAAAAATATATCACAATAATATAAAATGCAGTGATGATATTTATAAGTCAGCTAAGTAATGATCCTTTAGCAGTTTCTTAAAAGAGGTCAGCGACTGTGCTCATCTAATAGACACCGATAGGGCATTCCACAAGCACGTGGCTTCGACAGTAAAAGATTTGCCATAGAAATTAGTGGAATGCGCTGGCAATACCAATCCTAAATTCTCTGACGACCTCAGAGACAACGAATGCGTATCATGTAGGAACTTGAAACGTTCCTTAAGATAAGAGGGCGTGCTAGGATTAAACAAAATGCTGTATAGAAGAGATAGTATGTGAGTGTTCCGGCGAAGACCAATTGGGAGCCACCTGAGCGTTTGACGAAACTCGGATACGTGGTCATATTTGCGTAGCACAAATATGAACCGGATACAAAAATTTTGAAGACGCTCAAGCTTATTGAGTTGCTCCTCGGTGAGATCCAAATAGCTGATATCGGCGTAGTCAAGTATAGGGAGTAAAAGAGATTGTGCCAAAGTAATCTTCGTAGTCGTAGGGAGAAAATTGCGCAATCTTCGCAAGGACCCGGCTGACGCAAATATTTTGCGACTTACCTCCCGCATTTGTGCATCCCAGGATAACGTACTGTCCATATAAATTCCCAGGTTCCTAACACTGGTACTTACATCGATAGGAGTACCATAAAACAGTACCTGTGGCAGCTGTGAGTGTTGTGTTTCTTGGGAAGGGGAGTGATTTGTGCTTCTTTCCAGGAGGAGGGAAAGGTACTCGTGGAAATGGAATAGTTCAGGATCTCAGTAATGACAGGAAGGATGGAGTCTAGGATAGGAACTATCATGTTTCGACTAATGCAGTCGTTGCCAACGGCCTTTGACGTAACAGACATAATACTCTTCCTAACATCACAGCCGGTGAATTGTTCGAAAGTGAAGACAGGATAGGTTGGAGTTGGAAGCGTCGACATATATTGAAGAGTGCCAGCTTTGGTAATCCCTCCATATTTGGACGAAGATAAGAAATGGCGGTTAAGGGCTTCGAGGTCAATTAAAGTCGGAGTCTGCTCTTGTTTTGCTTTACCAACTCCAATGGTTCTTAAAAACTTCCAAATTTTTGATGAGTCACCGTTCTCAATAGACTTGTGGATAAATTGGCGTTGTGTATTTCTACACACCTTATTGCAGTGATTTCGTATCGTAACATATTTTTCCCAATTTGCGTCAGCCGGTCGGTATTTGTGTCTAGTCTTAGCTGCTGCCTTCTTTGCCAAGGTCGTCTTGATTTCGTCAGTCAGCCAAGGAGTGGGTAGATGTTTAAGTTTGATTGCCCTAATCGGAGCGTGCTTGTCGTATAGTTCTCTCAACGCGGACATAAAGTGTTGCACTTTTTCCTCCACGGACTCTGCTCCAAACAAGGCCCCCCAGTCAATATTTCCGGCATCCTCACGAAGTTGCTCAAGATTCATGCATTTGAAATTACGGAGCATAGCAATCTTCGGCTTAGGTTTAGGTGGCTGGAGCTTGTAAGATAGAAATAGTAGATCATGCAATGAAAAAGCGTCTGCTGGATACTGACCATGCTTAATAGCATGATCAGCTGAGGATACCAAGATTAGGTCTAATAATGTAGGGATACAACCAGGCACATGGTGTGTAGTATTAAGAGGTAATATAGAAAGATTTAGGGATTGTACAATATCTGAAAAGGTATGGGAACGTGTATCATTTTTCACCATACATGTCTTAAAATCTCCCGGAACAATAGTGTGTGAATAGGAAGGGACTAATTTCTCCATCATGTGTTCAAAAGACGAAAAAAAGTTTATGCTAGACGAAGGACAATAGTATACACCCAGTAAGATTTTCGTACGCTATAGGTCTACTTCCAGATACAAGTGTTCACCAGCATTTGAGGGTGGGGGTTGTGGCGATATATCAACAATGCGAAATGGGATATGTGAACGTATATATATTGCCACGCCACCGGCGCGTTGCCCTGTGCGATCGTTTCTGATAAGTTGATAGCCTGGAAGAGAGCAAGAGGTCCACCTCTTGCTCTCTTCCAGGCTATAGCCGTACCCTCCAGGGTACGGCTAGTTTTAACCAGGACTCAGAGATAAGGATAGCATGGATACTCTTATATTGGAAGGTGGTCAGCATATCAGAGAGATGGGCGGAAACACTCTGTGCATTAATATGAACTACATTGAAGTTCTTTGGGACGTCAGAGAATTGAGAAACAAGGCTGTCAGCAAGAGAAGGTATGCTAACAAAACTATCCTGACTACTAACTGATAAAAATTCATCACTATCGCTCAAATATTGTGTGTCATTCAACATTTAAAATATGCTACAATATAGGTTTCCAAGTTTTCCTATGCAAACTATTCCTATCCACCCGCCAGATGAGTGTCAGAGAAAAAAGAATAATAATAAAAAGTTAATGCCACAACACACTGTTTACATACATGAATAGAAATAAAAAAAAACATCAAAATAACAACTGAGTAAAATAACGGTAAGTGTGTGGGTCCCCTTAGTCATGCAGTCCAATACTCCAAACACAATACTGTTGCCAGTTTGACACTAATGACAGCCTGCCTTCGACAGCGACAATGTGACAGCGTTCATCAACATTTGTTTTGTTTACTTCGGCCGGCAGTGGCAATATCAAAATCTACAACTACATTCAAAGAGCTAGTAAAAAGCTCAGTTTGTCATAGTTTCAATAGACGACAGTACATTATTGTAGTAGGTACCCACAGTTTTATCCTTAATAAGGCCGATACCTCACCGAGACGCCATGGCGACGTGGCCAGCGACGTCGCCAACTAGTACTCATTGAGATATATGACGGCTAACTCACTTGGCGACCGACTGGCAACGTCGCCAGTCGGTCGCCAAGTGTCATATATCTCAATGAGAACTAGTTGGCGACGTCGCTGGCCACGTCGCCATGGCGTCTCGGTGAGGTATCGGCCTAATGCACGGATATCAGCATTTTATACTAAACATTTACATTTTAAACTACCTAAGCTATTAATTTGTGTTAAGTACTTACGTAATTAACATTAATAATTCTTTAAATTCCCACAGCCGCACTACCTATGTTACGACGTCGCTGGCCACGTCGCCATGGCGTCTCGGTGAGGTATCGGCCTAAGTAGAACTATTTACATGTATGTAAGAGTGATAACAAAACAGTACGTGGATCATGTGAAATTCAAAATAGTACCTCACAAATAATACCAAGACAATGAAGCAGCGTGCGAATAGTAAAAACATCCATTTTGAATTACCACTATAGTACATGTCATCGTATGCCGGTTACTTCCTACACTTCGACCTGGTTTGAACTTGTGTGTTTTCCTTTGTAGGTTCTACCGGTTTCGTCACGGGATCCTTGAGGCTGCCTAGTTCCTGGCGGAAGGTTATTCGGTGGCGTTTGCCACTGGGACCAATGATATAAATGAAACCATCTCTTGTCCAGCAGTTTTCTACACCGAAGCACTCGCGCGCGGCCATGAACGCTTCATGCCGGGTCTTAGTTAAAAACTCCAACAATGTTACACCAGAGCCCTTTAGTGCAGATTTAGCGAACCAAACTTCGTTCCTTATAGTGGTGTTCTGGATCTTTACTAAGATGGGCCGAGGCTTGTTTGGACTCGATGGGCGACCCATCCTGTTTACCCGACGAATATCTGCAGTTTGAAACCCATCGACTTTCAGCTGCTGATGTACAACTTCGGTTAGGACTGCGGAGGTGTTTTCATCCTTTTGCTCCGGGACTCCATGGACTAGTAGGATTTTCAGGCGACCTCTCATCTCCAAGTGGTCCACCTGCTTGGCAATTGTCTCCACCTGTTGCTGTACTAAATTCAAAGACTCCAGTATGAAAACTTTAAAAGCATTAAAGTCTGCGTTGAGAGTAGATGACTCCAATAAGGGTGCTGTGCTAGTGGTGTTCTGCAACCTGGCTTCAAACTTTGCCATGCCATCGTGAAACATGGCCCGTAGACCAGACAATGACTCCTGTACATTATCCATTATACACAAATAGGTGCAAAAATGTGTTGTATTATTGACACTAACACTCACACTGGCAGGTAACTGGCTCTAGTGATGATATATGAGCATAATAAATACTATTAACAATTTTTTAACAATTTTTAATATAATGAGCAAAAATTTGATGTGTTTACACTTCAACTACCCACTTTTTTGATATTACCGGTGACAGTGACAGTTGGACATGGTTGGGTTTATCCTGGTAATACAACATCTGCATATTGATTTTCAATTACGATGCTACTTTGCTACAATACAAGTACGCGACTTGACCCCCAGGAACCGCTCCTAGCAGCCGTTCGCCACGTGGCCTAGCGATGCTCATAATCGAACTTCACCAACTATTGAACTCGAACTGAATAAATAATGTACCTACTTAACATTCCGTCCGTATCACCGTTATGATACGGACGGAATGTTAAGTACATTATTTAGGTACTTCACGTTGTTGATTCTATGTAAATATATGACTATTCTATTATACTAAATGTTCTATTCTATTCTATTCGCGTACAGTGTACTTGCAACCTAGTTTATTGACCGAGCGAGCGAAGCAACTACATTTCGAGATTTATTAAACATTTAAATCTCGAAATGTAGTTGCTTCGCTCATTTATTAGACATTTTTAGTGGAAACATTGTTTTCATCAAATAAGTAGATAGTAGTGTTTATTTGTGTAATTTGTGAGTGTAATAATAACATTATACAATGACATTAGGAATTAATTAGGTGTGACCAAATTGATACCTATGACTTCTGTCACAGAATAGGGAATAGTTAGTACTTACATAAGTAGTATGTAAGTACTATTCCCTATTCTTTGACTGACAGAAGTCGTACTAGACACTCTGTATGTAATACATACATACATACATACATACAATACGAGTGACTTTATCAATTGACACAGCTATCTGCAAAGCATTTGATTCCCAAAGTATTAATACAAAAAATCTTGCTGATAAATTTGCAATCACTTTTGACACAGCTGTAAAAAGTATAATTTCTAATTGCCCCACCAGGCTATTAGACAGGCAACATTATTCTGAGCCCCTAGATTGCTCGTTTTACTTTAATAAAGCATCCGGAGTACAAATACTTACAGACAATCATAAATAAATTAAACTCAAACAAGGCACCAGGTCTAGATACAATTAAAGTGTCGGATATTAAAATGGCAGGTCCTGATATATCAGAAACTATAGCCAGACTCATAAATTGTAGCTTAACGTCTGGCAGATATCCCGATGATCTAAAACTTGGCTGTGTACGACCTGTGTATAAGAAAGGCAAACGGGCTGAATACACCAACTATCGTCATATTACACTGCTCTCTGCAGTTGACAAAATCGTAGAAAAATATATTAGTCAACAAATCCATTCATTTTATGGTAAACATGAAGTTATCTACCATAATCAATTCGGTTTTCAGGCTAATAAAGGTACATCTGACCTGTTATCAAAACTCAGTGACGAAATAAACGAATACCTAAATCAAAAAATGCCAGTATATTCCGTGTTTATAGACTTTTCTCGTGCTTTTGACACATTGGATCACAAACAGCTTATCCACAATCTCGACAACTGTGGGATACGTGGCCCCCTGCTGGACTTTGGACCTTTTAAATAGAAAATTTGTTGTTAGGGTCGGCAGTTCATTGAGCGAACCAATTGACGTCACAAAGGGCACCGCTCAGGGTTCAGTCTTAGGACCACTCCACTTCCTGTCCTACGTAAATGATTTGAGCGATAGTATAAGGTACTGCTCTTGCTATCAATTTGCAGACGACACATGTCTCTTGAGTGCTGACCAAGACCCTAACAAACTTTATTTAGATATGTATTATTAAAGGAACAGTTTTTAATAGTGATTTCATTAATAGAATAGAACATCCTGTATACACTCGGTCTGTCGGTCGAAACCGGCTTCGAATTATACGTGCTAACAATACGTTATAGTTATGGTGAACGGACATCGGCATATCTAGTCCCCCGGTTCATAAACAATGTACCCCCCCGATTTGCAAAATATAATAAAGCCGTCAAATATTACCTAAATGTAAACTAAAGTCTCACTTTCTTAATAATATGGAGATATAATATAATGAGGGTATACTGGGAAATGTTTTCAACCAGTTTACTCATAGGTAATAAGCTGTTGTTCACATGTACCTATCTGATATTATTGCTTTTTAATTTTTGCTGTGTACTTAGCTTGACTGACATAATTTTGTAGATTACTGTAGCATTTAGTGCAAACCTTAGTGGTTTATTAATGCTATTTATAACCTAACTACTTATCCTGTATTTTAAGATGGTAATAAATTAAAAAAAAATAACAGTGTCTAGTACGAGTTCCTTACGTTGATTTGCTCGAAATACGTTTTCGTATTCCCCATACATTTTACACCAGCGCGAGCGCCCCTAGCGGTAACGACATTCTTTTGTTTACATATAACATAATTCGAACGTTAGGGTTGTCAGGAAAGTGCCAGCATAATTTGACGAATAATTATGACGTTAATGCCTCAATATCAACTCAATGGTCAATGCCGTATCACAAACAAGAGACCACCCTTACTGACTTACAACTTCAAGTTGTAGCTGACGTCACGTATTTTTTGCGATTGTTAGGCTAGTGACATACGCCTGATTTAGGTATGTTTGACTTGTTAATTTGTGACATCCAAAAACCAGTTTGTAATTTTTCATAAATGCACCAAAATTGCTATATATCTATATCTACATTAAATAATAATTAAACAAAAATGTAATATAATCCATAATAAATAATAATATCTGTCGGCGAGGACATAAAATAAAGTAAACACTGCGTACAGAGAGAAATAATCTTATATTAGAATAAGTTACAAAGTTAATGGCGGCGTCCTTTACGGAATATACGAGCGCGCGGCACAACCTTGCTTCATGATGATTTTGAGTGTTCTAAGGCCGTAACAAAGAATTGAATTGAATTGAATATACAGGTTATTTTAAAAGTATCCCAGACCTTTAGCAAGAATTGGTTTACGAGTTTGCAAAATTTTGAATTATTTTTCCAAACAAAAATAAATCAATTGACATTGTGCTAATTTGCAGTAACCGACTTCTAGTTATTGTAATACACATAGTACTAAAATGTCGTAACTATATTTGCCGTTTATAAGAAGAGCCACTAATAGGATGTTAGCGTTGGCGGTTGGGTGTTAAGAATTCTCAACCCAATAGCATATTTCTCATATTTTCAATTGCAGTGTTGTATTAGGATAATCCTGTGATGACACTGTAAATATTTTGGAAATAAATAAATAAATTTCATTGAAATTGGAAATAAATAAATAAATTTCATTGAAATTGGAAATTTTCGCATCACCGACCAAACCCCCGAAGAGGCCACACAGGTGGCCAAAGTCCGCCGGGCGCCACTAGAAATACCTCCTCAGCAGAGTCATTCATAACCGTCTGAAACTTCCTTTGTCGACACCGAGCGGTTAGTTGTCTCTTCGGAAGCAGAAACGCTATTCAGAGGTCCGAATTCGATAATTTTTGACAGATTTACTCGGCAGGGAAGACTTTGATTTACGATATCTTTCCCGACAGCTAAAAGGTGACGGGAAAGTTTCCACTGGGTAATAAGTATGATTGTTAATTACAATTCTAAAACACTGGGCATTATAACTCACATAATTAAAGCATTTCTAAGATAATAGTACTTACCTAGTTTCTTGTTACATACTTGTTTGGTCGTCCGGCCAAAAAAGTAAGTAGGTACCTATGTAAAAAGAAACTAATTCTAGTGTTATAGAGATATAGGTAGGTACTTACCGACTATATACTGCTGTACATATAGGTTTTAGCTGGCTTGTAACATCTTAACATACCCAGTGTGTACCTATTTTACTTTATGCTATGGCATAGTATAAAATACCGTAAAACAAAGTCGTTTCCCGCTGTCTGTTCCTAGGTATGCTTAGACCTTTAAAATACGCAACCCACTTTAATGTGGTTGTTTAATAGATACCTAGAGTTGATCAAGAGGAAGATTTCAGTATATTATTTGTCCAGTGAGCAAAGTCGTGAGCATCTGCTAATATTCTAATATAGTGATAGGTGGTTTTATCAGTCATTAACAGTCAGGCAGGGTAGGGGATGGGAGAGATGCCTGTGTAGAGTCAGGAAACTGTCTCATTAGCCAGTCTACACTGGCTTTAAATACATCACAAGTAATTAGAAAGTTGATAAATTTCCATAATGAAGTTAATGAACATACATACATTATATTATTATCACCTACATACAATACCGAGGAGGTACGCAAACGTGAATTACACACCCACACTTTGCCAGTAACTTTGTTGGCCACACGTTATAGCAGACAACCCTGTTGCCATCACCAGCCACTTTAAAAAATCCAAGCAAGGTAAATGAAACACAAAGGATAATAAATATAATTCACAAGTTAGTATTGATAAAAAGATATACAATCTAAATCCTTAAACATAACAAAACAACATGGACACATGAGCATTTTGTTTCAATAAGTATAATATTAAGTTAATACTATCAGGCGTTACTTTTCGGAAGTCCATAGTTAAATTAAATAAATCTAACTACTTTGCAATATTCCGCCACATGCAAATTACCCAACTCTCGTATTTATTCATGCACAAAACGCCGTGCCCGCCATCAACATCTCCTGATGATGCCCCTGGTTGGGGGCGAAACATGTGTCGAGGTTTTTTATTATTTTTTGCACGATAACACAACTCTCATATTTATTCTATTTTCAAAATTATTTATCTATTCTTTCGGCCTAAGTGGGTTTGGAGGGCGGTTTTGTGCATGAATAACTGAATAAATACGAGAGTTGGGTAATTTGCATGTGGCGGAATATTACAAAGTAGTTAGATTTATTTAATTTAATATAATATTAATAAAAGGAATTGACACTTGACTTTAAACATTACAGTATAGTATTCTTATATCTGTGATATAGGTAAATGTCCCAACACACTACATGATATTATGTCGTTTCTATAGTTTATAGTTTTTGCGTTTTTATCACTATTATAAAACAAATTCGTCCACCGCGTCTGTCAGTCGGTCCGCAATAAATGATTTGACTGCTTCGGTGGCGAGGTCGGCAGTGCATCGACTTTCGATTCCGGAGTTTCGAGTTCCATACCTAGGTCTAATTAAGTAATCTGATCAAAAATGATTTCTGTGTTATTTTTGTTTGTTTCGAAGTTATGTATGTATTATAATATAAGTATGTTTATCAGTTTTTTATTCTTGAAAATATTTGGATATAAGTAGGTACAGAAACATCGTAATTGCAATCAATGTCCAAGTTAATACCTGCAACATCTTAACAATTATAAAATATCATACAAACTTCAATATATATTATTATGTAGTTGTAATAATTAAAAAATCTTTTTAAATTGTCCAAAATATTCTGGTTAATTGTATTTAAATAACTAGCAACATTATAAAAATTACATATAATAAAAACTTAATATATAAATATATACTATAAGTAATAAAATATATATTTCTAAGTATTGTATTTTGAAAAAAAATTGAATCCGTTGCCTTGCGGTGAAATATTATCATCTTTATACTCGTAATACGAGGGTGGCTTGAAAAGTAGTCGGCCTAGCACTGATCCATTTAGTTCTAAAAATCAAATCTAGCCACATTATTTAGTTCAGTTCAGACCTGTTAATTGTGTGAAGTAATTGTGTGAAGTTTGAAACGTGTGCGATAATTAGTTTTAATTTTATAATTTTATTTACAAAGCAATCTGACATCATTTCCGCAAATGGAGCTAATCGAGCCGCGTGCCGTCATTAAGTACCTCCATAAGAAGGGGCTGTCATCAAAAGCCATCCATTATGATATGGTCAGTACATTAGGGGATTACGCTCTTTCATATTCATCCGTCAAAAAATGGATAGCAGAATTCAAGCGTGGTAGAGAGAGTGTGAAAGACGAGCCCCGCTCTGGAAGGCCTTCGACGTCCACTACTGACGAAAATGTTAAAAAAATACTCGACTTAATTATGGGAGACCGCAGATTGAAAATTAGAGAGATAGCCGAGATTATAGGCGTCTATTATGAACGTACTCAAAACATTATAGTCAACGTGTTGGGTTTCCACAAGGCGGCACAAGGTGTCTGCGAGGTGGGTTCCGCGACTGCTTTCAGTTAAGCAAAAAAGGATGCGATTGACTATTGCACGTGACTGTTTGGAGTTATTTAAAGCTGATGAATGTGATTTTTTGAATCGTTTTGTTACTATGGACGAAACATGGGTTCATTACTGTACACCGGAAACAAAACAACAATCAAACAAAACAGTGGAAAGACCTGGTTCACCACCCCCCAAAAAGGCTAAGTCGATTTTGTCGGCAAGTATGGTGATGGCTTCAGTATTCTGGGACTCGAAGGGTGTGATTATTGTTGATTATTTTGAAAGGGGTCAGACTATAAACTCCGATTATTACTGCACCTTACTACGTCGTTTACGAGAGGAAATAAAAGAAAAACGTCCAGAAATGATCAGAAGAAAAGTCCTGTTTCATCAAGATACCGCTCGTGTTCACACGTCTGTCCAATCAAAATGGCAGAAATTCACAACTGTGGCTTTGAACTGTTACCGCATCCACTTTATTCACCTGATCTGGCACCGTCAGACTTTTTTATGTTCCCTAACCTAAAAAAGCACTTGGGAGGTCAAAGATTTTTGACAAATGACTAGGTCAAAGTAGCAGTAGACGCATATTTTGACTCTAAGGAAGAATCATTTTTTTTCGACGGGCTAAATGCTAGGAAGGGAAGATGGCAAAAGTGCATTGAACTTGATGGTGATTACGTTGAAAAATAAAAATATATTTTATTTATTATGTATTTATTTTCTTGGTTAGGCCGATTACTTTTCAATCCACCCTCGTATATCAGATTTACTTCATTTGAAAATCGCGAAATCAAGTGATATCGGTTTGCGCCTAATATTTCGGAATACAGAAGCGTCATAACGTGACTCTTTGCTGAACAATATTTGGCAGGCGCTTTTATCGAACATTAGTACCGACGACATACCGACTTTACCGATTCACTTAGGTATCGTTATAAGATAAATTGATAATTATTATGTAAATTAATCATTGGTTCCATGGTCACTTAGCTATTTAACAATTTATTTTAATAATTATAATATATTCTTACTTTTGAACTGTGCTAATTAATAGAAAATTTGGTTCACAAAATATTATCACATAATTTTGTGAGAACCAAGATTAAAGCTCAATAAATGATACGTGAGCTTTCATATTTAAGGAATAGGTAGGTACTTAACACGAAGATTTTTGTGGCCCTGCCATTGCCAACAATATTACAACAGATCGCTCAAACTTTTGACGACGTTGGTTTGCGAATATATTTAGAAGCTCTTGATTTATTATAACAGTGACTCACAATAATATTTTAAACATTTATGCGTCAATAACTATTTATAAATAATGTAGAGGCGTTTTAAATCTCCAAGGCCTAAGTCAACGTCTCTCTTGTACACATACTTACGTTGAAATAGAAACAGTTTAGTAACTGATAAAGCTCGGTTATTTCATTTTAAGTTTCGGCTTATAGAATGTTTACTGCGGTCATTTAAATCCTCATTTGAATCCTAGTTGTGACTAGTAGAATCTTTTTAAATGTTTTATAATATAAATCGATTAAAGTCTAGGCTGGATTGAACCAGTGAGCGTCAGTTCTCTTATTTCAGGAGGAATGCTCTGACCACAAACCAACTGAGCTACTGAGAGCAAGCGCAAAATGTCATAATCACTAAATTAAGTCATAAAAGATTAAACCAGTACCTAGGTACATATCTAGTTTTATTTATTTGATCCAAGTAGGTAGGTACCAACTTACAGGCTGAGTCTTCCCGGGCGCCACTGGAAATACCTTCTGCGTGTGAGCCAGAGACGCCTGGCAACGGACGTGAGAACGGCCGAGGCCTTGGGCCGCGGAAAAAAAAAAAAGGAGTCTTCGTCTACGCTTTGTAATTCAGATCCTGTTTGTATATAAACATATTGTTTAAGTATAGAAAAACAACCAAATATAATATGAATTAAACTTATATTTTCATTAAATTAGACAAACGAGGCATTAAAATAATTACAAGCTATAAAATACTGGACAAAATAATGTTAATCAGTCTTGGAAAATAACTAATAATAAATCTATTGGATTTAAACACTAGTAATTAATCCACTTCCTCGACTGTAGGGCCGTTATTTCTTTGGTTTGGCCTGCCACCTGCGGGCATACCGCCAGGCTGTCCGCCAGGTTGGCCGCCATGGAGCTTCGTCATTAGAGGCGTGCAGGTTCGCTGCAAATCTTTCAACTTATGCTCATACTCTTCTTGATCAGCCAAGCTATTATTATCCAACCATTTTAGAGCTTCTTCGCAAGCAGACCGCGCTGTAGCCTTGTCCTGCTCCGAAAGTTTATCACCAGCTTCATCCAAAGCCTGTTTCACGCTGAAAATGTACGACTCCAGCTGGTTCCGAGCAGATACTCGCTGCTTCTGCTTTTCGTCTTCCTCTTTATACTTCTCGGCTTCAGATAACATGCGGTCAATCTCCGCCTGTGACAAACGACCTCTGTCGTTCTTTATAACAATGTTCTTGCTACGGCCAGTGCTGTTCTCTTTAGCAGACACATTGAGAATGCCATTCGCGTCCATGTCGAATGTCACATCGATCTTTGGAACTCCCCTTGGTGCTGGTGGGATACCCGTCAGGTCAAATGTGCCTAACAGGTTGTTGTCTTTCGTCATAGCTCGCTCGCCTTCGTAAACTTGGATAGAAACAGCAGGTTGGTTGTCTGAATAAGTGGTGAACGTCTGGCTCTGTTTGCATGGGATCTTAGAGTTGCGTTCAACGATCTTCGTCATGACACCGCCTGCAGTCTCGATACCGAGCGACAGTGGCGCCACATCTACCAGTAACACATCCTGGATCTTCGAGTCTTGTTCACCGCTGAGAATAGCCGCTTGAACAGCGGCGCCATACGCTACTGCCTCGTCGGGGTTGATGGACAGGTTCAGCTTCTTGCCACAGAAGAAGTTCTGTAGTAGAGTTTGTACTTTAGGGATACGTGTAGATCCACCAACGAGGACAACGTCGTGGATTTGTCCTTTGTCTAATTTAGCGTCCTTGAGAGCCTTCTCCACGGGATCCAGAGTACCACGGAACAGATCTGAACACAGCTCCTCGAAGCGTGCCCGGGAAATCCTCGTGTAGAAGTCCAGTCCTTCATAGAGAGCGTCGATCTCGATAGTGGCTTCAGTGCTCGAGGACAGTGTTCGCTTAGCTCGCTCGGCGCCTGTCCTTAATCGGCGAAGCGCGCGTGGGTTGGAACGTAAATCTTTCTTATATTTCCGTTGGAATTCTTCCGCGAGGTGATTCACAAGTCTGTTATCGAAGTCTTCACCTCCGAGGTGTGTGTCTCCTGCTGTAGCTTTCACTTCAAACAATGAGCCCTCGTCAATAGTCAAGATGGAGACGTCGAAAGTACCACCTCCTAGATCAAAGATGAGTACATTGCGCTCACCTTTGAGGTTTTTATCTAAGCCGTAGGCTAGGGCTGCTGCTGTAGGCTCGTTAATAATCCTTAGGACGTTCAAACCAGCAATAGCGCCTGCGTCTTTCGTCGCCTGTCGCTGGGAATCGTTGAAGTAAGCCGGTACAGTGATGACGGCGTCCCTCACGGACGTGCCGAGGTAAGCTTCAGCCGTCTCCCTCATCTTGATCAACACCATGCTGCTGACCTCCTCAGGCGCAAATCGTTTTGTTTCACCTTTGAATTCAATCTGGATCTTCGGCTTGCCGCTGTCACTAATTACTTTGAAAGACCAGTGTTTCATATCAGCTTGGATTTTGGGGTCGTCGAATTTTCTTCCGATAAGTCGTTTTGCGTCGAATACTGTGTTGCTGGGGTTCAAGGCTACTTGGTTCTTCGCGGCGTCTCCTATCAGCCGCTCTGTGTCCGTAAACGCCACATATGAAGGTGTTGTACGGTTACCCTGGTCGTTGGCAATGATCTCCACATTTCCATGTTGCCAAACTCCGACACAGGAGTATGTTGTTCCAAGATCAATTCCGATAGCTGGCATTTTAATTAAATTCTTATTTTCCACTGTGTGCACTAACAATGCGATATCTTTACGAGATTATAAATAACTCCGGTTCACTCCGAACTACGTTTGCTTCGTATCACGATTCAAATAATTCTGAATTCCCGCTGCAATATTCCGTGTTTATATACTCAGTGAATGGAACTCGAGAAATTTCTACACTTTACTCGATACGAACCAATCAGCGTAGAGAATTTACCGAAACTTCCAGAAGATCGAGGTGTGGCAGCCAATAACAATGTGGCATTGAGTGAGATAGCGCTGTTAGTGTGGCTACTGTATAAAATCTCCCTGCATTATGGGTTATTGCAGTGATTCTTTTCTACTTTTACTAATTTATAAAAAGTATGTGCTATGTCATCTAAATAAATTAAAAAACAAATATAGGTACTGACTGACCCTCCAGTACCTTTATTTGTTTTTTTTAGTTCCGCGTGGCGTTGAGTATGATTATGTCGTGAACAGTGGTGTTAAGTCTGAAGTCATAACTCTGCGACCAACCGTGGTATTCTTGAAAGTAAATTAGTTAGTAAAATGATATTTTAGGAACATCAGCCGTTTTTCTGTGAAACCTTTTTGTATCATAGATAGATTGTGATAATTGTTACTATCGCATTATATTTACAAGTATTTGTGTTAGTTAGCTAGTTGTAATAATACAAGCTCTGGTTTGTTTGTCACTAGATGGCGTTGTGTTGATATAGGTAAATGTCCCAACATGTGATGTGAAAGTTGGGACAATTGTCCCAACACACTACATAATATTATGTCGTTTCTATAGTTTTTGCGTTTTTATCACTATTATAAAACAAACTCCTCCACCGTGTCTGTCAGTCGGTCCGCAATAAAAGATTTGACTGCTTCGGTGGCGTGGTCGGCAGTGAATCGACTTTCGATTCCGGAGTTTCGAGTTCGATACCTAGGTCTAATTAAATAATCTGATCAAAAATGATTTCTGTGTTAATTTTGTTTGTTTCGGAGTTTGGGTGTGTTCTATGTATTATAATTGAGCGAAGCTCAATGTTAGGCGACTTCTGTATTTCGTTTGTCCGCATAGGTACTCCTCCTAAACGCCTGAACCGATCTCCTTCAAAATTACCACAATGATAACATGTGGCGTGAGGGCGGTTTAGAACAAAAAAAAAACAAAAAAGTTAGAACATAATAAAATAAATCGTTGTCGATCGAAAATTTAACACTTCGCTCAGTTTTTTGCAACAGCAGCATGCATTGCATACCTAGTATAAGTATGTTTATCAGTTTTTTATTCCTGAAAATATTTGGATATAAGTAGGTACAGAAACATCGTTATTGCAATCAATGTCCAAGTTAATACCTGCAACATCTTACAATTATAAAATATCATACAAACTTCAATATATTATGTAGTAGTAATAATTAAAAAATATTTATAAAATTATCCAAAATATTCTGGTTAATTTTATTTAAACAACTAGCAACACCGTAGAAATCTCTCGAACCAACGCGAGTAGTCTACCCTTCGTAAGTGCGAAAGAGAAGGGAACATAATGTTTACCATTCTTTTGATGACGCACGGCGTAATGACCCGAAAACCGACCGTGGGCGACCGAATACACTATACACAACAACACAGCTGTTGGCTGATGTAACAAAAATGGAAAATGGTTCTTTTTAACTCATCATAGTATAGTACTTACCTATTCTTATATCTGTGTTCTTTGCATCCTTTTATAATAAAAAAAATACTTAAAGGTAATTAATATAAGTAAGAAAATAGTACTTACTATTATTTACGAGACTTTTCTCTCCAAAATAATATTTTTAAGTACACCGTAAGAAGTACATAGGTAGGTACCTACTTATCCGCCACAGAAATGAAAATTTGGGGCAAATTGGACACCAAAAATTAATATTCTTCTTGACCCCAATACTGGGAATTCTTGGTGGGAAACACCGGAACCAGAAACACCCAAAATATAAATTATAATATTGGAATGTAAATATTTTTGTATTTTGTAATTCTTATCAATACATTAAAATTGTAGGTAAGTGGTCGATGTCTGTACATCGAAGATATAATAGAGAAACTATTGTAGGGGGGCTTTATGAACGCAATAAATAGTACCCAAAACAATGGTTTTTAGAATTTTTGTCTGTTTGTCTCAATGTTTGAACACGCTAATCTCAGAAACGGCTTGACCGATTTGAATGCGGTTTTTAGTAATGCGTTGTGGTTTATTCAACTTAAACATTTAAGGTTTGTTTTATTTCAATCGGTTCATAAATAAAAAAGTTATGTCGATCTAAAGTACCATGCAGGCGGAGCTGCGGGCAACAGCTATACATAATAAATCAGTAACTGGTAATCAAGAAAACTATTACACGCAGGTGGAGCTGCAGGCAACAGCTAGTTGTAAATAAATATCTTGATGAAAAATTACCGGAATGTTTGGTTTATAATACTGAAGGACAAAATAGTTCAAATTAAAAATACTTTTTTATATGTCCCATATTTATCTTGGTATGCTTTCAGCTAACATCACGCTACGACCATTAGGAGCGGAGTAGCATCGAAAAATGGTAATAAGTAGAAAAAGTCTCCACATCGTTGCGTGAAGACCTTAGAGACCCAAGCCAGGCTTACCAGCAATTGGTGGATCTGCCCATCAACGAATGAGGTTCTGGATAACAGAAAATGCGTAAAGTACCTAAGCGCTATCAGTTAAACGGACACTCGCGGCTTAGTCTACTTGACAAATTAAATACACAAAATCCTTCCTCGAAAACCACTCTATCCATTGGTGAAAACCGCATAAAAATCCGTTGCGTAGTTTTAAAGATCTAAGTCATCTAAGCATACATACGGATTGAAGCGACTTTTGTTTTATAATATGTAGTGATTATAACTGCCCATGCTTCTGGAGTAACAGATGTAATTATCTATATATTTAATACGACAATTTATCTGTCCGTCCGTCGCGTTTTTCAATTTACATACATTTACTTACTAGCGGTCCCGACGGACTTTGTATCGGCCTCAAACTTAGAAGAACCTTCCCTGAAGTTCTAATTAGCCCTATCGGTCCTTTATCACTAAACTGGCTGAACGGCTTGACCGATTTTCGTAAAACTTATACTTAGTGTGTGTAAAAATGGATTTGAAGATGGTGCGGTCCAATATTTTAAATCTAAACCATCTTCCATTCTCGATCCCACTTAAATACAAACTAGGTTACAGCGGAGGATTAAGTACAGCTTGAAGCACACGAATCATCCACTTAAATAAACCTACTCAATTATAAAACAAAGTCATCCGCCGCGTGTGTTCGCGTTAAACTCAAAAACTACTGCACCGATTTTCACGCTGCCTTCACCACTGTATGGAATGGTTATCGAGGAAGGTTTTAATGTATAATTTGTCGAACGGGCGAAGTGTGTACATTATATAAAGTTGCAGGCGTCGTTAGTTATTGTTAACAGTGATTCATTTAGCTTTGCACACGAAACTGTCTGACCTTCATTAATAACTAAGAGAAACAGGAAACAGCCTTCATCTATAAAAGGTATGCAACCTCCTTTCATGAGATGAGAGGATGCTAGTTTCTATAATACGGTCATTATAATAATAATATTATAGTTAGTACATACCTATGTAGATATGTCAGATACGAACGATATAGTGGTATAAACCGCGCACGATGACAGTGGGACGGAACCTTGAAACAATAACCGCTTCGTAACGTCATTCATCATACACGTCAAAAATACACGTCAAAAATTGACACAGCAACCGACTTCAAACTACCGAAATTTATTTATTTATTTATTGGATTTTAGGAAGACTACCTCGGTGGCACAATGGTACTATGTACGGACTGCCACACTCGAGGTCTCGGGTTCGATTCCCGGGTCTGGTGGATAATGTATAATTCTCTTTAGAATTTTATCCAGATAATTATCCCAGAGTCTGGAACTTGTGCCCGGTAAATGGCAATAGGCTCGCCCTCTATTACATGGGACCTAACATAGCTGGCGAGATGTGGGTGTGTTTGCACACCTCTGCCTACCCCTTCGGGGAAAAAGGCGTGATGCTATGTTATGTTATGTTATGTTATATGGATTTTAGGAAGACTATCAGCTAAATACATGAACGTAACATAAAGATAGTAACATTGGGCCATCCCCACAGGTGACGACATAGTAATATTATAACAAAAGAGCTTATCTACGACAATATAACATAAAACATAAGGCCTATTAACTATAATGTTGACATAATTTAAAACCTGCGAAGATAGCAATAGTCTAATGACATTTATCTGCTAGTGTTTAGTGTAATTTTATTTTATTTACGCCTAAAATAAGTCTTAGATATCAAATGCGTAACATCTAGTTCCGGATAACCACGGACAACCTTATTGTAATTGGCGCACACTCGGTATAGGAAGCTGTTTTGGCGACCAAATGGGATTAATCAGTAATGGGAGTAACAGTAGTTCCATGTAGCCAGTTCCACATGGAACTTTTGTAACCTTACAATGGGACCAAATAGTTGTCGCAATGGGACCACATGGAAAGTAATCAAATCGGTTCACACAGTCCAAAAATATGACGTACAAAGTTACAAACATAAACTAGGTATGCAATACATTCTGCCTGATTCTGCTGTTGCAATAATTGAGCTGAGTTAGTCGATCCGGGTCGAACTCCTAAACGACTGGACCGATCTTTATGAATTCAGATATATGCACTCACGGTGATGGTCACTATGACAGTGCTAAATTTCAAAAAGATCGGTCCAGTATTTTAGGAGGAATTCGATCACGAACGAAATACACGAGTCGCCTAAGAAAGAGCTTCGTAAACTCAGCTCAATAAGTTGGAAGTTGGTTGAAAAGTACGGATATTTTTTAGTGATTCATGACGTCACTCGCACGGTAATTTTGACAAGGTTCCATCCCACTGTCATCGTGCGCGGCTTATACATAACTTTGCCTCATCTCAAGGTGAGGCCCTTGAGACTACGTCAATCGATCCAAATGGAGTAGACGTCTTTAAAAAACTGGCCAAGTGCGAGCCGGGCTCGCGCACAAAGGGTTTCGTACCATAACGGTAAAACTATAACATTATATTCTGTTTTTTTAGTATTTGTTGTTATAGGGGTATCAGAAATACATCATCTGTGAAAATTTCAACGTTCTAACGATCACGGTTCATGAGATAAAGCTCAAGACAGACGGACGGACGTGTTCCTGTTTTACCTTTTAGGTACGGAACCTTAAAAGTGACAGACAGATCTTCCATTTGGATGGACTGACATTTCGATGTATGTAGGTATATTGAGCTACAAGCGTCTTGATGCTGAACGGAGAACAGAACAGGATAGAATAAAATAAAACTTTATTGTACAATTCAATATACATAATAAAATATCCAGGTTTAAATATGTACAGATGGCGGCCTTATAACTAAAAAGTGATTTCTTACAGGCAACCTTTGGATGGACAAGTTGAAAGAATAGGATTAAAGAACATAAGACTAGGCATTGGTGGAGAAAGAAAAATATAAATAGGAGATGAGATAATTTTATTATACCTCGAATCCCGTGGGAATGGGGATAAAATCTCGTCTTGGTCAATTCACTTCTGGAAAGGGAACAGTCGCTGATTCAACTCCGACTAAGACTATCGTTTTTGTGATAAAACTACGGTGTATTGCGCGGTGTTTCGCGCCGCACCACGCCATAGGTTTTGGCCTATAACTTTTGACCCCTTAGGACTAGGTCAAATTTTCGATTTTTTGGCTTGCCTCCAGATCGAGGGCTATCCATAGAGGGGTCAATTACCATTGGAGCATAAACAGTTCTCGAGAACTAAGGGGGGGACAAAAATTACATTCCCCATTTCTATATATAGATAGTTAGAAAAATAACTGTTTCACGAAATGTTATACAGATTTATTTTATTACAGTAAACCATAATAAAGTAAGTGCTAATAATAGATGTTTGGGTTTGAGTTGATAATAGTGGCATTGGCGGGGTTCCAAGTTTGATTCCAGACATGCACCTTTGACTTTATCGAGGACTTCGCGTTTTGTTGTCCCCGTAACCAAATTTAGTCACCATGGCGACCGAGATCTGTGTTGTGATGAAGATTTTCAAGTACTATTTATATTTATACTATTTATATATATAAAGTCCATAATATTTTATGGACTTTTTTAATCATAAAATTAGACTATTTATAGGTACCTACTGTCGATTGACGGCACTTGGTGGAATCTGCTACACATATTGCACAAAAACACATACCTACTTTTCCACTGTTATGATTTTATTTTCACTGACCGGTTTCACCTCACGGCATCATCAGAGATTAATACAAAATATAGTTTAAATTCACATAAAAATGTCGTTTATGTAAAATCATAACAGTGGAAAAGTATGTGTTTTTGTCAAGTTTTTGTGCAATATATAAAATTTGACCTTGAATTGTAATATAATAATTGTATCTGACATTTAGGTATTACACCAATTTTATTTATTATAGACATTAGAAGTTATTGATTATGTGTGAAATCACAAGAATAAAATTGCCAATGTAGCACTATTTAAGTATAACAATATTTGTGTGCCAAACTCTTGGTTAAACATGTTGATACTGAAAAAACTTCAAAAATATCTGTAGTATGTACAATATGTATTGATACAGTTCTACAAATAAACTAAGCTATGTACTGTTTCTTGTGTGGTTCATTATCAATTTGGTCGCATTCCGAAAATTCGGTTATTGTGTCAATATTTTTCGTATGTAATTTTGTGAAGCCTTGTTGATGGGCAGCAGGTGTGCACCTGCTGCCCATCAACAAGGCTCACAAGGCACTTGCAAGCAAGACTGATTTGGGCCCCGAAATTGTTGATAGGAAAAGTGCCTTCTAGTTGACGTACAGATATATATTTTGTAGAACATCTAGAGACTACATAGTTGGTAGAACGTAAGTATAATCGATAAAATTTCTAGAAATTTTCTCGAATCGTATAGAATGTTCGATATGGAAGGATGTGCGAGCAAGATAGATATAGCGTTGTCTTTTTATTCTCGTTTACAACACTATAAAATCGCAGCTGTTATAAAAAAAGAAAGGTCTTTTTTTTATTTCAATGTTTAGCGCCAACATTGTGCTGTACTTGTAGATAACGAAACAAAATTGGAAATGATGAAATCTAGTGACATCTTGTATCAAGTTACTTAGAAATTATGAAATGATTTTGAATAAATAGCCTATTTAATATTTTATTAAGAACAATCTAGATTTCTCTCGTTCAACAATTTTCATTTTACGCAGTGTTTTGCACAGCCCGCATGCGCGTTTAGACTTTTCTAAACGTGTCTGCATTTTATCTAAGTTATGACCTAGTCCTAAAGGTACCTGGTAAGTAGTAGGTATAGTCAGTAGTATCTGTGGCCAGTCGGATTCGCCCACGAAGGGTTACGTACCATTATCTATAAAAAAACAGGCCAAGTGTGAGTCAAAATCGCGCACAAAGGATTCGGTACCAAAACGGCAAAAAAATCACGTTTCTAGTATGGGAGCCCCCTTAAATATTTATTATATTCTGTTTTTTTTATTTTTTGTTGTTACAGGGCAACAGAAATACATCATCTGTGAAAATTTCAACTTTCTAACTATTACGGTTCATAAGATACAGCCCAAGACAGACGGACAGACGGACAGCGGGGAGTCTCAGTAATAGGGTTCCCGTTTTAACCTTTGGGTACGGAACCCTAAAATGCAATAGTGAATGGAGGGATTCCAAGATCCAAACTGCAAGGGCAAGCCTGTTGCTGTTGAAATCAACATATTGTGCACAATGTTGATTTCAACAGCAACAGGCTCGTCCTCTATTATCCCAACTAGTCGGATCGGAGCTTAAGCACGCCGAGCTAGCCATCCGCCGTCTGTAAAGACAGCAAGCTAGGCAGCTATGGCAAGCAAGGCACTCACTGACGCGGGATAAAACCCGACCCAACCCAGACAGAGTCCAAGAGTGGAAAAAAATAGGTAGCCTACTAATTCCTCGTGAATTTCTTAACAACTTTTTACTTTTATTTTATTAACGTCAAACTGACATTGTTGACAAATCACCAATCCACCTACGATCAGCTGACTACGTGGAACGGTCACTGACATTGAAACAAAATAAATATGAATTTAGGTCAAAGAGAGCTAATAACTCTTTTTATATTCTTTCTATAGTCCTCTACACCAGCAAGAATTGCACCTACTAACAGACGAGTAAAGACCTGGCAAATATGCCCAAAGGGACAGAAAACAATAGGTACTCGTACACGTGGCATCAAAAGTGGACTTTTTTAGGGTTCCGTACCCAAATGTTAAAACGGGAACCCTATTACGAAGACTGCTGCCCGTTCCATCTGTCTTCGGCTGTATCTCATGAACCGTAATGGTTAGAAAGTTGAAATTTTTACAGATGATGATAAAAACAGAATATAATAAATATTTAAGGGGACTTTTTATAGATAATGGTACGTAACCCTTTGTGGGCGAATCCGACTGGCCACAGATACTACTGACTATACCTACTACTTACTAGGTACCTTTAGGACTAGGTCATAACTTAGATAAAATGCAGACACGTCTAGAAAAGTCTAAACGCGCATGCGCGCTGTGCAAAACACCGCGTAAAATGAAAATTGTTGAACGAGAGAAATCTAGATCGTTCTTAATAAAAGATTAAATAGGCTATTTATTCAAAATCATTTCATAATTTCTAAGTAACTTGATACAAGATGTCACTAGATTTCATCATTTCCAATTTTGTTTCGTTATCTACAAGTACAACACAATGTTGGCGCTAAACATTGAAATAAAAAAAAAGACCTTTCTTTTTTAATAACAGCTGCGATTTTATGGTGTTGTAAACGAGAATAAACAGACAACGCTATATCTATCTTGCTCACACACCCTTCCATTTCGAATATTCTATTCGGTTCGAGCAACAATTTCTAGAAATTTTATCCGTCCGTCCGTCTGTCTTGGGCTTTCAAACAAATACTAAAAAAAATGTTATAAGTAACAGGAGGCTCCCATACAACAAACGGGATTTTTTTAGCGTTTTGTTACGGAACGCCATGTTCTCGAGTCCGACTTGCTATTGGCATCAACCAAGGGTTTCATGTGAAAAAAACTGTTTTTTTACATGAAAACCGCTGGACCTATTTTATTAGCATTAATTAGGTACCTACTTTGGTTAATTTAGTTTTGGTGAGTACTTTCTGAGATTGAACAGTTATATGATAATAGGCTATGATAAGTAAAGTAGATATACTCGTATACGTATATACATAGTATAACATGTCTCTGATAATCCTACTAATATTATAAACGCGAAAGTTTGTGAGTATGTAAGTATGTAAGTATGTATGGATGGATGGATGTTTGTTACTCTTTCACGTAAAAACTACTGAATGGATTTTAATGAAACTTTACAATAATATAGCTTATATATCAGAAGAACACATAGGCTACAATTTATAAAGATATTGTGTGAAGTGTTCAAAATATAACGCGGCGGGACGGGAACGGGAGAAAATCCAAATTACCACGCGGACAAAGTCGCGGGCGACGACTAGTATGTAATAAATATTTTGATGAATAAGCTGTTCTGGATATTTCTGGAAACATGTAAACGTCTCTCGAGGGAATTAAACTGCGCATGTGCAAACTCCCAATATATATACATCCGTTGACCAGAATGCTCTAGGTTTGCACCTAGACTACCATATTGATTTATACTGCGAACTAGGTCGTGAACTGAGCCGAGCCCTACTATGTTTTTATAATAATATGGGTTTTGCCGTCTATAAAGCTACACGCAAAGCAATGCTTACACTACTCGTCAACAGATGGCGTTAACTTGTCAGTCTAGCACTTTCAATTTCTAGAGTTTTCTATCTTTGTAACGTATCATGCCATTCCCTTGGACATTCTGACAAATTGGCCCAACACACTCCTAACTAAAAATATGTATTATATGCTTCCAAAAACACAGCAAGGATTAGAAGAATTACTAATTACGGTGATGGATGAGTCATGCAAGTAATTCATGTTCACGTCACTGTTTTCTAGTCATCATAATTAATGTGGGTCTGCCAGGGAGCATCACACTCATCACTTTTCATAATTAGTTATTTATTAGGTATTAGTCTGAGTTTTATTAAAATTAAATAAACTAGTGGTTCTGTGAACCGTAGACTTCGGGAGCGGCTTTGTTTATTATTTTTCTTCTTCAATTTTCTTTATTACTTTTCATTTGTCATCCAATCCAAAAAATAGCATTTATATGTTATTCATTGTAAGCAAGGAGTGTGTGTGTAAAGTTTCATGCAAATCGGTTGATAAATACGGCCCCAAACATGATACAGAACCCGTAGATGGGTACAGATGAAAGAAATTCTCCCCAGTCTGCAAGTTGAAACGGAGACTTCGGTCGCTTCGCTCCCTCAGTCAACAAAAGTATTATTTGTCTGAGTCCTATTAATATAAAATATACCAAATATGTACTAAAATTATTGTTATCTAGTTGACCACTAGATAGCGTTCATTGCCACTTCATCCATGGTGGGAGTTTAATACCAAGAACACAAAATAGGTATAGGTACTTTATTTTTTTGGAGTTGTTATCCTGAAGGAGACTATCTCACGACGTTTTATAACAATAATAAATAATGGATGAATACGCCTGACATAAGAGTATAGAAATGTTGCAGTAAACAAAATAATTATAGTGCTATTTAAAAAGTACAGGCACTTCATGACTAGTTGAAATAGATTAAAAACAATGGAATAAAGAGGCAGCGATGCGTTTGTATCGAAATAAGCGCCTTTTATATAAGTCTCCAGGGGCCAAATCATCCTCGCCTGCACGCGGTGCACCTGCTGATATATGGATGAGGCTCTGGTAACAATAGTCCGTGTCCGTTGATGATGAAAGAAGTCCCCTGCTGTAGGTACTAGTATGTTCAACGTAAGGAAGTAGATGGTGGTACCTACCTAGTTGTAGTCATAATTCAGGATACTTTGCCTTTAGTCACGTTTGGTCCAATACGCGATTGGTCCAATTTTTCTTTTTTATGGTGGTATGTTGAGGTTAGTTTTGTTGTTGATGTGGCACGAGGATGGTGCCGGTGAAAAGAGTGTTGTGACCTGGCGACCCACCGGCCCGATTAGGTCATATTGGCAGTTGTATATAAGCAGAATCTGTTACTAAAATTTGCTACCATATACGTATAATTAAATATAATTAGTCTTTACCTATATTTCTATACTTTAAAGATAAAACTAGGTATGCAATGCTTTCTGCTGTTGCAATAATTGAGCTGAGTTTGCGATCCGGGTCGAACTCCTAA
The DNA here is from genome assembly GCA_963556515.1 of Nudaria mundana. NCBI lineage: Eukaryota > Metazoa > Arthropoda > Insecta > Lepidoptera > Erebidae > Nudaria > Nudaria mundana. The sequence goes on from OY748313.1 coordinate 1,945,146, forward strand.
ACGACTGGACCGATCTTTATGAATTCAGATATATGCACTCACGGTGATGGACACTATGACAGTGCCAAATTTCAAAAAGATCAGTCCAGTAGTTTAGGAGGAATTCGATCACGAACGAAATACACGAGTCGCCTAAGAAAGAGCTTCGTAAACTGCGCTCAATAAAAACTAAAGACAAATCGAAACGAAGTTTATAAACATTGTTTATTTATTGTATGTATGTATGTAGTTTTTAATAATTTCAAACATTTCAAATTATAGCAAAGCTACGATACTTTTAATTTCAAAAAATGAACATTTATCTACGAGTACTTAAGTATATTTTTGTTTTTTTGATTTGTCAAAAAAATATAAGAACTGATTATTATTGTATGGTACAACTTCGACATACTATTTTAACGCTAATGAGAGTGTAACACAAATATGATTCTTAACTTTTTACAATAACTAGCTGTCCGCCCCGGCTTCGCCCGTGGTACATACATAGCCTATGTTACTCAAGGTGAATGTAGCTTTCCATTGGTGAAAGAATTATTTGAATTGATCAGCCTAGTAGTTTTTGAGTTTATTCATCACAAACATACACACAAAAATACAATTCTTTCTTCTTTATAATATTAATATAGATATAGATAACAAAGAAGTATGTACCAATATATCGTTATATTCAATGAAACCTCAACTTGGACCAATAGCGTACAGTCGTCGGCCCCAAAAGTCGCTGAACACATTCAAACTTACAAAACATCTGAACACTAAAAATGTCATAACTCAGTGACGCAACACGAGAACAAAATAAACTCAACGTCCATAAAACGCTGAACACTAGTATTCCAAAAGTAGTTGAACATCATTAACATCATAAGTAGATTAACAAATCATATTTTCAATGTTGTTGCTTGTTAATCTAATTTTGGTGTTCTTGATGTTACAGGAATTTTGGTCTTTTGACATGTAGGATAATTGAGAAAAGTTTTAAAGCCAATATTAAATCCGCTGCCCTAGGCCGCGGCCGCACCTACGTCCATTGCCGGGCGCCTCCGGTAGACACTGAGAGAATTCCCAGCGGCGCCCGGCGGACCTTGGCCACCTGCGTGGTGGTCGGGTGTTACCCCGCATCTTTGGGGTCGGGTTTTATCCCGCGTCGGTGAGTGAGGGCGTGCGTGGGGTAAAGTCTCACATCACGAAGCCCTTCTAGCCTGCTTCTGTAAGGACGGTGGGTTCCATCGTCCTCAGGCCCCGATCAAGGTCGAAGGTCCTGGGCGTAGTCACATCTTCACCCCACGCACGCCTTCACTCACCGACGCGGGATAAAACCCGACCCCAAAGATGCAGGGTAACACCCGACCACCACCCAGATGGCCAAGGTCCGCCGGGCGCCACTGGTTATTCTCTGTGTCTACCGCAGGCGCCCGGCAATGGACGTAGTTGCGGCCGCGGATTTAATATTCGCTTTAAAACTTTTCTCAAATTATCCTACATGTCAAAAGACCAAAATTCGTGTAACATCAAGAACACCAAAATATTAACAGGCAACAACATTGAAAATATGATTTGTTAATCTACTTATGATGTTCAGCTACTTTTGGAATACTAGTGTTCAGCGTTTTCTGGACGTTTGTATGTTGAGTTTATTTTGTTCTCGTGTTGCGTCACTGACTTATGACATTTTTAGTGTTCAGATGTTTTGGAAGTTTGAATGTGTTCAGCGACTTTTGGGGCCGACTGTACCTATTGGACTTATCGCGAATCGGACCAACCGCGAATTTTTCCTGATTTTGACGATTGGACTAAACGCGACTTATAGATACTTTGGACTATTACAGGTGGTTGAAAAAAATTCAAACCAGCGACTTAATTTGTAACTCCGTTAGTAAGTAGTTACGAGAGCTGTTCCTCTGTTCGCAAGATTCCAACTTTCTCAGGAATCCAAGTTTTCAAATTGAAAGTGCTAATAAAAGTTCTCTTAAAAAAAAAGTTTTACTTATGCGAAGACTTGTATTGATGTTTGAAAAGTTATACGTAGGCATTAGAAATGTTCTTTTATCTTCATTTAGCAATTGTTTGTAAGAAAGGTAAAAAGACTATAATATGTGGAGATTTCAATATGGACATTCTAGAATCTTGTCGGACAACTACAACATTTAAAGAAATTCTTTCGGCGCAGTGGTGTGACTGCTGTCCCCGAGGTCCTGTCCCGGGTAAGTTGTTACCATTTATTTCAATAATGGAATTTCCAACTAAATCTAGTCTTTGGAATGGAACTAGGCATATTGGAAATTTTCATGGAATAAGTCCAGAATGGAGTCCTAATAGATTCTTTGGGTTACTTGTGTATCTAAATGAAAAAAATAAAATAAAAACCAGCAAATTAATTTGTTAAGGTAGAGGGGGTACCATTTATTTCAATAATGAAATTTCCAACTAAATCAGTCTTTGTATGTACACTAGTGCACAAAATAATTCAGTAATCACATTCTTAGACCATTACAACATGGTTAAAACATAAGAAATAGGTAACACAGGGTTTAATCAACTTCTTCCATACGGGAGGCTTCATCTGCATCACCTTCCAGAGGTGGGACATCCCCAGCGCTGGCTTCTTCAACCTGGACAGGTTCATCCTCATCGATACCGAGACCAAGCTTGATCATCCGATAAATCCTAGATGCGTGTACTTGTGGCTCATCAAGAGCAAAACCAGATGACAATAGAGCAGTCTCGTACAACAAAATGACCAAGTCCTTCACAGCCTTATCATTCTTGTCTACGTCTGCCTTCTGACGGAGTGTCTCCACAATGGAATGGTCCGGATTAATTTCCAAGTGCTTCTTGGCAGCCATGTAGCCCATGGTTGAAGTGTCTCTGAGAGCTTGTGCCTTCATGATACGTTCCATGTTAGCAGACCATCCATATTGGGCTGTGACGATGCAGCATGGAGACTCGACTAAGCGGTTCGACACAACCACCTTCTCAACTTTACTGTCAAGAATATTCTTAATGACTTTGCAGAGTCCTTCAAACTTAACCTTATCTTCCTCACGCTTCTTGGTTTCCTCCTCATCTTCAGGAAGCTCAAGGCCTTCTTTGGTAACAGATACTAATGTCTTGCCGTCATACTCCTTCAATTGTTGTACAACATACTCATCGATGGGCTCGGTCATGTAGACAACTTCATAACCACGCTTCTTGACTCGTTCAACAAATGATGAGTTAGCAACTTGGTCTCGGTTCTCACCGGTGATGTAGTAAATGTGTTTCTGGTTCTCCTTAATGCGTGAGACATACTCTTTAAAGGAGCATGCTTCATCACCAGAGGCAGATGTATGGTAACGTAGAAGGTCAGCCAGCTTAGACCTGTTCTGTGAATCTTCATGGATACCCAGTTTCAAGTTCTTGCTAAACTGTTCATAGTATTTTTTAAAATTTTCCTTGTCCTCTGCCAATTCTTCAAACAGTTCTATGCATTTCTTAACCAAGTTCTTCCTAATGACCTTAAGAATTTTGTTCTGTTGAAGCATCTCACGAGAGATGTTTAGTGGCAAGTCCTCACTGTCAACCACACCCTTGATGAAGTTGAGGTATTCGGGGATCAAGTCTTCGCAGTTGTCCATGATGAATACTCTACGTACATACAGTTTAATGTTGTTCTTGCGCTTCTTGTTTTCGAAAAGATCGAAAGGTGCACGACGTGGTACGAACAGCAGAGCCCTGAACTCAAGTTGACCTTCTACAGAGAAATGTTTCACAGCGAGATGATCCTCCCAGTCGTTAGTGAGAGATTTGTAGAAGTCACCATACTCTTCTTGTGTGATGTCATCTGCATTACGTGTCCAGATAGGCTTGGTCTTGTTCAACTCCTCATCTTCTGTGTACTTCTCCTTAATAGTCTTCTTCTTCTTCTTGGTTTCCTTCTTGTCCTCCTCCAGATCTTCTCCCACATCCTCGATGACTTTCTCTTCGTCTTTTTCTTCCTCAGCCTCGTCATCAGAAAGTTCCTTTTCACGTTCCTTCTCAACCACCAATTTGATGGGGTACCCAATGAACTGGGAGTGCTTCTTGACTATTTCCTTGACCTTATGGTCTTCAAGATACTCTGTGAGGTCTTCTTTGATGTGAAGCACGATCTTGGTACCGCGGCCGAGTGGCTCACCGTGGTCCGACCTAATGGTGAACGAACCGCCGGCAGCCGACTCCCACTGGTATTGCTCATCATCATTGTGTTTAGAGTGAACAGTTACACGGTCGGCGACGAGGTAGCACGAGTAGAAACCTACACCGAACTGACCAATCATGCTAATGTCAGCGCCAGCCTGCAGCGCTTCCATGAATGCCTTAGTGCCTGATTTGGCGATGGTACCGAGGTTGTTCACCAAATCTGCCTTGGTCATACCAACACCGGTATCAATAATGGTTAAGGTACCTTCGCTCTTATTAGGAATGATTTTGATGTACAATTCCTTGCCGCTGTCGAGTTTTGATGGATCAGTTAGTGATTCATACCGGATTTTGTCCAAAGCATCAGAAGAGTTGGAAATCAGCTCTCGGAGAAAGATTTCTTTGTTTGAGTAGAAGGTGTTGATAATCAGTGACATGAGCTGGGCAATCTCCGCCTGGAAGGCGAAGGTTTCCACCTCCGCGGTTTCGGTCTGCATTTCTTCGGGCATTTTGACTTAAATTCACTATTATAACAGTTCTTTTAAATTACAGGCTTATAGCAATTCACAAATACTCTTTTTAAGACTTGTGCGGTTTAAAATAGCACGTGTTAACTATCGCGTTCAATCTCAGACAACCTCACACAAATATTTTCTTGAAATGACGCCGATTTGAAAATTCGAATGCTTATATACTTTGTCGACGGCTGGCGCCACCTGTGGGCGAGTAGCAAACTCTAGATTTGGCGCGCTATTCCGCAGAGGTTCGCAACCTAAGGACATGTTTATTGTTCTCGTCATTTCCTTATGTAGCTAACATTCAGACAATCTTTTTTTTTCTGTCTAACTTAGTTAGGTATAGGTATTGTAATAATTGAAAAATCGAGAAAAAATCATAAATACTGAAACTTCAATAACTTTATTTAAATACTTTGTTTGGACATGTTTATTGTTCTCGTCATTTCCTTATGTAGCTAACATTCAGACAATCTTCTTTTTTCTGTCTGACTTAGTTAGGTATAGGTATAGTAATAATTGAAAAATCGAGAAAAAATCATAAATACCGAAACTTCAATAACTTTATTTAAATACTTTGTTGAAGATACATGTTATGAATATTATGGTATTTGCTTTCAGAAAATTTGCTGGCGTTGGGTTAAATATTATATAAAAAGGATGTCCACCCACCATCATCATCTCAGCCCATTTGACGCCACTATTGGGAATAGACCTCCCCCAAAGAGGGCGAAATTCATCCTACTTATTATACAACGCTGGCCAGACGGGTTGGTATAGGGTTTTGTGTGGAGTTTTCCTTCTCTAAACATTTATTTAATAAAATTATACTTAGTTATATATTTTTAAATACATACTAAATATACGGAGAAGTTCGTATTTGTCTAAAATAATAACGTATGAATATTTTAAATAGAAACAACGAATTGCATTTATCATAATTTGAATATTTCATCATACTAGCTAAAATCCCGGGTTTTACCTGAGTAGTATAATTATGCAAGTTCTCATTTCCGGAACTCAGCAAGCGTCTGAGGGAAGAGACGGGGGATCTCCGCGCAGGCAGTTTTCTCGCGCAAAGACTCTCAATTCAATGGCAATTCAATGCTGCCTGTGTTATGGGCACTCTGCCTAAGTCTTCCTGCCTTACTTATTTATTTTAGTGTTTTAGTTTTAGATGGTATAGTTTGTAGTTTGTTTAGGTTTTTTTTTAAATTTAATTTTCCTGTTCCTTGTATATATTTAAGTAATATAGTATATAGTTCTTGTAAATATTCTGAAATAAATAAAGATTTCCTAGAGGGAATATAATGCATTACTTTGTTCAAGGATCACTAGGATTTTGCTTTCATTGAGGTTAGAAGTTTCTATAATACTAAACTTCACAGTCAAACCCAATAAGAAGTCGTGCGACAAACATGTAAAAAATTACAATAACAGGGGCACAAAAATGTTGGCAGTATCAGCAAGGTTATTGTAGTTTTACTATTCACCAATAGATGGCGCAAAAACCGCAGTATTGACTTTTCGAAGAACATTCCAGAAACTTCGAGAATATTCTATACTTTTTTAGTAAATTATCTGATTTTGAGTGGAACCATAACTTATATGACTGGAATGAAATACTTAAAAGTACGTTTAGTTGAAAAACGGACGATTTAAAGACTTTTTTGGTCTTTGATAAGTTATTAAGAACTTAAACCTTTTCGACTCGAATATTCAAGCCATTTCTGGTATGTAGTTCTGCTTCTGCCCGCCTATGGCGCTACTAGTATCCGGGTTAACATTTCTGGCAAGTTCAATGATATCCGTGGGGATGCTAGTTTATAAATATTGGATAACTTAGTGGTTTTTCAAAGGAAAATTTTAAATTAATGGTACGGTTACACATGCTCATTACTAGCACGAAAGCATTCTACTAAGTAGCAATTGCTACCTAGTAGTATGTGTGTCGAAACATTGCTAGTAATGAGCATGCTAATTTCGAGCATGCTCAAAAATCGACGGTCGTGCGATTTTTGGGCATGACCTGCAGCGCGGGTGGAAGAGGGGGTGCTTTTAGCGCGTGTGAACACGTTTGCTTATTGAGCATGCTAGTTTCTTTATAGCGCTCAATTTTTGAGAGTCAAAAACAGATGAGGTATCATGAAATGATTTTTGTATTGTACCGCACTACTCAGAGGTGGTACTTTTACTATATCGTTGTTGAAGTGCATAGGAGTTTTATGCATGTTTTACTATTTTCTCTACTTTAATACACTTATAAATAATTAATTTGACTGTTTGAATTTCAAAATTAACAAATTATAGGTGTACACACTACAAAAAAAAATACAAAAAAAAACAATTTTTAAAACTTTTGTTTGTCGGTCTGTCTGTTTGTTCTGGCTTAACTCATTACAGAGGTAATGAATGACAAAGACAGGCTTTATCGGTATTTTTCTAGAACCTGACGTAATTTTAGGCTAATAATTTTTATCCCAGGATTGTTCCCCTGGGAATTGGAAATCCGATAATTTCCACACGGGCGTCCGCTAGTAACTACTTTATCTTAATGGAAATAATCTTCCCATGGGAATTTGGAACCACATAACTATTCGCGCGGGTGAAACCGCAGGTGTTCACTAGTTTTGTTTGAACTGACAGAGAGCATGCTACAAAATAGCATGTGTGTCGTAGTGTTTGCTTTGAGCATGCTTATTCAGTAGCATACTTGAAAATAGCATGGTTATTGCTAGCAAATGTAAACAGTTCATAAGTAAAGAGCATGCTAAAGAAGTTATGAAAATTAATCATGTTCTCTTCTTCAAAGATAGGTGTAGAAGTATTTACAGTCGTCACTTATTTATTTGGATACTTACCTAATCCTTACTTGCCAAACATATCGAATGGGTGATCGACACGATATTCCCAAATTATTGTCCACCTATATCTAAGCCAAGCTGTGTCCATACCAATACATATTATATAAAAATAATTTGGGTAATTTGGCCACTCCAAGCTGGCAACATTAGTACTTGCTAGATGTTGTATTGATTGTCGCCGACTTTACTATGATAATTTCGCCGATTAAACATACTAACCAACCACATTAATAACGAATCCCTGAACTATGTTTTAAACTAGGTAGGTACCTACACTACAACATTATCAGGTAGTACTAAACTTAGGTAAGTAATCTTTGCGGGCTTTACTACCGGTCTATCGGTACCTACCTAACCCTCAAAGATAGGTAGTGAGTTAGGGACCTATAGACTTGTAGGTCATCTCTACAGTCAAAAAACTACTTAGCCTTAAGTAGCCTAGAAGTACCTAACTTAAAAATAAACTTACCAACCTCATCAGTTATAAACATTATTAGGTTCTAACCAAGTCTAATTCCAGTCTAGTAGGTAAGTAACTATGACCCTATTTAACTTTTTTATTTATACTTTATGTACATCGTAGAATCAAACATCACATTAATATATTTAAAACATGCACAAAGGCGTGCGTAAGTCAAAAATGACTTCTCTTCCAACAGACCTCATAGTTAACAGGATAGATACATACATAGCAGAGAAGAGAAGTTAAACAAAACAAAGCATAGGGTGGTCACTTATAGGTGTGGCATCCGGCAGGAACTTACTTTTTAAGTATTTTAACTTTTTTATTACTTTAATTAAAGAGCCACAGGTCAAGGCGGCTCCACCTGCGTGATATGGTTTTCTCGGCCTGTCTAAATTCCCGTGGGATCACATTACCGGGATAAAATGTAGCCTTTGTTTCTCAGGGATAATGTAACTGCATATCAGAGAAAGAATTTTCAAAATCTATTCAATTCAAACATATATAAACAAATATTTCCTCTTTTTATTATAAACGGAAGACCTACCCAGACAGAACTAACACAAAGTAAACTAGTAACGTTAGTCCAACTCACCTAGGAGAACAGCTGAAATAATCATTCCAGTCTCTATCTCAATCTAGGACTACCTATGAATCCTATGATGTTTTGATTTTTTGCTTATCATGCAAGCCGGTCTTTTGTTTCCCGCCTCACATGTATGAGTTTTTAGGTTAAGTTCCGCGGGCGCGACTACGGTATGTCATGTACTTTTAAATGTGCAGCTGTGCAGATAACGTTTTTTGCCGTACGCCTAGCAGCTAGTTATACACGCACGCAGGCGTAACCCCAAGATAGCCTCTTCGTCCTTGGATTAATGTCATTATAATAGTTTATTTTTTATTTATGTTAATAGTTGATTGTTAGTGCGGGTAAACGGTCAATTGAGCCAATAATCTTGAGGATATCTAAGCTATGCTTTAAGAATTGAGCTGACACGCATTTTCTGATGGTTTTGTTGAATCTTTTGTTAACTTTTGTTAGTAAGTCAGAGAATATTACGATATGAGGTAACCATACCTACTTTGACGTTGGCAATATCTATAGATCTAACTTCCTATTTCTATGATAATGATGGATGAGTCCAATGATATTACAAAGTGACTAATGAATAACTGATGCAATATTTAAATAGTATTGTAAATATATAACTAGTTTTTAATTTTCATTTAGAAGTAGGTTATGGTTTTCATCTAGTAGATGTTACAGGAAACTTCTATGGATTTCGATGGGTAATGAGTAATGAATGAATGATAACATTTCCTGTTTCGATAGAACAGAAAAAAGCAACTCAACGTGCTGCCATCTAGTAGCGAATAGAAACAAATATTAAATATATATACGATGGATGATGGACAAAAAACACACACACACTCGCACATATCACGCCTATATCCCGAAGAGGTAGGCAGAGGTGCATTACACACCTACAATTTGCCAGTATTTTTAGTCCCACGTAATAGGGCGCAAGCCTATAGCCGTAACTGGGCACACATGTAATGGGTTATGTTATGTCCAAAATGATGTAAACAAATAATGATCGAATGAATTTAATAAAAAGTAGCAGCTACATTGTAATTCTAAATGAAATTGAAACCCGTTGCCTTGCTATGAAATGTTGATTAAAGGCAATAAAAACACATTGACACGAAAATCGTATTTTTTAAGTAACTTTTTTACGGGAATGGGACCAAATAATTGTCGGAGTTGGACCAAATTCAATGGGACACTCGGAAAGCAGTACCTACTTAGCGTTAAATTAAAATAAAATCAAAATCGGTTTACTCAGTCGATATAATGAGGTATAATAACAAACTTAAAAAACAAACAGTCTTATTGAAATCCTGTTTTTTTAATTAAACTTGTAAAGTACTATTACAGAATTTGCCATCTCTGAATAGTTCTAGTCATTAACTCAATGGTTCTAGTACGTTCTAACGAGTAAATTATTCGCCGCCAGAGTTCTCGTAAGTTCCACGGCTTTCTACTGCATTCGAGACAAAGTTGTACGATGAATATAAAAGCGGAGCGCGCGCCTCTAGCGGCAGTATTAAACACAATTTAGAACAGCAAACAACACTTTGAATTACAAGATTACAATTTTGTAAACTGAGATTTCTTTGCATTTATTCAACGTAATGGCACTCCTACCATATTTATTAGACGAATTTCGTCCTAGACGCCTTCGAGACCAACTATTTGGCGTAGATTTATCTTCTGAAGACTTTCTAGTAGATCTCATGGACCGTCCTTCAGTTGTTCGCAAGTATTTGCGTCCTTGGAGAAGTGTAGCGGCATCCCGGGACATCGGATCGACAATAAAATACGACAAAGACAAATTCCAGGTCAATCTAGACGTCCAGCACTTCAATCCAGAAGAAATATCAGTCAAAACATCAGATGGTTTTATTGTAATTGAAGGTAAACATGAAGAAAAGAAAGATGAACACGGTTACGTTTCCCGCCAGTTTCAGCGGAGATATACACTTCCTGAAGGCTGTAATCCTGAGGCTGTGATGTCCAAGTTGTCTTCTGATGGCGTGTTGACAGTAACTGCTCCTAAATCTATGGAAAATAAGGATGAGAGGACAGTTCCTATAGCGCAGACGGGACCAGTTAGGAGAAAGCCGTGTGATGAGCTGAACGGGAACGAAGAACCTAATAAATCCCCTCCGAAGAAACTTAGGAAACAGACTTCTTAACTTACATTCCTATGGTATCATTGTTTGTTTAATGTGTATAAGAATGGTCTTTTAATATCGTCTTAAATAAAGGTACCTAATAAGTATTTCTACGAAATATTGTTTTTTATTTTACTTATTTACCCCAAACACAATAATTCATCCAACTAGCTTTTTTTCCCAACGTGGTTGGGGTCGGTTTTCCAGTCTAACTGCGATTCGACTGAACTTCGATATTTCACGTGAAGCGACTGCCATCTGACCTCCACAACCCATGGGTGATTTCGAAGTTCTATAGTTAGAACGGTCAGATTTTTGATTTAGGGCTCCAACTACCCCTATCTAACGACTGCTATAGATGTTTGTATGACAACCGGGACCGACGGTTTAACGTGCTCTCCGAGGCACGGAGGGGTCTCAATGTCTTAAGAAATGGGCACCCATCCCAAGACCAGCCTGACTCGATGTTGCTCAACCCCAAACACAATAATTGCATAATATAGGTAATTCGACGCTACCATAATGAGGCGTCCGTCACGGTTGCAACAAAACAACCGATTCGCCCCCTATAACGTAGGTACTATCAACAAAAATAATCGAAGAAAGAATCGAAAGAAATTTTAGTCAAGACAGTGGATGGTTATATATTGATAGTGGAAGCGAAGCAGAGCCAGAAGGAGAAAAAGGATGACCTCGGCATAGACTAATACCTACTTATTTTTTTTACAATTTGACAATAGTACAATATTTGGTATGATGAATATCTCTAGTGTTATAATTTTTTTGGCTGACTTATTTGCTTATCTCGTATTCGAAATAAAAAGTAGAGTGCAGTTACGCACTCTACTTTTTCAGCTAAAAACACCCATTTCTGCCTCGAACTATTGGCGAATTATTATAATATCTCGGCCGAAATGGAAGGCTTTCATCCCTTGGTTAACAAACTACTATTCAATTGTGCCCGGTAACGGCAATAGGCTTGCCCTCTATTCCGTAGGACCAACAAAACTACTGACAAATTGTGGGTGCGTAATGCACCTCTGCCTACCCCTTCTGGGATAGAGGCGTGATGTATATCTGTCAACCTTTTTTGATCTCACACTCTTTACTAAATTATAAAACTAAGAAGCTTCTATTGCCAATCGCCACAGAACGAAAAAAATCTGTCACCAAACGTCACCCTTCTCTCAATCCCAAGTTTTTTAACTAAATAGACAGAAAATGTAAATTCATAGCAATATATTATGTAGCCCCCATAGATAAATACCGCATTCTTAAATGCTACTGAAAAGAATTGATCCAGGGAAGAAAATTGAATGGATGCCGTGCCCAAAACTGGAAACAGTTTTTCCAGGACTTGCTTACTTTGGACCTTTAGATGAATTGATTGTGACAAAAGCACGCGATGCACTCCATGATATCATAGGGACACGTGCTAAAATAAGTTACACAATTTACAACAACGAAGGCCAAAAAATATTTATAGCCGTCCGAAGTAAAGGCTGTAAGAAATTCACTATCAAAGTCTATAATAATTATGGTAATGAAGTGATTCAAGTAAAACGACCTTTTAAGCTGTTTGTGAATAGAGTTCTAGTTTGGGCCCCACCTGGACATTTTGCAGGTTCCGTGGAACAGCTATGTAATAAATATGCGGTTAAAAATGAATCGGGAACGAATGTACTCAACATAAGAGCGGAAAAATCATTCAGTTTAGTGTATAACATACGATATGTGTGTGGAGTGGACCCTATAGGTGTGATTAAAAAAGCATTCCCGCTTCCCGAAGCTGTCAATGTCAAAAATTTTGGAGTGACCTTTCCGGTCCATCTCAATGTTCAAGATAAAGCTGTTTTACTAGGTGCGTGCTTTCTGATTGGTTGTTTAAAATACTGATATAGCCACAAACCTCATTGAATAAATAAATAGCAAAGTAGATGACTGTTCAGTGATTTTCAAAATTAAAACTTAAGTTTATTTAAATTTGCTTCATTAATATGAACAAAATAGAGTTGTGAGTTAGCTAATTTTAAAAGCATTAGGCATTGTGATATTAAATCTCTTTATTTTTTAATGCAATTTTGATGTCTCTGGTCCAAAAAAACGTAATATTTTTCATATAGGTAGTTTGTGACAGGTTTAAATATAAAGAATGAAACTAATCAATACTTATTATAACTAATATTATTGTTTTTAGTCAAAGGTATGCATTAAGTTTGATACAAATATTACACCTTCATAGAATAAATTGCAATAAAAATTGAGTAATTATCGTTATTTATTATGGATGGAGTAGTTTTGCCAATTCCCAGCTTTATAATATATAATCCTGTATAACAAGTAATTCATATAGGCTGTCATGGTATGGACATGTTATGAGAAGAGAGGAAAGCAATGTCGTTAGAAAGGTGTAAAGTATGACTGTAGAGGCATTAGAAGTAGAGGTAGGCCAAAGAAAAGATGGATGAAATGTGTGAAAGAGGATGTGAGGAGAAGGAGAGTGACTGGGTGGAAGGTGAGGAGAAAGACTTGTTGCGCCGACCCCAAATAATTGGGATAAGGGTAGGTAAATGATGAACAAGTAAATTAATATCTGGTCAGAACAGAGCGAATCAGAAGATCGATTACTTGATGTTACTGCGACCGATTGAACCATGGAACGCGCTTGCAACTGTTTTCTTCTTGTTTATGATGATTTTGATGACAGACAAGGTTCTCCGAACAATCTTCTGTAGAGTCAGACGTTTATTAGGTAGGTACGCCCACATTTCGACAGACATTGTTAGTTCTACATAACGAAAAAGACAGTCCCACTTGTCACGTACTTGGACAAATGGGATGCACCCTTGTCTAGCTGTTAGTTAGTTCAACTGGTTGAACATTGCAACTCCTTGAACATGGACATTTTTTAATTGATAATGAATGAGAAGTATTCGACATAAACATGAAGTTTTGTTAATTGCGCCATCTAGGTATTTGGTTATGAACTACTTACAACAATGTAGCGAAGTTACCTAGTTTGACGGAGAGCGTACTCTACTAGTCGACACTAGATGGCAGTTTGGATCTAATTCTAAGGAATATAATTTTTCAGATATCTGTTTCTGTTATTAACATAATAATTTTTACCTACTAAATTATTTTTTTGAATTAACTGTTGCAATGTAGGTTTGTAAGATAAGTAGGTAAAGCGCCATCTATGAATCACATTTTGAATTTATATATTTTTATCAAGGTCTGCTGGTGAGCACTAGATGGCGGTATATACTGTCTCCTTTCACTTAACCTGGAGATTTGTGACTGGATGAAGTAAGTTTAGATTTCCAGTACCAAGTAAAAAGTACTTTTTATATAAAATCTCAAGAAGTCAACTTCATCTACAAGTTTTGATGCACCATGACATGAAAACGAGTACCTACCTATACGAAGCCTAATTCACTCGCCTAACAATCACAAAAAATACGTGACGTCCGTCAGCTACAACTTGAAGTTGTAAGTGAGTAAGGGTTGTCTCTTGTTTGTGACAAGGCATGGACCATAGAGTTGATATTGAGGCATTAACGTCATAATCATTGGTCAAAATATGCTGGTCGAATTATGTTCTCTGTAAACAAAAGAATGTGCTTTAATTAACGTCGGAGTGCAAGTTCTGTATGTAGGTAAGTACTATTCCCTATTCTGTGCCTATAGATAGTATAATGACGTATGATAAGTTTTTAACCCACTTTTAAAAGAAGATAAGGTTCTCAATTTAACTAGGTACCTTTTTAGGGTTCCATAGTAAAATCTCGGAACATTTATAGTTTCGCAAGTCGGTCGGGGTGTCGCAAAGAGGGTCCCATACAAAAATGAAGTCAAAATTTTCTAAGTCCCGGATTGCTTAAAAAGTGTATTTATATATTTTTTTTTTAATTTTTTTTTAAAGTTTTAAATCTTATTTGGTCTAATATGAACGATTAACAGAAGGGTCGACGGAGCCCCGCTTCGCAAGGCTCCTATTACTGGGTGGTTCAAAAAAAAAAAAAAGTCCGAGTCGGGGTACTCTGGAGTCGGGGTGTTAACCATAATGATTTTCCAAGGTCATCCTCAACGACCCCCGCACCTCCCCCAATAGGTCGACAATAATCGTGAAAATTTTACAAGTCCGTGCCCTATACAAAAATCAGTCGGAAATTCGGCTATGTCCGGGACTCTCTTTGCGACACTAGGTGAAGTCGTGAAAATTTTACAAGTCAGTGCTCCATACAAAAATCTGTCGAAATTTTTCTAAGTCCGGGACCCTCTTTGCGACACCCTAACCCGCATGTCCGTCTGTCTTCGGCTTACCTCCTAAACGGTGACAGCTAGAAACATGAAACTTTGCATGGATATGTGTATTTACTACTTTGACAAATTGCTACAATAAAATTATGAAAATTATTTTTTTGGGTTTCTCCCGTACCTACACGTAACCGATGAGGCTGACATGCCCATGGACAAAAGCCTCGACAAAATAAAAGAAAAAAACGTTACCAGAATTTGCATTTTTAATCAAACCATAAACCTCTTATTCTGCGAAGAACGCATGCGCGGTTATCTCGGTTATGCAGTGATTGGTCGCTGAGTGACGTCGACTTTTTTATTCCATCATTGTTTATTTTATCATTGACCCGCCATTATATCTATATTGATTCGTGTTTACTTGGTGAAACTTCTAGTCATACAAAGTATTCGTTTATTAAACGACTTTCAAAAAAGGAGGTGGTTCTCATTTAAACTGTTTTTTTTTTAATTGAAAGCTACTACTTCCCAACTGGTCATTTCAATTAGGTCCCATACCGACAATTATTTGTTCCCATTTCGGTAATTTGAAGTCGGTTGTTGTGTCAATTTTTGTAAAATCGGATTTTCAAATATTGGATGGAATCAGGCGTTACCTGGCGAAAGTCCATGACAAAGCAATGGTACTTAAATATGATGTTTAAACTTTTAATTCATAGCATTATTTCGCTAAAATAGAAGACATTACAACGTCGACATATGTTTCACCTCTACACGAGACATTCTCAAGACTGTCTCAGAGAGAACAGGCTGTTTTTTTCTGAGACCGTACTTGAGAATGACAGTCTTCTATTTTAGCGAAATAATGCTATGAATTAAAAGTTTAAACATCATATTTACCATTGCTTTAAATCGGATTTTATTTAACACTAGCTGTCGCTCGCAGCTCCACCCGTCTGAAACGACAATAACAATAGGCTCGCACCCTACTACGTCGGGACATGCAACTGACGAAATGTGGGCATATTCAACGCTTCTGTCTACCCCTTCGGGAATAAAGATTTTGGGATTTTGCGTGTTTTATATCACCTTTTGAAACCACCTAAGTAGTTTAAGTACTTATCTACTTTCAATTAGGTACTTACAGCGAAATAAAAAAAAATACAATTAGGTAAGTATGTAGGTAGTTACATACAATATCAAATATAGTTATTTAAACTGCCATGGTCGTTATTATTATAAACTTTGGAAATGTATTCGGGATATTTACCATGTATTATTATTTTGTTGTCGAGTTTCCGATATTTCGGCACTATTGCAAGCGCCATGGTCACGGAGGAACTGTCAGTACATCGCGAAATAGTTTTAAGGTAAACCGTATCGGTCTACCCTCCTTCTCACTCGTTTTTGTCGCGCACCACTACTATTGTCCGCATTGTTCTCACTACCAACTCGAACATGATCACGGCACACAATACTCACGGTATCCACTCGCGGTTTTTGTTTAGGTTGTTGTTTATTTTTACATAAACTGACCACTGGACGCCAGACACCCGGCAACTGAAAACCGTCTTCACGATTGAAATTTTTATATTTTGTTATTTCAATGGCTTCTCTCACCAACCTGGGTATGTAATGACGGTCTGCCGAAAGTATTTGTGGGTTATGTAACTCTATCCAATGATCAGTACCTGCCTCAAGTATATGCTCCGCAATCGCAGACTTCTGTGGTTCATTATTTCTGACCGCCCTAATATGTTCCTTCATTCGGCATGCAACCGATCGCTTAGTTTGCCCAATGTAGGAGCTACCGCAGCTACAGTCGACTTTATACACACCCGGCTTCTCCAAGGGGAAACTGTCCTTGGGCGAGCGCAAGGACTGTGATACCTTTCTCAGAGGCGTGAAGATAGTTCTTACGGATATTTTCTTGAGAATGTTAGCGATCTTATCAGTCACACCTCTGACATATGGTAGGAATGCTGGGTGTCTTTCTACCTTGTAATTTAACTGTTTCTGCGTGCATCTAGGTGGCTTGATCCGTCCACTGTACCCATTGCGCTGTAAGACGCCGCTTATATGTGTTAGTTCAGCTTCCAAATGTTCCTCGTCACATAAGTTATATGCACGGTCAGTAAGCGACGCCACGACTGAATGCAATTGGCGTGGGTGGTGATGCGAGTCTGCATGTAGGTAGCGGTCTGTGTGAGTCGGTTTTCTATACACAGAGTGGCTGAGAGTCCCATCCGAACGAACACCAACCTTCACGTCCAGGAAAGCAATGGACCTCTCTATTTCCATTTCATAGGTGAAGCTCATTTTATTATGGATGTTGTCTAAATGAGCCACATAACCCTGTACATCACGCTCATCGCCCTCCATGATACAGAAGATGTCGTCCACATACCTTTTCCAAAGTTTGATGTTGTTTTGCGGGGCAGTAGTGATAGCCAGTTCTTCGAAATGTTCCATCCATAAGTTGGCCACCACAGGAGCCACTGGACTACCCATTGCTACTCCATCTATTTGTAGGTAGTATTCGTTACTGTACACAAAGTAATTTGTGAATAAACAATGATGCACAAGGTCAGCATAGATCTTAGAAATGCCCTTCTCTGCGATTTTGCGTTTGATTACTTCCATACAATCAACTATAGGAACATTTGTAAATAATGACTCCACGTCAAAACTCACCATCACTTCCGTTTCCTTCACTGTGGTATGGCGCAAAATTTGTATGAAATGTCGGGAGTCTTTGACGTACGATGTTGTTCTCCCCACCAAGGGCTGCAGTACCTTAGCTACGTGTTTAGCTAGTTCATAAGTGGGTGAGCCAATTTGGCTCACAATAGGCCGCAATGGTACGTTTGCCTTATGAACCTTAGGTAGCCCATATAATTTGGGGGGTTCAATGTTTCTGGGACGTAGCAGATACATCACTGTGTCGTCACCAATTTCTTGTTTGCACTCCTTTATCAACTTTTCCGTGCTTCGTTTGGTTCTCGCCGTAGGGTTATAGTTGACTTTCTTATAGGTTTTATCGTCACTTAAAAGTTTCCGAATTTTGTCGTCGTATTCTGTGACGTCTATAACTACCGTAGCATTCCCTTTATCCGCCTTGAGGACATAAATACTGTCGTCGTTCCTCAGTTCTCGCAGTGCGGAACGCTCGGCGGCCGTCATATTTGGCTGTGGAGGCTTGGCCCGACGCAAGGTAAGTGCCACTTCCTGTCTCACGACTTCTGCATCCTCTACCGGTATTTTGTTGCGTCTAACCACCTCCTCAACCGTACCTATCACTTTTTCATACGGAATACGAGTAGGTGTGGGGGCAAAGTTCAACCCTCTCTCCAAGGCGTCAAGTGCTTCATTGGTCAACACTTTTTGGGAGAGATTGATAACCGTTCGTTGACTTCGTAAGTTTTTGTGGTAGGGGACAGATGGTTTCTGCTTTGCAAGGAGGGCATCAAACTTACGTTTTTGTTTCAAAGCACAAATTTCCCTCGAACGTTGCGCTTGTAAGTATGTGATTCGGTCACAATTATCGAAATCTTCCCTAGACAACACCGCACTGCACTTAAGATGTATATCGTACAACTCACACTGGATCCTGTTTAAGCGGTATCTAGTGTTACTAATTGACTTACGTAATAACTTGATACTACAATTACGTAGAATGTTCGCGGAACCATAAATGTCTTTGCGAGGTTTTATTCGCGCACAAATCGGAATTACATCCGCATCCCGACACTTCAGTAAAAAGGATAGTGACTCACTGATACATTCACTCTTTTTCCGCGTCCGTTCAAGTTGTTTGATTAGTTTTACACATTCCGGCCCGTACCGGTGCACAATATAGTTATTTAAACTGCCATGGTCGTTATTATTATAAACTTTGGAAATGTATTCGGGATATTTACCATGTATTATTATTTTGTTGTCGAGTTTCCGATATTTCGGCACTATTGCAAGCGCCATGGTCACGGAGGAACTGTCAGTACATCGCGAAATAGTTTTAAGGTAAACCGTATCGGTCTTCTCACTCGTTTTTGTCGCGCACCACTACTATTGTCCGCATTGTTCTCACTACCAACTCGAACATGATCACGGCACACAATACTCACGGTATCCACTCGCGGTTTTTGTTTAGGTTGTTGTTTATTTTTACATAAACTGACCACTGGACGCCAGACACCCGGCAACTGAAAACCGTCTTCACGATTGAAATTTTTATATTTTGTTATTTCAATGGCTTCTCTCACCACAATATTAAAATATAAAAAACGGTCAAGTTCGAGTCGGACTCGCGTACAAAGGGTTCCGTACCATAACAGCAAAAAAATTCACGTTTGTTTTATGGGAGCGTCCTCAAATAATTATTATATTCTGTTTTTTAGTCATTGTTAAATATTTAAATAATTAAATACTATCTGAGAAAATTGCAACTGTCTATTCAGTTCATGAGATACAGCCTGGTGACAAACAGTGGAGTCTGTATAGAGTCCAGTTTTTGTCCTCTGGATAGCGAACCCTAAAAACCAATCTTTTTATTATCTATAACAATACTAGGTATACAGATACATAGCCGCCATTTTGACTTAATACGAACTTCTTATAATAATTTAATAACGTTAGGCAATCTTCAAGATTCTTAATAAGGAAATGTTTAATTGAGTCGGTTTTCTTTGTGAGTTTTGTACGCACACATATACATAAATGTATAAATAGTTTGTATAGTACAGTAATAAAGTATAAATGATGAAACTAACATATAGGAAAATATAATATATTTCCTGCTATAGCAACGACTGAGCTATATATATTGCTCGCTGATGGAATAAGGCAACTGTGGAGTGGTGTAGGTTTTAATTATTTGTTTCGTATTTGACTAGCATCTCAGACATTCCCACGCCAGCATAGTTGTGTCCGCCGGACGCCACTGGGAATTCTCTTAGTCTCTACCAGAGGCGCTCGGCAATGGACGAAGGTGCGGCCGCGACACGCGGAATAAAAAAGAAAAGCATAGTTGTGTAAATTTTACGAGTTACTTACTCAGCCAATTAATTTTCTAATATATGATGAACAAACACACTTGTACACTATTCCACAACTTTATTTGATTTATTTTCACCGACCGGTTTCGCTTTTCATAATCGTTTATCTACATGTAATTGAAAAGAAAAATCTTGAAATTTCATAAAATCAAAGAAGATCGAGCACTGATTCCGATCGTACGTGAGTCCGACTTGACCACTTTTATTATTTATTTATTTATTTCATCAAGAACAACATCTATCTTTACAGGCATAACCCGATACGGTAGTGTAGTGACAGCATTATATATTATATTTAATTAAAAAACGGACCTATTTGTAACAAATTACATACATTGTGACTCTCGTGAACTCACTCAGCGAACAACCAAAGATGTCAATCTCCTCAGCCACTAGATTGAGGCAAAACGCCCGAGAGAGCGACCGATTAATTTGACTCTGTAAGTCTGCGTGATACTTTAGTTCGTTCCTTGGTTAATCTTTATATATATATATATATAATTCTACTGTACGTGTGTATGTCCTCCTAAACGGCTGGACCGATGTTGATGAAATTTTTTGTATGTGTTCAAGGGGATTCGAGAATGGTTTTGATTTACAATTTGGTTCTTTTTTTTTGTAGGACTACGTCTGTCGGGTCCGCTAGTATAAATATAAATATTTTCAGACATTTTCACACAACGCCATCTAGCTCAAACTAAGCTATAAGCTTGTGCTATGGGATCTAGATAACTGATAAACATACTTATATATTTCTAAATACATACATAATATATATAGAAAACATCCAAACTCCGAAACAAACGTTTGTGGATCACACAAATACTTGATTCGACCCGGGGATCCAACCCGAGACCCCGGAGTCGTAAACCGACGCACTACCACCAAACGACCACGCCAGCGAAGTAGTTAAATTGCAAATATTTGTTTAAGTGTATTTGCAAATATTTGTTTGAGTGTATTTGCAAATATTTGTTTTGGAATACAATGGGGTAAGATGTTGAATTTTTATATAATTGCACTAATTTCGCTAAATAGAAGACATTATAAACGGCGACATATTATTATGTTTCACCTACTCACGAGGCATTCTCAAGACTGTCTCAAAGAGAACAGCTGTTCTCACATCTTACCCCATTGTTTTATGATGGACTTTCGCCATGTAACGCCTGATTCCATTCAAAATTAGTTTTGGAGTTTGGGTGATATTGTATTTATATATTATGTATAGTATAAAGAGAATCAACGGTGCTCATACATGACAGAGCCTTATTTATGATAAATCCTTAAAATTTTCAAAAATATGTAATGTCATTAGATCTGTGAAACTATAAGCTATCTTAGTTCAGTTTGATTGGCATCTGTATAAATCAATATAAATAATAAAATTGTAAGCGGTTGATGTCTGTACATCGAAGATATAATAAACTGTTGTAGGGGGTTTATCTGATTGTCTGTTTGTCTGAATGTTTGAACACGCTAATCTCAGAAACGGCTTAACGAATTTGAATGCGGTTTTCAGTAATGCGTTGTGGTTTATTCAACTTAACATTTAAGGTTTGTTTTATTTCAATCGGTTCAGAAATAAAAAAGTTATATCGATGTAAAGTAACACGCAGGCGGAACTGCGGGCAACAGCTATACATAATAAATCAGTAACTGGTGATCAAGAAAACTATAACACGCAGGTGGAGCTGCAGGCAACAGCTAGTAAGAAATATATCTTTAAATCTATGCTATGATAGGTCGTTTGCGAGCCTGGCGCCACTGGAAATACTTTCTGGTGCATACCAGAGACGCCCGGCAAACAAAAAAGGTCGTTTTCGAAATACTTTAACAAGCTTTGAGACCAATTCGGTCGTATTCGAGGTGCTTTTTTTGAGTTTGAAATTCCAACGCTCTATCTAAAGTTTATGTGTAAATCACATTTATCCGTTACCTCTATTCAATAATTAGTAATAAAAAAAATTCATAAAACTTTTGAAAAACAAAATTTTTAATCACAATAGAATAATTAAGAGCATCTCCATAGTTCCCCTGTTCGAAACACACATACGAAGCGCGGCGCGCTCCGTCTTAAGGACGACATATGAAGTAATTTTTTTTCCTCGCGCCATCCATCCTATTCGCTACCTTATATTAAAGATATAGAGTCGAAGTTTGGATTTTTTCCATAATATTTTTTCCATTTCATATTTACGAATATGCCCCAAATTCTCCAAAAATTAGAACCGTGAAGGCAGGGGAGGTGGGGTTGGTACGTAAGGGTAGTAAGTACGAATTTTTCCACACACACACAAACAAGGGGGGATAGAGAGGGGGGGCAAGATAGTAGATAGTTTTAGAGAAAGAAAATATTATATGTTCGTTGAGATAGATATGGGAACAGTTCATTTAAGGAACTATTGTTAATTGGAGTTCCTCTGTATATCTGTTATTTGTTTCACTTGCGAGTTATAATGGGATGGGCAGTAATCGGCACGCTATTTTCAGTGTACACACTGGCCTCCTCTGAAAATCAGCGCTGGTCAATGTGGCACCGCCTACGTCAGCATATGCTGAGAGGAAACCAATTTCCACGCATATGCGGCGTGCACTAGCATGCACCGACGACCTTCCTACACACGGTTCTATTTTACTTTTGTTGTAAAGTGAATCTTGTTTACGTCGCCTCTGTGTTTGTGAAATAAACGTCTTTTCTTTCTTTCTTTCTTCTGTATGTTAGATACGTGTAATCACGTGTTTAACCCTGCGGTTGTAGGCAGAGGTTTATTACACATCCATATGTTGCTATTAGTTTATAGCCTATAGTTTTATAGGGAGCAATATGCCAATTGCCATTACAAGACACTATACTCGTAATAGGTACTATAGAAATTCAAACGTCGTATTGTTTATAGTTATTTTTAACCACATTAATTCTAGTGGTAACCGACAATGTTAACACACAGCAAAGGTTAAGCAACATCGACTCAGCCCGGTCTTAAGATAGGTGACCATTTCATAAGACATTGAGACCCCTCCGTGCCTCGGAAAGCACGTTGTCGCGTCGGTCCCGGTTGTCATACAAACATGGCAGTCGTTAGGGGTAGTTGGAGCCCTAAAACAAAAATCCTCGCGGTCTAACTACAGAACTACGATATCGCCCATGGGTTGTGGAGGTCAGATGGCAGTCGCTTCACGGAAAATATCGAAGTTACGCCGAATCGCAGTTAGACTGGAACGCCGACCCAAACTGAGTTGGGATACCGCTCGGTGGATGATGATTCATTTTGACTAAATAATTTTGGTAAAATCATTTCAGTAGCATTTGCAAAAGGAAATTGGTTCAAACAATTTAATTAGGTAAATGTAAGAATTTAGTTTATTAAGAAGTTAGTTTATAATAAAAAAAGAAAATGGATAATCCCTTGGCCGTGAGGTTTTCTTGCCAGGTTCTTTCCTCACAGGCTCGACCTATTGCCTTGCGAATCTGGCGGTAAATGTAAATGTAGAAGCATTTTCTTTTTTGACGTTCATTAAGTGTTACTTTGTGACCTACATGAATAAAGATATTTTGATTTTGATTTGATTTGAATCGACCTGAGTTTCTTGCTGGTATCTTCTCCGGAGAACCAACTTACCGAACTAGCGAAAGAATCATTTTCAAATGGTTATTTATGGACTTAATTTAATATTTTTATAATATAGCTTGACATGAAATTGTAAAATATGTGACATTATGATATTCATATGTGCTCTTTATGTGCCTAAACTGAATAAACGAAATTGATTCTTTGATTGGTGCTAAGAGGCAATCAACATCTTCGGGACAAACGAACGAGGATATCGCAAACTATCCAACATGCTCGTCGTCAGACATAGACCCCCTATGCTCCTCCCTATGTTCCCTATGCTCCCTATGCTGCAACCGAAGCGTGCGATGGGGAACAATAATAAGTATCGTACCGACTATTATCTATATACTTACTAACATTATAAAGAGTAAAGATTTAATTGTTTGCGTTGAATTTCCTCCGAAACTACCAAATCGATTTTGAAAATTCTTTAACTAATAGTATAGAATAAAATAGAATAAACTTTATTGTACACCAATACAAATAAATATGAGAAACATCGTATGAAAATGTACAAATGGCGGCCGTATCACTAAAGCGATCTCTCACAGGCAACCTTTGGATGGACATAAATGGTTAGAAATAAGATGTGAAAGTGGGTAGTCATTGGTGTTTGAGTAGAGTTAGTGAGGAAACATAAAAAGCAATCTTATTGTAATCCATGCTCATTATTTCCCTATATTATCCTTGAGTGGTACAAGCTCAATTTTGCATTTAATGTGTTCCCATGGGAATTGTGGTGTAGACGTGGTAATCAAATAATTGGATACACCAATAGGTATCCCAAACCCAACAAAGAAATCATTAACTAAGGATCTTGCTTACGATATTCTATTTCTAAGATTGAAACACGGCAACGTAAATAAATACATTTTTAGACGTTCAAACACAACGTCATCTAGCCCTAACTAAGCTAATATAAGCTTGTGCTATGGGATCTAGACGACTGATAAACATACTAATATATTTCTCAATCATTAGCGGTCGGGATAAACTTTGTGTGACACATACGTTTGTACCGAAGTATGGATGTTTCCTATTATAGAATGTATTTACAAACAAAAATGTATATAAGTATTTATATCAGTTTATCTAGTACTCATATAACAAGGTCTGCTTAGTTTGAGACTAGATGACGTTATGTGAATTGTCCTAACATATCTATTTATATTTAATTGAGCGAAGCGAGCCGAAGGCGACCGGAGCTCTCAACGGGTGACTTAAATTATTTTTGTTACGATTTATGTTAAATTGTTTCTTGGTGAATACTCGGCCGATTTCGGATTTTCTTGCACTCATCGAAAGCTTACCGAATTACCCAGGTTCTTACGAAACCAGAATTTTGAATTAAAACTTGCTTCGCTCAAATATATGCTGCAGCGTAACGGTACGTTTCGCGACTGCGGCGACCTAGTATAATGAATACCTACTATGTATACAGAAAAAAAAACCTAAACTTCGAAACAACTCGGAATCAAACCCGAGACTGGCGTCGAAAGCGGATGCACTAAGTACCGACCACGCCACATAATCGGGGGTAAGTAATAGATGATATAATCTAATATTAACAACATAATAACAACGGAACCTATAATTTTATTTAATATAGCGATAAGTAATATAATGAACGATTGATATAATTTTAAAATAACTATTTTTTATAAGCATAACATACATTAAATATAAAATCGTTTGACATACCACTCAAAAGATAGGTCGACAGAGCCCCGCTTCCGGGCCCCTATTTCTGGGTGGTTTTAAGAAAAAAAGAAATTATATGAACAGTTGTTATATCTCACGTTGATTATATCTTATGAACGATAATAAAATGAAATTAGACCAAATGAGTTTATACGTTATGAGACGCACCCCCTAATCGGCATTTTATTTAAACTGCTTCCAAAACTTGAAGGCAAAATAATAAAATAATAATTTAAACATCAAAATAACCTCCTCTTTTTGAAGAAGGTTCAAAGATATCCGTTACATAGTATATGTATGACGTCATTCTATTATTCTTCGTAAACTTTCTACACAAATCTTCCCGCCTTCAGTTTTAATGGAATGAATCTGATATGATTTGGTAAATTTAATGAAAATATCTACGAGTATTACGTAAATTGCGCTGAAGGAGAAATATGTTTCGCACACTTATAGTTTACTAACAGACGCTCGCGGCTTCGCTCGCTGAACAAATTACACTCCTACACAAAAAACGTCCTTGAGAACCACTCTATCAATTGGTGAAACCCGCATCAAAATCCGTTGCGTAGTTTTATACTTATAATTTGTAAAGCGGGTGAAGCCATTCGCAGTAATATATGAATCACAAAAACGATATTGGGTGGATGGACTTGAAGCACCGTATATTCCCTATCCAGGAACACCAAGCAACACACCAATCCACAACTTTTTTGTGAATCTTATTAGCAAGCTTTCAATTTGCTGAAAAATTCACAATCATATTCATGTTCGTTTATTATATATTAGCGGACGCCCACAGCTTTGCTGCTTGACAAATTACATATACTAAAACCTTCTCGAGAACCACTCTATCCATTGGTGAAAACCGTATCAAAATCCGTTGCGTAGTTTTAAAGATATAAGCATACATACAGCGGAAGTGACTTAGTTTTATACTATGTTATGAAGTAGGTTTAGAAGAATCGAACCGCCGGTAAAAATCAGTGGACCACTCAAATTTGGAGGGTGATAATAAGGGTCTGAGTTGAGGAGCGAGCAAGGTGAAGTACCCTTTGAGGTCACGTCGAAAAGGGACAGTGACTGAGGTCAGGGTCAAACTGAACTTGGGTTTTATACGTAAAATGTCTATAGTTGTAATTAAGCTTGTATCCCGAAGGGGTAGGTAGAGGAGAATTAAAAAATAGTTAAAATAGCAATGAGAAATTCATAATTTTTTAGGGGTCCGTACCTAAAGGGAGCTAATTACTAAGGCTCCACTGTCCGTCCGTCTGTCACCTGGCTGTATTTCACAAACCATAACATAAGTATACCAAAAAAAAACAGAATAAATTAAATAGTTAAAATGTAAAAAAGAACCCTTTAAAAATAATATCATGTCTCAAGCAACAAAAAAAACAATGTAAAATGAATAAATTAATAAATACATGTAAAATAATAATTCAAAAATTGTTCGCTAAATTCAATATTTTAAAACTAAATTCTACAACGAAATAAATCTACAATGAATTAAACAATTTTAAATATCATGCTTCCATCGATTAAATTCATCAGTAAATTAAATTAAATTTATATCACAGTCAAAAAAAATAAAAATAAAAGCAAGAATCGAATGTCAATAATAAAAAACGGACTAACAGACAGCTACTCAATAATTAACTTCATGTCACAAATATAAACATGTACAATATATAATGTACAATGTATATTATAGATGTACACATGTATAATATACCGGTATAATAGAGAATATATATTTATCAACAAAAAATGCGAACATCAATCCATAAATATTTTACGGACTACACTAGTAGACGACAACGTATTGAGCTGTTTATACAAATTATTTAAATGTATTTATTTGATTTTAAACTGCCTTAAGTTCCATTGCCGGGCGCCTCGGGTACGCCCTCGGAATGATGACCCCAGGGCGTGTGGCGGAAATTATGTAGAATACAAATTTGACAAAATACCCGAAGTTGATATTCGTAGAGGGTCTACGCCGTAGACGGTTGAATGCAATTATCCGAATAAAATATTGATAAATCCGTATATCGTATAAATATTTGAATAAAATCAATCGTCATGGTATCTATCATGACTGTATTCCTCGGAGGGGTAGGCAGAGGTATACTATAAGCACGATATTTTTCAGTATTTTTCATCCTTCAAATCCCTAGTGAAGGACCATTATTTATCGCTTGTTGTTCGCAATTGATTGCTCTTATTCATAACTAGCTGTTGCACGCAGCTCCGCCTGCGTGTTACTTTAGATCTACATAACTTTTTTATTTATGAACCGATTGAAAACCAAACCTTTGTTAAGTTGAATAAACCACAACGCATTACTGAAAACCGCAAATTCAAATCACAAATTTAAATTGGTTAAGCCGTTTCTGAGATTAGCGTGTTCAAACATTCAGACAAACAGACAAAAGTTCTAAAAACCATTCTTTTGGGTTTTATTGCGTTCATAAAGCCCCCCTACAACAGTTTCTCTATTATATCTTCTATTATATTCTCCATTATACCATACAAATTCATCTTAAGATACGAAAATATGAAATATTATTTATTATCTTCGTCGTGTGTGGTAGTCCATTGAATTGTATGGCGAGCGATATTGTATCTTAAGACAAAATATTATAGAATCCTAGCCGTGTGCAGCGCCTCTTAGTGAACTCCACTGCGGGTTTTTTTTAATTCCGCGAGAATAGAATAGTATAGAAATGAAAAATACAATTGAAATTAACTAAATATGTACATTATACCTTCTAATTACAACTAAATTCTAATATGCGTCAAAGAATTCCTCCGCCTCGTTGCCGACTGGCAATGTTCCGAGAAGGCTGGCAGCATTTCCACGTTGTATGGCAATGCTTATTCTTTGTGCCAAATAGTAACCAGCCTTCTGGTTTTGAGAAGTGTCGATCATGAGTTTAGATAATTTTTTGAATAGGCCACGAGCACTCGGACCCCAGGGTCACAGCGTCTCTACCCCAAACGGCTCAAATATGTTGTCTACTGCTCCAACGTGGCGTCCCATACTAAAGGCCTTCCCATCTTTCATGGCAATAACGAAATTCCATCAGGTCTCTTTCCATCGCCACGTGCGAGTCCATTTGGTTCACGAACTGCTGGGATACCGGCGGTGGAAAGAGCTCGACGGATTATGTCGTTTAGGTTAGCGTGTCGAGAAATACGACCTGCGTTTCTACTGCAGGAAAGACCGTGATGTCCAAGGTTATCGACTACTTCTCCACAGTGGCAACGATGCGGAGAAACACTTGGAGCACTCAAACGAAGACAGGTGGCAAGGCGGAAAGTGGTATCGTCCAACATAGTACCTATATTCGCGACGAGGCGGAGGAATTCTTTGACGCATATTAGAATTTAGTTGTAATAGAATAGAATAAAATAAAATTCATTTATTTCAGGTTTCCAACCCATAAATTGAATATACAAAAATTAAATAACATTATCATTAAATCAATATACATACATGGCAAATGCTTTATTGTACACCAATACAATACAATAAATATACAGAAACTTGTTAGCAATTTAGTATGTACAAATGGCGGCCTTATCACCAAGAGTGATCTCTTACAGGCAACCTTAGGATGGACATAAGTAGACAGAAGTGAAATAAAAAGTGGATAGTTATTGGCGTATGATTAAAGAAAGATAGTTATGAAAGGAAAAGTACAGAAATGAACTGAGTATGGAGAAATATAGAGCTATACCTACCTACATAAAATAAACATTAATACTATTGAACAAACAGAGATAAATACATATCATTATACTCGTAATAGGAATAAAAGTATGACTTCTAAATGGGGAAAGAAAAAAAACATTAAATAGATGAAAGAGTTTAGGAGCCGAGGTAATGAGTTTTTACCATTCGCTTGAAGGTAGCCAATGTTGGGGCTCGTCTGATGGTCACCGGCAGATCATTCCACAGTCGCACAGCTTGCTTGGACGGAGAAAGATTTGCCATAAAAGGTAGTTGAGTGCTCTGGCACTGCTAACACCAGGGATTCCGACGACCTCAAGGATCTCACATGTGTGTCATTAAGGAACGTGAACCGTTCTTTTAAATAAGTAGGGGTGCAGGGATTGAACAAAACATTGTACAGGATAGAAAGAATATGAGTATTCCGTCGAAGGCGAATAGAGAGCCAAAGAGAGTTGAGCAAATTGCGGTATTCGGACACATGATCATATTTGCGTAAGCCAAATATAAATCTAATCCATAAATTTTGGAGGCGCTCAAGCTTGTCAAGATGCTCCTCAGTGACATCGAGATAGCTGACGTCTGCATAGTCCAAGGTAGGAAGAAGGATGGATTGACCAAGCGAACCAAGCTAATCTTGGTGGCCGTGGGCAGAAAGTTCCGCAGTCTGCGAAAAGAACCCACTGATGCGAACAATTTCCGACTTACTTCCACGATTTGCGCATCCCACGATAAGGTACTGTCAATCAAAATGCCTAGATTCTTTACTTTTGTAGCAACTGTTAATGCTACACCATTAAAAAATATATTTGGTAGTTGCGTCCAGTAATATATCTAATCTAGTAAGTAAATATCTGCCAATTTTCTTTGACTGCCAATCACACATACCTATTGCATGCCCCATGTACAAATCTGAACCAAGTCCCTATTGATGATGTTAAAAGCCTCAGTCAAATTATCCGGTGGAGCTTGCATGTAAATTTGTAGATCGTCTGCATAATGGTGGTATGAAGAAAGTAGTGTTTGGTAATGGAATTTATGAAAATTGCGAAAAGAAGAGGAGAGAGAACGCCACCCTGTGGTACGCCAGCAGATGTGTCACACCAAGAGGAAAGGCATTCATCGTAACGTACACGCTTTCGGCGACCAAACAGGTAACTCTGAAACCTACATTTCGTTCTACATTTACATTTACCGCCAGATTCGCAAGGCAATAGGTAGAGCCTGTGAGGAAAGAACCTGGCCAGAAAAACTCACGGCCACTCTTTTTATTCGCCAGTGAATACAATGATTCTGTTACAACAATAAAAGAGGGCCAGGGCAGTACGTGACCATGTGTGGCCCAAGTAAACTTACAAATTATGGATCTCTGTTATTTTCAATAAAGTCAAATACTAGTTATAGGTGCCACATAATCTCAAAGTACCCATACCTAACAATATCATAATAATAATTATTTAACAATAATAAGTGAGTTTCAGCAATAAAACAACATTTCAAACAGAAGTAGCACCTAAGTAGCTCGAGTGACGAGTAAGCAACTTCTTGCCATTTCTCTGTATCGTTTAGATAATCCTTAATAGTATAATATGCCTTTCTTAGGAGGTGTGCCTTAACAGCCACTATGAATTTATTCAAAGAAGGGTTCATAATGTTTAGAGGAATTTTGTTATAAAAACGCACACCAAATCCTACAAAGAAGTCAGGAACCTTCTGTAAACGATAATATGTCCCAACCAATTTATGCTTATTTCTAGTATTTATTGCATGTATGTCACTGTTCATACTGTATAAATGTATATTCTGTTTAACGAACATAATATTCGCATATTTATATTGTGATGCAACTGTTAAAATGCCTATTTCTTTAAATCTTTCTCTAAGAGAAACTCGTGCATTCAGTTTATAAATCGCACGTATAGCTCGCTTTTGGAGTATAAAAATTATCTCTATATCAGCTGCCTTGCCCTACAGTAAAATTCCATACTAGCCTAGCAGTTTCTACATCCGTGAGTTGTCTGACTTTACTAATAGCAAAAGCCGCAGAGCTAAGTTTCCCTGCAAGACCCGATGTTTGGGCGTTCCACTGTAATTTACTGTCTAGAGTAATACCCAAAAATACGGTTGATTCTACAAGATTAAGGGTATCACCGTTGAAAATAATATTAGTACCGTAGTTCTGAATATTAGGCATACTAAATCTAATACACTTCGTCTTTTTTTGCGTTCAGAAGTAAATTGGTGGTTGTAAACCAATCCAGAACTAGTGCAAGTGAACTATTTACTTCGTCAAAATTCCTCAGCTTGCGATCAACTTTAAAAACAAGTGATGTATCATCGGCGAATAGAACAATGACGCACAAGTTCTGTACATAGAACGGTAGATCATTAATGTAAACTAAAAATAGAAACGGACCTAGAATTGATCCTTGTGAACTCGTTACTAAAATCATCAAAGAGAGAGAGAACAGTGAGATTTCCATGTTCCATACCTAGCCTAATGTCATCAGTAATATTAATCAGCGCACTGACTGTACTATGTCCTGGACGAAATCCTGTTTCTAAAGAATCAAGGAGCGAGTTTCGATTGAGCAATGAACTAAGCTGGCTGTGTACAAGCCGTTCGAGGACCTTGGAAAGAAAAGGTAAGATGGAGATATGACGATATTCGGAAAAGGAAGAAGGGTTTGTCTTTTTGGGAAGTGGGATTAATTGCGCCTCCTTCCACGCCTTAAAATGTGACATAATATGCGAAGGGTTTCGTCTAGTACAGGCTGGATCATGCTACGACTGATGGCATCACAGCCGATAGCGTTGGAGCTTATAGACATAATACACTTCTTAACCTCACAAGCAGATGGCTGGTCAAAATAGAACGGTGGATAAAAGGGAGTTGGAAGTCCCTTCCAGGGATGAAAGATGTTGTAAAGTGCAGGTCTTACGACTCTGCCCAAGCGTTGATGACGAGGAAAATTACTGGTTTAACGAATCAATATCAATTTTTTTAGAAATATTCATCTTATTCGTCTTACCAACCCCTAGAGTTTTTAGAAATTTCCAAACCTTGACTGGGTCGCCGTTCTCGACCGAATTATGGATTTGTTGGCGGTTGTGCATTTTGCAATTGTGCAGTTTGTGCAATTTGGCTGTGACCAAGGTTAATTTCTAAAAATAGGTGTTCACCAGCATTCGAAGGTGTTGGTTGAGGCGACATATCTAATATATTGAAAGGAATATTGTCACGTATTTATCGCAACACCACCACAGGAGGAGAACGTGCGATCGTTTCTAATCTAACTAGGTCGCCGCAGTCGCGAAACGTACCGTTACGCTGCAGCATATATTTGAGCGAAGCGAGTTTTGATTCAAAGCGATATAACTCTGTCAAAGTATTTTTTGTCATTACGCTATGGGAATTTTTACCATCAATTAAATTATTTGTATTTGATCGAAATTCAAAATTCTGGCTTCGTAGGAACCTGGGTAATTCTGTAAGCTTTTGATGAGTGCAAGAAAATCCGAAATCGGCCGAGTATTCGCCAAGAAACAATTTAACACAATTTAACATAAATCGTAATTTGAGTCACCCGTTGAGAGCTCCGCTCGCCTTCGGCTCGCTTCGCTCAATTAAAGCCAGGTAGGATGAAGGGTGCAGAGGGAAAACAAGGTTTGAACCAAGACTCGGAAACCAGAATGGCATTTAAATACTTGCAATCAAAGCTGGTCAGCATCTCAGGAAAGTGACCCGGAATACTCTGGGCATTTATATGGACTACATTGAAATTCCTGGGGACGTCGGAGAACTGGTTGTCTATGATTTGTGGCAGCGATGGAATGCTCACGAAGCTGTCGTTCATACTACTAGCAGACATGTAACTTTCATCGTTGCTGTCGAAGCTTATATTTAATATAGACATACTTAAACAATAAATAGAAGTAATGTAGTAGAAAGAGAACAAAAACAAGTAGAATGAGAACAAAAACGCGAGATCGCGGCCGCTCTCAAGTCCATTGCTGCGGGGTCTCTGGTGACACCTGAAGGTATTTCCAGTGGACGCCCGGCGGACTTTGGCCACCAGTGTGGCCTCTTCGGGGTTTGGTCGGAATGAAAATCCCGCGTCGTTGGGGTTGGGTTTTATCCCGCGTCGGTAAGTGAATCTTGTTACGTGCTGTGGGGCTGAGGCCCCGCAGCATGCTACCCTTCTAGCCGGAAGGCCGAAGGACGACGGGTGGCTATCCGGCCGATATCAGGCCCCGATCATGGAGGTCGATGGTCCTGGGCGTAAATGAGTCTGGAGAGGATAACTCCACTGCGGGTGAAGTAACATACGACAAAATTATTATTTGCGGTTGGTACAGTAATCGGGTCTAGGGATCGAACCGCAAAATTAAGTTTGATTTTTTATCGTATATACTTTTCCGGGATTAAAAGTACCCAGTGTGGTGCCCAGGATATTAAAGAATTATTATACCAAGTTTCATCGTAATCGAACCGGTAGTTATTGCGTGATGCCTGAACAAACAGACAGACAGACAAAAAAATTTTTAATCACATTTTTGGGTTCGGTGTCGGTCTAGTAACACCCCCACCATTTATTTTTTTGATATTTTCAATGTACAGAATTTTCACTTCTACAGATTTATTATAAAGATTGAAGAAGAAGATACGAGTAGATAATGTAGGTACACTACCTGTGCAATATTAAGGTTTTTTTTAATTTGTTTTAGGATCCCTTCCATCCTAAGGTTGCCTAGAAGAGATCGCTATTAGCGATAAGGTCACGGCGGGTCACGGTGCAAAATTGAGCTGAAGCGAGATTTTCTACCGCGGTTCTGAATTTTCTTTTTTTAAAATTCTTTTTAAATTTTTTTTTAACATTATTTTAATTTCTGATTTCTTTTTGTGAAATGATGGTCTATTTGACCTCTTTTAAGGTCATATGTATAGCGCGCGCATTATAATTGGTAATTCTCTCGGTGTAACTGTTCAAGTCCTCCTGGAACAGGTTTTTCGGTGATTATTCCTCCGTGGTCACTTCGATGTTTCTGATTTCAGATATATGCACTCACGAGCCTGGCACTGCCACCATGCAAAGTTTGAGGAAGATCGGTTCAGCCGTTCAGCGGGAGTATTCCGTCAAGTGAAAACCCTCGAGTGTAGTAATAGGAGGTTCGCTCGCCTTCGGCTCGCTACAGCTCAATTATTTTACTTTGCTGATTGACAAAAGCATCAAAATCAGGTACATCAGATAACAATAATTAGGGTCCCGTATTGGGGACCAACGGGGTCCCATAGCAACAAATACAAACCTTTTTTAGTTTGTTAACAAGTATTTCCATGTTATAGTGTATTTATGAGCATCAAGTGTTGTACATATTGGCGCCTTTAGATATTTACGTACATTCACAAACATAAGTGTTATTTGCACATACTATTATTAATAATCTTCTGAAAAAAAAAACCGTCTTCAAATACAAAATGACTTAATAAATTATGAAATTAACTTACTTGTACACTGCCCATGCTTGCACAATTTTTATTTCCAATACCTGACCGGTTTCGCCCTGCGGTATTATCAAAGGTGTTCTTTTTACACTAATTCACTTCCATTACATAGTTTACATTTATCACATAATGTAAATTTGATTTTTTCATAATGTATCTATCTATATATAGAAATGGTGAATGTAATTTTTGCCCTCCCTTAGCTCTCGAGAACTGCTTATGCTCCAATGATGGTTGACCCCTCTATGGATAGCCCTCGATCTGGAGGCAAGCCAAAAAATCGAAAATTTGACCTAGCCCTAAGGGGTCAAAAGTTATAGGCCAAAACCTATGGAGTGGTGCGGCGCAAAGCACCGCTTAAGACACCGTACCGTATAGTGCAAATAAATAATTATAAATTATGAATGATGATGAAATAACATTTATTTACAATAAGAATTACAATTTACATAATTATATACTAAAAATATTTACATTTACAAAATATCGTTTAAAAAATCCTCCGCGTCATTGCCGACTGGGAAGGTTCCCAGAATGCTGGCTGTGTTGCCACGTTGGATAGCGATACTTATTCTTTGGGCCAGGAAATAGCCAGCCTTCTGGTCCTGAGAAGCATCGATGAATAAACACAAAAAAAATACAATGGGTTGCTCATTCGAAAGATATGTGATAGGTAACAAACAAAAAAAATGCAGTTAAATTGAGAAGATCCTCCATTATATGAAGTCGGTAAAAATACTAGATTAAGGTTTTATTTTGCTTTTTAAAGGTTATTTTATTTATTTTTAAGACAATTTTTTCATAGTTTTTATTTATTCGATATATTTTAACGAAACAAACACACGCAGATCTTCGGTTTATCTTAAATATTGTTATTGTTAATTTTATTTGTTTCTCTTATTAATGTTGTTATTAATGGTAATTTTTAACAGTATAAAATTTATGACATTGTATATTTTTAATAATTGTATTCAGTAATTTATGACATTCCAAAAATACATGTGTGACATTTTTATTTATTTGTTATCAGCATATACTTATATAATTATATTATTTTTATGACATTCAGTATATTCCTTATTAGTGACGTTTTAATTAATTGTAATCAGTATGTAGGTATTTTTGTGACATTTATTTTTTATTTATAAAATCGATATTATTAATTTTAATTTTTCTGCGGCTACTGAACTATTTTAAATTGATTAAATTTGTTATGGGTAAATTACCGGAAATAAATGATGATTTATTTATTTATTTTAAAATAAGTACATACTCAAACAAGTAACAGTTGTGACCGACTGTACTATAAAAAATATAGGCCAGTAGGAATTTTTTAAAGTGAGTCAAATAAGGGCCTCGGGAATAAAAAGGGTCACGTATTGTAAGGGCTACCCCTTCGGAGGGAGGGCCACTAGAACACCGATATAAACAGTTTATAAGGTATTTCTATATTTCACGGACGATTACATGCTTGTGCATACATACATAAAATGTCTGTTGGTAATTCCAAAATAACAGCTTTTCACTACTGGTTCGATTCCCGGTCGGGACAAACTTTGTGTGAAGACAGATACGTTTGTACCGAAGTCTGGATGTTTCCTATGTATAATATGTACGTATTTACAAAAAAATATGTATATAAGTATTTATATCAGTTTATCTAGTACTCGTATCACAAGCTCTGCTTAGTTTGAGACTAGATGGCGTTGTGTGAATTGTCCTAACATATTTATTTATTTATTATTATTTAATTACATTCTAACGGTATTAACAAAAAAAAATACCCCAATTTAATTTTATATGTTTGTTATACGAGTATCTTTCGACACATTGCAAAGGTTAAGCAACATCAAGTCAGGCCGGTGTTAGGATGAGTGACCACTTCTTAAGACACTAAGACGACCTCCGTGCCTCGGAGAGCACGTTAAGCCGTCGGTCCCGGTTGTCATACAAACATCTATGGCAGTCGTTAGGGGTAGTTGGAGCCCTAAATCAAAAATCCCACCGGTCTAACTACAGAACTTCGATATCGCCCATGGGTTGTGGATTGTGGAGGTCAGATGGCAGTCGCTTCACAGAAAATATCGATGCTCAGCCGAATCGCAGTTAGACTGGAAAGCCGACCCCAACTCAGTTGGGAAAAGGCTCACTGAATGATGACTTTGATATTTGAAGCAAAAATTTAGTGATATCGGTACGGTCATCGTAGTTTAGTGGCAGAGTATTCCTCTTGTTAGGAAAAAGCCGCTGGTTCGAGTTCTACCAGTGACATTAGTTTTAGAGTTCCGTACCCAAAGGGTAAAACGGGAACCCTTTTACTTAGACTTCGCTGTCCGTCCGTCTGTCTTGAGCTGTATCTCATGAACCGTGATAGTTAGTAAGTTGAAATTTTCACAGATGATGTATTTCTTATTTATTATTTTGTTGCCTCTCTATTCTGTTTTTGGTACGGAACCCTGTGTGTGACTCACACTTGGCCGTTTTTTTTATATTTATAATTTCAATCCAAATGTTTCTGGACACTCCTGTTAATATTCTGTTGTGAAAATTAATTAATTGTACAACGCTTAATGCCACCTTAGTCGTATAATACCATCAGAGAAATCGTCCAATATCTGATGTAAACAAGTACGCTTATAAAAGGGATGTCTCGTAAGTCGACGGCGCCGTGCAGGAGCCGGCCTGTAAAGGTCGATTCACACATATCAGTAAAGCCTCAGTTACTACCGGCACTGTTCAGAATCAGTGCAAAATATTCATTGAAAATTTTTCTATGAACATCTCAGTGTCATTGTGAGTGATGACTGAGTTAAATTTGACACTGACATGTGGGGACGCGTTCATAGAAAATGTATGTTAGAATATATTTTGCACTGATAAAACACTGATACTGAACTGTGTTGGAGGTTTCACTGATATGTGTGAATAAATATAATAAATATAAATATTTTTGGACATTGTCACACAACGTCATCTAACCCAAACTAAGCTATAAGCTTGTGCTAGACCACTGATAAACATACTTATATACTTCTAAATACATACATATTATACATAGAAAAGACCCAAACAAAAAAAGAAACAAAACCGAGACTCCAGAGTCGAAAGCCGATGCACCACCGACCACGTCACTGAAGCAGTCTGAATCGACCTTAATAGTCTAGGTGGGAAAGGGAGTACAACAATTTATTTTATATTTAAATAATGATGTAGGCCAAAGCTATATTTATGTGTACGATATAAAGTAGGTTTTTATCAATTTCGCTCAATTTCTCATAGCTGCTCGAATCCTATCGGTCATAGTGTGATGTTATATAGCTGGCTTGTAGCTATCCTGCTTCGGTGACTTGATCGGTTTCGATTCCCGGTCGGCACAAACTTTGTGTTACACATACGTTTGTACCGAGGTCTGGATGTTTCCTATGTATAATACGAGTATGTATGTATTTACAAAAAAAAAATATAAGTATTTATATCAGTATACCTAGTACTCATATCACAAGCTCTGCTTAGTTTGAGACTAGATGGTGTTGTGTGAATTGTCCTTACATATTTATTTATTTATTTTATTTGTCCTCAATTTATCAATATCGTAACATAGTATACAACAAATTCGCTTCCATTCGTATGGTCAGATCTTTAAAACCATGCAACGGATTTTGATGCAGTTTTCACCAATGGACAGCGTGGTTCACGAGGAAGGTTTTTGTGTATATAATTTGTCAAGTTGGCGAAGTCGACCTCTGCCGCGTCTGTCTGTATGCGAAACACTCCAACTACTTCACCGATTTTTATGCTGTTTTCATCAATGTATAGAATGGTTCTCCAGCAAGGTTTTAGGCATAATACTATTTACCTACACGCGGGCAAAGCCGCTGTCCGCTATTGTATAGTAAAAATAATACATTTATCCGTACTATACACATGTTTATCAACTCGTTAGTATGTCTTGAGATTAGCGCGTTCAACCAAATGAACTCTTCAGCTGTGTAATATTAAAGTAATGATTGTTAACTAGCTGATTTAACATACATACATAAATTCAAGCCTCTTTCTCACCGGGGTAGGTAGAGACCTCCATTTGCATTTGCTACAATCTTCTTGCCATCTGTCATGTCACTTAATAATTGTTATTATTTCTTATGGCTTATTATAGTAAACAAGTTAAAAATATGGCAATAATTTGCCATATATTTTAGAGTTCTCGAAAGATTTTTCATATAATCCAAAAAAAAAAAATAAAAAAACAACGTCAACATCACTTTAGAGGTCTTTGACCATACTGAGTTGATTGCAGCTGGTCTTGACCTTGACCTCGTTTTGACCATGACCTTGAGATTAGAGGTCAAAGGTCAAGTTCATTTTAGAGGTATTTGACCATGCTGAGGCGATTGGCGTTTACACTGAGTCTCTAGCTCTTACCGTTCTCTAGTTGAAAGTAGTTCACGGACGGACGGACGGACATTACTGTTGTATAAGAGATTTTCGTTTCGAAAACTCTAAAACGGACACAGGACCTTGTTGCTTCCTATTTTAATGATAGAACCTAATATAGACGTCACTGGAAGTCAGTCTTCTGGAGCATCTATAGCTATAGGCTCAGGGATCTCTGACAGTTTCGTCATGTCCGTCAGTCCTCGGTTTTAGGTTCAAACGGTTAGCGCTAGAAATAAGAAACTGTGTATATATAATAAGTGTTGAAATAAATTTATAAGAACTACTTTTTTTGGGGTACTTTATACCTACTTTTGGTCTTTTAAAAACATTAAGAGATTGACGATGATTCTTTGATTTAAGTATTTTTTTGCGAGATATTCTACTTTAATCAGATATCTGATGCCCTTCGGGTATATATAAGTGTTTTATGTTTTATGAAATGAAATTATTTATTTATTTGTTTAGGTCACTAAATGGCTCTTACAAACGTCAGTAAGTACTTAAAATAATAAAAATGTCATTACTTTTACATTTGCATTTGCAATTAATTAGATTAACATGTACTGCCAGATTCGCAAAGCAATAAGTAGAACCGAGAGAAAGAACCTGGCAATAAAACTCACGGTCACTCTTTTTCAATAGATGTTTCAATAGATGTCTGTCCTTCATTATTTATTCATTGTATTTTTGGAACCTATTACTAAACTACTGCCAAAATGAGGGTGTGTAATCTGTCTCTACCTACCTCATCATCGATATAAGTGTGATTATATTTTTGTAGCCTGTGGTATATAAAATATTTTAGTAGTGTATTTGTACAATCAAGTTAATTTTTTTTTGAGTTGATAAAGTCCTATCACTATCACATCACTATCACTACATATTATAAAACAAAGTCGCCCGTTCTGTATGTATGCGTAGATCTTTAAAACTACGCAACGGATTTTGATGCGGTTTTAACCAATGGATAAAGAGGTAGGCAGAGATGCATTACACACCCACAATTTGCCAGTATTTTTGGTCCCAAGTAATAGGGGGCAAGCCTATGGAAGTCATCCGGCACACATATAATGGGTTATGTCCAAAATGGCCAAATTAATTTAT
The DNA here is from genome assembly GCA_963556515.1 of Nudaria mundana. NCBI lineage: Eukaryota > Metazoa > Arthropoda > Insecta > Lepidoptera > Erebidae > Nudaria > Nudaria mundana. Next base: position 1,985,303 of record OY748313.1, read on the forward strand.
TAAAAAGTAACATCTATATAAAACAATGGTAGGTAAAAATTTTTTTAAGAAAAAACTTTTTAGCATTAATTAATAGCATTAATTTTTCGCAGAATCAAAAGGACAACAAAACGTCGACAATTGTTTCGCCTCTAAACGAGGCATTATCAAGACTGTCTCAGAGAGAACAGCATGTTCTCTCTGAGACAGTCGAAACGAGGCATTATCAAGACTGTCTCAGAGAGAACAGCATGTTCTCTCTGAGACAGTCTTGATAATGCCTCGTTTAGAGGCGAAACAATTGTCGACGTTTTGTTGTCCTTTTGATTCTGCGAAAAATTAATGCTATTAATTAATGCTAAAAAGTTTTTTCTTAAAAAAATTTTTACCTACCATTGTTTTGTCATGGATTTTCGCCAAGTAACGCCTGTTTCTATCCAATATTTAACATCTATATTGCAATTTTGAAAAAAATAAAATTGATACCCGTTGCCATGCGATAAAATATTGGCAACAAAATCTTACGTGCCAGGAGTGCTTCTCGAGGAAGCTTTTTGTGTATATACTTTGTAAAGTGGGCCGCGAGCCGTCCGCTAGTATAAAATGTTCCAGTTTTCGTACGATATTTGTACGATCAAGTTATGTTTTTTTAGATTCATATTATAGTAATAATTTTCAAATTCCCAGAAAACGCTCGGAGGAAGCTGAACAAAAGATTCAAATTAAATTTTTAAACGAGGCAAAAAAAAACAATAAAAAAAAATTACTCTAAAAAACCTACAGCCTTACACAGGGTGGTTTAAAAATCGAATCAGTCCCCCGTCCTTGAAGGGAGAAAGTACCTACGATGCCGTCAACACATAAATCATATTTCTGGAGAATTTTTAAAAGTCCTATTGCTTTCGCGTATTTGCCATGTACTCCCCCCTTGGAGGGTGGTGGGAGGCGTGTGTACTTACTCCCCGTTTCCTAGTTCTGCTCGCTCGTAGAGGGTGTTCGATATTGTTGCGTTGTTGCTTAGTGATTTGTGATGAGATAACGTTTCTTCTTGCTTACTTTGTTCATTCACATTGTAGACAACTAATATTGGATTTTTTACTTTATTGCGCATGTTTTTTCGGACGGTTAGGCAGAGGCATATTATTTGAACACTGGTGGCAAACCTATTGCCAGTAACATGTTACTTTTATGTTTATCAGAGTATCATCCGTTGATCGGCAGATATACCAATTCCAGGTGAAGTTGGCTTTGACCTTTATGATCTTATTGTTATTACTATACACCCCCCAGACAACCAATATAGATTTTTAAGTGATTTCCCTATTTCTTCCTTTTTTTTTTAAAGATTTCTAGCAATGGCAAATACTACTAGCATTTCTGTTTCACCCACACCTAATATTAGTACTTGTAGCTTTGTTATAGGGGAAACTAAGTTATTTAAGTTGGACTGTCTCGGTGGCGTAGTCGGTTAAAAATATGAGACTGCTACCATAGATATCCCGGGTTCGATCCCCGGGTTAGGTCAGATATAGTAAGATCTGCATTTGTTTTGGAGTTTCGGTGTATATTGAGGATTTGTCACTGAATATATTTGGAAGATGATATTGATCATACTAAACTGTTGAGGAAACCGTCGAGAAACATACTTATTTGAATAGATTGTTAAGTATTTTTTGATAAATTTATATGGCGCATCGTTTGAAAGTTAAAAATTTAAATCTATTAACTTTGATTTTAAATTTTGAATCAGCAAATACACAAATATATTAAAAACATAAAAAATGTTTTATGAATAAGTAAGGTTATTATTTAATTTCTTTAATGCACATTAAAAGTTCCTTATAACTCAGTAATTTAATATTAACAAAGTGAATTTTGTTTATAATAAATATTTGGTCAATTTCTTTCATTCCTCATTATTTTCTTTCATATGACTTTTCTTCCAGACCTTGGAATTAATAGAGGATAAAGATTTTATCTAAGACTCCACAATGACCTAAATAGTTTAGTAATTTCCACCCAACATAAAACTAACTATCTACACAAAACTAAATTCGTATTTCAGATGGCAAAAGCAATAAATTACAATTAATTAAAATAAAAAATACGCGGCCCATAATACAAACACACTGTATATCTATAAGGCTTCGTGGAGGAACGAGGGCGGGTGGCCGAAAGCGCCGTATAGTATATGGAAGGATAACAGATAAATTTCAAAATTGAAAGTTTTGAATTTTAATTTCGGCTCTAGAAAAATAAGAAGTATTTTGACCATTATATAGACCAGGGCTTCCCAAACTTGTTTGTACTGTGACGCCCTTGTAACTTTGTTATTTTTTACGACGCCTCTCAACCTTGCCCCCGAAAATAATTACCAACTTTGTACCAGGAGAGTAACAGGTTATTAGAAAAAGCTATTGGGACATTAATTTTTTTTATTAGAAAAGATAAGATAAGATAAATACTTTTTAATGTACGTTGTACACAAGCAATAAATAGTAACGTATAACACACATGCCTTGAAACTAATGTACAAACGGTGGCCTTATCGATAATAAGCGATCTCTTCCAGGCAACCTTTGGATGGAAAGAGAAACGATATAAGGTACGAAAACAAGTACGAAATCAAAACATTAGCCTAAAACAAAAATTTGTATTGCCTAATGTGAAAGATGTGGTTGCTTTTCTGGGCATAGCTTCTGAAACCGAAGCTCCAGTTTGGAAATTGCTACTCTCATTTCATTTTTTTTATCTATTTTGACCTACTTATTCTTCAAATATTAATAGTATAGAAAAATTATAAACAGGTCACAAAAACTGATGTCATCGGCAGGACTCGAACCTTTCGCATTTCCCTTACAGGGGGAATGCTCTGACCACTGATCTACGAAGACATGATGAGCCACGATGAGTCATCGTAGCTCAGTGGTCACATTATATTTTTCAAGTTTTAAGAAAACTATTCCATACGGGTGGGGCCGTAGGCATCCGCTAGTATTTAAAAACTTGGTCACTTTAAGCGATGCTTAGATTTAGAAAAGCTCTTTTTGAAGCTATTATATACCTAATGTTTTGTGCATTAAAACTTTCTGCTTCACAAGACAGTGTAGGTTTTTTTTTAATTATTATCGTTTCTTTATTTACAATGTGTAACGTACAAAATAGCACAATAAAAACCACAGAGGCTTGTCCTTATGCTAACGAAAATGAATTTTACATAATAATTATATCAGCTTACTTGAACATCTTAAAACAACATAATACATCTTGTTTGTCGAGATCTGCAACAATAAATAACAAACCTTGTGAGGTACAGAAGAACTTTATACTTTAAAACCGCCATATTTATAGAGATTTTTTTCTTAGTCTCAACTAGGAATATGATAGTATGATGCTTTTTTGTATTTATTGATTAATGAGTCACTGAATCAAAATAAAAAAACATAGCATAAACATAACATAGCATCACGCCTTTTTATAGGGGGCGAATTTTATATATTAATAGGGGACGAGCCTATTGCCATTTACCGGGCACAAGTTCCAGACTCTGGGATAATTATCTCGTTAAAATTCTAAAGAGAATTATACATTATCCACCAGACCCGGGAATTGAACCCGAGACCTCGAGCGTGGCAGTCCGTACATAGTACCATTGTGCCACCGAGGTAGTCAAAATAATATGTAGCAAAATAAAATGATTGATTATGAACATGCCGCAGATATTGACAACTATTTTAATAGGAATGCAATCGATTTCCCTCCAAAAATAACACAAAGATAAGTAAGATAACACCGTCAAAACAAGTCAAACCAATCCGGAAGCGAATTGAGTTTATCTGAAAATCTTACATGTACTATACCCGGCACACATGTGGTGGGGCACTAGGAAGAAGAAACGGGCGAAGAAAAAATGAGGGAGACGAAAAACTAGAGCAGGACGGAAAAGTGGGCGAAAAACGAAAAATTTCACTCCCCCCCTCTAGGCCCAGATAGCACGCCGCACTCCCCGCGAGTCCCCCTCACACTCACACACGCGTGTGCGTACTATGCAGGATTAATCTTGATACTAGCACTTTCACTAGCATTTCTTTTTTCAAAATGCACGTCGCTCGTCTGATTGTGATACTATAATTTGATAATTCATATGAAAATTTAAATTAATTAATATTTGTTTGTTACTTTTGACGGTTACTGTTGCTATGACTACGAACCAACATACAAAAATTTGGCACTTGTATCAGGTAGAAGTGTCATTAGGTAATTAATTAGATGACTATCGCTTGCAGAGTTTTTATTTCATATCATCAGGTATTGTAGAGGTAGCTATTGCATATATTTTTTTTAAATTAAATTAATGATATGTTTAATTTATTGACAATATTGACACAAGAAAGAAAATTAACAGTAGATGAAAATACTATTTACACTTACTAAAAACTATACTACACAAACTGAAATCTACACTACGAGTATATATGTATAGGCGTCAAGGAACTCCGCCTCGTCGCCGAATGGCAATGTTCTCAGAAGGCTGGCAGCATTGCCACGTTGTATGGCAATGCTTATTCTTTGAGCTAAAAAGTAACCACTCTGGCCTTGAGAAGAGTCGATCATGAGTTTCGAAATGGTTTTAAAAAGTCCTCGAGCGCCCGTATTCCGAGGTCCCAGCGTCTCTACCCCAAACGGCTCAAATATGTAGTCTCCTGCTAAATTTGAGTATTTGCGCCGTATGAGGCTTTCCTTTTATATAAGTTATTTAAAACAAACCCAATTATAATTATAAAATTACTTATAACGAAGAGTTGTACTTACCCGCCAACAAAAAAGCTAAACATTTCAAAACTCTACCTTTAATACAAGAAAAAGCATACTTAGTAAAAACATTTCATTTATGTAATACTTAATAATAATCTGCAAACAATAATTTAATTCCACATTCCCTATAAATTGAAGTTAGATTCACCATTGTTATAACTATGCCTAAAAATTATTTTTTTTTACTCTTTATTACAGGAAGTTTTCCATGTACATTCGATTTTTCCGGAGGGTGAAAGTATCAAAACCAGTCGCACCCCGTAGGAGGCTATTGTAGCATGTTTTTATACCCAAAAATTTTAAGTCAGTAGGCGCTCGAACTCAGAGCCGCTAGTACGTTTATATTATTATTAATATATATTTATATTTCGTTTTAATTTACAAGTTTTCCATCGTTCATAATTTTAATATTTTTATACCGTTTTATACAATAATAAAGTGTTTATAGATAGGGGTAATTACAACGTAAACAAAAAGTTATTACACCAAGAAGGATTTAAACTATATTTCGGAGTTTCCTCGGAAATAGGCGGTTTAAGTTTACCAAGTTTCGGCCGGCTGGAGTTTTGACACTTTGCCGATTGGAAAAATTATTAAAAAAAAAATTGACGTTTTGAAATACAATATGGCGGACTGTGTGTTTGTCATCGTCAGCGAGTTCGTCGACCTCCTCGGAGTCCAGTAGCGATGCTGAATTTTCATAACATTTGACAGCGGTTCTATCCGTAAGTACCTACATTTATACTTAATAAGTTTTACAGTGGAATCAATGATGCCGCGGAATTATTGATGACCGATATATTAGATAAGGGCACGTTCATAATGTCGTATGAATATTGTAACGGTTTATATTATGATATGTTGGTTGGGTCCGTGGCACGCACACCGCCGTCGAATTGTTTTTATCGTGTAGTAAATTAGAAGGGGCAACGATAGTGGCCGATAGCTAGTTCGTATTGATTTTTTTCCCTCATTCTGTTAAATTTCATTTATTGGGGGAGCGCGGACATCGGCGATGACGTGTGCGAAGACTCACCGAACGCCGTATCCGTTGTGAATTGTTACTAAGTTACTAAGATATTGGAAACGGTATCTCGAAGTTATCGTATAGTTTGTATTAGATTGCGTTATTTCGACTGTGTTATGGTAATGTGGGTAGTTGAAGAAGTGCTTTAAACAGCGATGTACGTTGAAGTGAAAACTTTGTAGATCAGATCACGTTTGTACAAATGATATGAGGGTAGTTTTGGATGTATGGAATGTTGTTTGAGCGAATTACGATTACGTTTTATTTTGTCACATACATACAGAATGACGTTACCCTGAAAGGGTAGACAGAGGTGGTTTACGCCCAAATTTAAACAGTCACTTTGTTGGTCCAATGTTTTTGGAATTAAGTCTAGCGCCGTTTCCTGGCGATTGAGTATCTATTCCGTCTGACGGCAGGTGCACCACCTGTAGGTGAGGATGTATTTGGGCCCCGGAGATATTTTTATTTGGTTAGTTGATATTGTGGTTGACATTTAACTTATTGTGACTATTTTTATAAGTGTTACCAGTTATAAAAATAATTGACAGACATACTTCACGTCTATAACCCCAAGAGGTAGGCAGAGGTGCATTACGCACCCACAATTGCTGCTGTTCATTTTGTTGGTCCCACGTAATAGGGGGCAAGCCTATTGTCGTTACCGGGTACTGTAGAATATTCAAAACACTCAGTAATTCAAACCAAATCTACCACAGCCAGGACAGCTGTTACATACCACTATTAGATTCTCTGCAATCCGATTGATGATGTGATCCTCGAAGGATGTGGATCTTTATAACTGAATCATTCTGTCCTGTTTCCAACAAAGTTTTAACTTATTGTCTAGTTAATTACCTAGTTTTTTTTTCTTTTGTTTATGTCGTGACATAGTTATAATATGTTACTTCATAACTATAATTACAATCTAGCCTTAAGACTAATAAGTAAGTAATAAGTAATTTGTATCTAACTTAAATTGCTAAATAATTAAAATGTAAGAATGTGACCATTGGCACTTTTCTTATTGTCTCTATTTGAATGAATAATGATAAAAACTATGGAGAATATGATGTTGAATTTATATATAATTGCAATGATTTCGCTAAATAGAAGACATTATAACGTCGACATATGTTTCACCTACTCACGAGGCATTATCAAGACTGTCTTAAAGAACAGTTTTATATATAAATTATACATCATTTCTCCATTGTTTTATCATTGACTTTCGCCAGGTAACGCCTGACTCCATTCAGTATTTAATGACTAATGACACGGTGTTCTTGTTGTCTTAAAGTACACCACTCACTGCACTATAACACTACACTAATTCGTAAGGTTTAGTCCTTCTCAGAGTTCTCAGTCTTCTCACTATGTCCGTGGTATCGAATTACCTAGTGCCGTTAATTAATTTTTACCATACTACCAAGGGGCGAGGGCCTGGTGATCTGTAATACAGGTTTACACCTACAATAGACACCAGCTTCTCACATACAATTGTACAACAAATCATTACCTATTTTTTTTGCTCTTTGATTGTATTGTGAGGAAAGATAATTTGATTGAAAAAAAAATTGTTTCTCCTTCTCACGAGGCATTCTCAAGACTGTCTCAAAGAGAACAGTTCTCTTTGAGACAGTCTTGAGAATGCCTCGTGAGTAGGTGAAACATATATGTCGACGTTTGTAATGTCTTCTATTTAGCGAAATTAGTGCAATTATATAAAAATTCAACATCTTACCCCATTGTTTTTTTCATGGACTTTCGCCATGTAACGCCTGATTCCATTCAATATTCAATATTAGTATTCTAATATATTACTTAGTCTTCTGATCTACACTCAGTAAGCGTAGCAAACTCAATGTAGACTTCAGTCGTTTGCCAAAATCAACCAATGATAGCGCAGAAAATTCCTAAAAAATCGTAATTTGCTCGCTTGAATGTTATTCTGAAATATGTTTATAATAACGAATCGCAAAATCTATAGTCTTGGGTTGGGCTTGAAGTAGCGACTGTTCCCTTTGACTTAGCCCCCGGGGATGATCAGTTTGTATAGTGACAATAGTCAATTGAACGTTATTATCAAGTTTACTTTATTGATGTAGTATTGACGCCATTGAAGGTGCCGTTAAGATGCGGTCTTACAGTCTCCTACCAATTTTTTAAATTGTTTCCTTCTTTATTAATGCTTGAAATATTTAGCCCTGAAGCTAAAAACCCCTAAAAGTTGCCTATAGCTCTCAGAGATAATGTGTAGCTGTTAAAAGAATTTTAAAAACCGGTACAGTAATTATGGAGCTTATTCAATAAAAAAAATAGTATAGCATAGATGTAAAAAATATCCCTAACAATACTTCTAAAATAGAACGCCCCTTAATAAATCCCACTTAATCCCCCCTAAATTTGGGAGGAAACTCATAAGTTAGTAACACTGAATTAAAAGATTGTCTATCACATGAATTGCAAGTTGTCAAGTGTTTGTAAACGACCAACCAGTGCCATCAATGACGTAGACTTGTCAATAATAATTGGCCGTCCCCGGGATCATTACGGTGTCGCTTCGTGACTGAAATTTGCTGCGATATTATTGGGTGAATTTGGCGACCGACCGATTTCGACGCTGCCTTAGAGCTGGTCAAGTTAATCACTTACGATCAAAATAACCTTGTGCTTGAAAATTATAAAAAAATTAAAATTGTCAAAAAAACCGACTTCAAATTACCGAAATGGGACCGAATGGGGATTATCGGTAAGGGACCAAATTCAAATGGGACCTCTTGAAAAGTAGTAGCTTTCAAATACAAAACAAAACAAACATACAGTCGAATTGAGAACTCCTCCTTTTTGGAAGTTGGTTTAAAATATGTTCTACACAAATAAATTATCCGACTTTTATAGCAGTAAAATAAAACCTCAATATTTGGAATAAGTTTGCTTATATTTCTCGTGATTTGACACAATTTCCGTTATAGACGTAGCGGGTAAATTGTAATAGCGGAATCGTAAGGTAAAATGGAAAATATTACTAGTAAATGGAAGGTAACGAGTATATTATTGTCGGAAAAGTACCTAGGGAAAGTACGAGGCTATGGCAAGAATACTCAAAGTACACAAAAATTGCAATACGAAATAAATAATGGAAGAAAGAAAGTGCGTTTAATTCTCAGACACAGAAGTGGCGGTAAATAGATACATATACTATAGGTAGGCTCACTCTCTGTTGTGTAGGACAAACAGTGACTGGCGAAATTTGGGCACAATGAACACCTCTGTCCATCCCTTCAGCGGTAGACTTGATTTTATGCTGTATCAAGTACAATTTTTTTACAGGGTAGAGAAATCAGAGATTATTTTGAACAAACATATTAGTACATACTTACAATAATCCGCTCTGAACGCGTGGTCCGACTGCTTTGTCCGACAAATTGGACCACGTGAACTTTTTTTTCCTGTTGGTTCGATTAAGCAGTCGGACTATGAAGTCTTACATTTCTTAAGAAAACATGGTCCGACCGACCTACAAATATACATAACTAACTAGTTGGACATTTTCATTCCAAGTAGTTACATGTTATTATGTATTCCTGGTACATTTGAGGTTTGTGTCTTTTATAATGGATAATCATTTTCATCTGTACTCCGTGCACCCTGTTCACACATTTCTTTATTTTTCATCGGGACAAAAAAAAAATATCATGCGCTTAGTAGGGCACTATGGATATCTTACCAGAACCGCTTGGGTCCCTTAACTCTCTATTGTAAAGATACACAAACAACAAAAGTACTAGGAGTACAGAACTACATAAGCACTCTCGAAATCTCATTCGAATCTCGATCCGTTTAGTTTATTTAAATGTGTCAACAGGTGCATCGAGTACAAATGAAAATGACACAAACCTCAAATATACCAGGAATACATAACAACATATAACTACTTGGAATGAAAATTTTGAACTAGTTACATTAATGTAACTACAATGTAACTAGGTGGAATAGACCATTGTACTTAAGACAAGGAAACGTCGGATTAACCGAACCAACAGAAAAAAAAATTTCACGTGGTCCGATTTGTCGGACAAAGCAGTCGGACCACGCGTTCAGAGGGCAATAATCAGGTATGTATATTTACTAGCTGACGGTTATCCTATCCATGTGCGTGGAGCTGCGTGAATTACTTAGTTTATAACAATAATAAACCCATATTAGTCAAAATTTGATATAGTGACATCTAGCGGTAAGCGACGGAATTAATCTGTGGCTTAAGGAAATATTCGTAATGTGAAATAGTCCTTATTAAGTTTAGGAGTTTTTTTTTCTTTTTTATTGGCGAGGCTTTTCTTGTAATAGACATTACAACGACGACGGAAAATCTACCACGGATGCGGGAGTAACCCTTGTTAGCTTGATTTACGACGCATGGGAAGGATCGCAGGATGCCATTGGGGTATTCTGCGATCTGTCTAAAGCATTTGATTGTGTTGACCATCAGACACTTTTGCTAAAGTTACGTCGGTATGGTTTTGACAAAAAATCCTTAGAACTATTAGGATCTTACCTGACAGATAGGCAGCAGACTGTTCATGTGAACAACGTTAAGTCAAACGGAACTAACGTCAAAATAGGCGTACCTCAGGGATCAATTCTGGGTCCTTTTCTCTTCTTGGTTTATGTTAGTGACTTGCCTTGCATGATCGATGCACAAGCTGGCATAGTAATGTTCGCGGATGATACATCACTTATATTCAAAGTAAATTGGCATAGTACAATGCGAATAATGTTAATAATATTTCAAATTGGTTTTCTACAAACAACCTTTTGCTGAATGCAGAAAAGACCAAATGTGTTAAATTTACAATGCCAAAGGTTAGAATTTTTAAATAACACTACCTTTTTAGGAGTAACAATAGATTCTAAATTACAATGGGGTGACCATATCGCCATTTTAGCTAATAAGCTTAGCTCTGCTGCATATGCTGTGAGACGGATTAGGCAGTTGACAGATGTAGCTACTGCTAGGCTAGTTTACTTTGGTTACTTCCATAGCTTGATGTCCTATGGAATACTACTTTGGGGAAATGCAGCAGATATAGAAACAATTTTTATATTACAAAAGAGGGCAGTCCGTGTCATTTATTGATTAGGTAAGAGAGATTCTCTTAGGGAGCGATTTAAAGATATTAATGTTTTAACTGAAGCTTCCCAATATATATTGGATAACATACTTTATGTCAGGAAAAATATATCTAGCTATCCTAAAGTAAGTGACGTTACAGACAGAAATCTACGTAATAAAAATAAAATACTCCCTCAGTGTTATCGGCTTAGCAAGGTTAGTCATTCTTTCAAGGGGGAAGGTATACGCTTTTATAATAAATTGCCTGAATCGGTCTCGTGTATGCCCGACAATAAATTTAAAACCTTTATAAAGACCACTTTATGTCAAAAAGCATATTATAAGACAGGCGCCTCCTAAAATGCCGTAATTGTAGCATATTTTGTACTTAGGTGACAAAATTTTTTTTTGTTTGTTGCATTATACACGCTTATTGATTTTGACACGAGACCAATGTACATTCGTCCACATTTAGTCTTAAGAAAATGTGTAAATGAGTCAATTATTGAAAAAGAGTGACCGAGAGTTTTGTTGCCAGGTTCTTTCTCTCGGTTCTACTTATTGCTTTGCGAATCTGGCAGTACATTTCAATATAGAAGCAATGATATTTTCTATTTTAAGTACTTACTGACGTTTGTAAGAGCCATTTAGTGACCTATACAAATAAATAAATCATTTCATTTCATTTCATTGCATGTTGTACAGTTGTGACAAGCAACTGGTGTACAGTCTAGCTGCAATAACATAGTCATAATCCCACACAAACACATATCACGCCTATATCCCCGAAGGGGTAGGCAGAGGTGCATTACACACCCACAATCTGCCAGTAATTTTGTTGGTCCCACGTAGGCAAGCTTATTGCTGTTACCGGACACTATACTCGTAGAATATTCAAAACCACTTTGTAATTTAAACCAAAATTCACACAGCCAGGACAGATGTTACATACCACTAAATAGAATCTCAGCAGGCCGAAAGAAAGAAAGAAAAAATAAAGCTCATTAGAAACAAAGAAAGAAAGAAATATTTATTTATTACTCCACACAACAAAACAAACACTTACACAGGTTACAAAAAATACAAAAACTAAAAAATAAATAAAACAAAAATTACCTTAAATTAAATATATAAATACCTAATTGAGCGAAGCGAGCGTAGCGAGCGGAGCTCCTTAGCAGGTGACTCCAATGCAACTCGATGTGAAATTGTTTCTCGACAACTAACCAACCTATTTTCATGATTTTTTTACTCAAAAATCAAGCATTCTCAGGAGCAGGTTTTGTTCGAGACCGAATTTTGATTTAGGACCCTCTAAAAAGTTATTGACCAAAAATATGTCAACAACCGATTTTCATGATTTTTTCACTCAAAAATCAAGCATTCTCAGGAGCAGGTTTTGTCCGAGACCGAATTTTTGATTTAGGACCCTCAAAAAAAGTTATCGATCAAAAATATGTCACTAACTTTTTTTGAGGGTCCTAAATCAAAATTCGGTCTCGAACAAAACCTGCTCCTTATAGATTGATAAATGCCTTAATAGAAATAGTCGCTTCGCTCAATTGCATGCTGCAACGCAGTACCACGGCAGCGACCGCAGCTCCTAGTAAATACTAATGTGGAATAAACGGCCGTCCCTCAGCGTAATGCTATCTGCGTGGTGGTGCAAGTCAAACAGCGCTGGTTTTACAACACAACACACCAACATACCTACCTAGTTAATAAAAATCACTCAGACTGCAGGCAGGCAGAACGCAGTACATTATTGTTGTAGATATACAATCTTTAACATTCACATTAGCATACACGATTCGAATATTACGCAATATAATTTATCGTCTATAGGGAGCGCCAAATAAGTGTACGTAATAAAAAAAATACTTTAATTTACTTATAGGTCGTCAATCATAAAATATATATAACAAAATCGTTACGTTCCTTATGTATCCCTTTAAAACTACGCAACGGATTTTAATGTGGTTTTCATCAATGGATAGAGTGGTTCTCGATAAGGAACTGCAGAACTGTGTTTAGCTTCAAGAAGAGAGTGAAGGAACACTATCTCGCTTCTTTACCTTAATTATTGTACGTCTATGTATGTTTATATAACCTTTTATGTATGTATTTGTGTATTTATGTAGTTATAGTTTATGTAAGTTTATTAACCTGCACACACATCATCACCTGTTTGCATCATGATCTCCTCTCTTAGGCCCATTAGAAGAGAACTCTTCAGTGCTAAGTGGCGCCTTTATATACGAGTACATGTTTAGTATGTATCAATTTACTGTGTGTCTATACAACTTGTCAAGCGGACTACGCCGCGTCTGCTAGTTAGTAATATACGAAATAGAATTCTAGAGGAGACTTTCATCTGTGAGGTAACAAACACTCGTTTTTATCTCCTTAGGGCAATAGGCTTGCTTACTTGGCTTTTTGCAAGTTAGGCACTTCGGATTACTTGCCAGAGCGATGATGGTGCAGGCGATGACGAAACTAGCACCTCTGAAAGGGAAATTTAGAATGAAGGAAAGGGAATTCCGAAGCGAAGTAGTTCGAAATACAGCATTAACATATTCGATATCAGTCTAAGTCCTAAGTGAAACGGTGGTTTTTACGTGGTAGAGCGTGTTCCGTCTGGGGAAACCCTAAAGAAGACTAATATTACGGCTGAATGGGCGTTTTCACATTGCACGATATCGTCACGATAATTTACATTCTTGCCTTAAAGTTACTGTTGCTACTTACGATATCGTCCCGATATTATAGACGATGTCGTGTGTCGTTATCGTGCAATGTAAAACGCCCAATACTCAAACCAAATCACTCGAATTAGGTAGGGGCTTTAGAACATTAAAACTTATTGATTAACAGCAAGCTCATTTTTCGTAAGTAGCTTTATTTTTACGAGTCCTACCCAGAGACTTGGGATGGCGCTCGCTTCGCTTCTACATACTATATCTATGGTCCTACCCCTATTTCTAAAAAATAAAAAGAAATCTCATGGTAGCTAACAGAGTAATCCAGTTAAAATGTTCGGAACAAAATTGTAAGTTTGCATTAATTCGTATAGAACACCATTATAAAGCAAATACCAAAAATTCCCATCGATCCGACTTGTATTAAAAAAGTTATTCAAGTTTAAAGTTAAAAAAAAATCGGTTTTTTGGATTTTTTTTCGTAAACAGTGAATTATATCAAATAATTTATTACTACAAAATTGTAGATAATAAAATAACCTACAAAAATGACCTTTCAACTTTTTTCCTAGGAATTACCATTTCTGAGAGATTGCGGTTATTAACGCCCAACAAGCTAGCCCAGCTAGAGCATACGCTGAGCTATTTAAATGTTTGCCCTAAAACTTTAAACTTTTCATACACAAATGTTACTTTGAGTGACGAATATTTGAGTGACGTTTCAGCGTCGAGATGGATATTAATAAATCTATGCGTTTCAAAATTCAGCTGTAAAAGTTTCGTTGCTTTTTTATAAATAACTAACAGATGCCCGCGGCTTCGACTGTTTGACAAATTGTACACTAAAACTAAAACTGTTCTCGAGAACCACTGTATCCATTAAAAAGAACCGCATCACAATCCGTTGTATACTTTTAAAGATCTAAGCATACGTACGTAGAGACAGACTGACCTTCGGGAACAAAAATGTCAGTTTATTTTGTGATTTTGGTAAAATTTTAACTCGTCTATGACAATAGCAGTATGAGCAAGAACTCTTACGCATTCTAGGAAAACGCCAAGATTTATTGACTTATAAATCCGAATAATTAATATTCCGTTGTTTTGTACTAACCGCATAATTATATGTATACTATATAATATTAAACAACACAATAAAACGAGTTGTAAATAAGTCGTTGAGTCAGTTGCAGCGAATATAAGATCAAAAAGACGCCACTTTTCCTCACTATACGCGCGAACTTCAAGCAACATGCTTGTAAAACTTTTGGTATTTTTGGTGTTTGTGTCTTCAGTTGTAGCTGGAAATGATTGTGAATGTAATTCAGACAAGGACAAGGAAGCTGTGTGGTGGTATCTGAGAAATCTTTCGAAGCAAATCGAAAGTACTGACGATAAGACAGCTTATTCTGTACTGCCTGCTGTGTTATCTCCTCTTGTCGGGTGTGATTGTCGCGAGAAGATTCGTCCAAAACGCAAGATCATGCCTGATGTGCCAGATTCTAAGCCTGTCATTGTCAAGCCAAAAGCCCGCGATCCTGAGAAGAAAACGATGCGGCACAAGAGTCGCTCTTGTCCAGTTAATTATGTAAGAATTGGGAAATTTTGTTATGAAGAAGAAATGCTGGACTGAGTTTTTTAGAAAGTTATATTTTTTTTAGAACTTTTTTTTTAGAAAAAATATGTTTTGTTTATGTGTAACAACTGCCATCAATAAAATAGAGGCTAGATATTTATTAATAAGAATATATTTAGTGTTTGTTAATAAGTGCTATTGCATTAAAATTGTCAAAGGCTGAATTAAATTTATTCTCGTGGTGACGAATTTACATTACTTAGGTACTAATTTTGATGACGAACTTACTTAGTGACTAATGTACAACAACCCACTCAACGTTGGAATAAACAAGTTCGAGGCGGACTCGCGCACGAAGGGCTCCGTACCATTATC
Organism: Nudaria mundana; assembly: GCA_963556515.1. Lineage (NCBI taxonomy): Eukaryota > Metazoa > Arthropoda > Insecta > Lepidoptera > Erebidae > Nudaria > Nudaria mundana. Next base: position 2,000,890 of record OY748313.1, read on the forward strand.
TACTTATACGAACTTCAAAGATTCTCCAAGAAGGTATTTTGGGACCAACCGTCATTTCTGTCGTATTGGAGCCCCCTTAAATATTTATTATGTTCTGTTTTTTTTAGGATTTGTTATTATAGCGGCAATAGAAATACCTTCATCATTCTGTGAACATTTCAACTGTCACTATCGCAGTCTATGACATACAGTTTAGTGTCAGAAAGGCGGACGGACAGCGTAGCCTTAATTATGGGGTCTTTACCCTTAAGGTACGGAACTCAAAGGTGTGTCAGAATTAAATTTCGTCGATCTCCATTAGTACCTTTACAAGTATCTCATGGAAGTTATAAGACATAAATATTTGGTTCCATGTTAGTAATAAAATCTTAAGCTCTATCTAAATTCTCAGATGATGTGGCTGACGGACTTAAGCCTCGAAAAAAAAATCTTTATTGTTGATATGATATAGGTCTGTGTTTTTTAAGGAATTCTTCAAACTGGTTTCCCGCTAACCCCACCATGTAGGTAAGCTAAAAGGGTATATTTTATTTTCATCACAATTCAAAAAGTGGCATTTTATTCCTACATAAGTGCACCTAAAGTAGCTCTTTTTTGTTCAAAGACTTTTTAGCGGGCAATAATGAGATTTGAATTTGGAACATAAATCTTTCATAGTAATTTAACCAAAAAAAAAACAAAATGTGCGAACTTTTTTCATCGCTAGTACATTTCCTTTTTTTTTCTTCATAGAAAGCGATGAAAAGCAATATTTAAGACTCGAGGGTAAAATTATTTTTTCTCAGACGACAACAATATATAATTTTACTCCCTTGTCATGAAAACTACTATGTACTCACACAGTTCATGACAAAATTTCTTACATTTTTGACACTGGCTGTTGAGCAATAGCATTTTGACATTTCAAAAGTTGAATCATAGAGTCATAGAGTAGGTATACTTAATAAATTAATACTGACCCCGACTGTTTTATACCTAACATTTGTGAATCACTTTCACAAAGCTGATTTAAGCCAAAGATATTATTTATGTGTTAGGTATTTATATAATATTCCATAAAATATTTATGTATTTAGTAAATGAATTTTAAATGATTGACAGCTGTTTTTTTTAATGGAAAGTGACTTATCCAAATCACCATAAAAAAAATTGGTTACTGTTGCAAGTTAAGCAACTTTTATTTTATTTTCAATAATATACATAGTTATTTACAAAATACATACATACATCACGATTATATCCCCGTAGGCAGAGGTGCATTACACGCCCACTCTTTGCCAGTAATTTTTTGGTCTCACGTAATAGGGACCAAGCCTATTGCCGTAACCGTATAGAATTTTTTTATGGGTTTTATTCTAATAGTTCATGTCCAAAATGGCCGAATGAGTTTAATAATAAAGGGTCCTATTAATTTTTTTTTGATAAAAGGCAACTACATCACGAGGCACAAAATAATACCTATAAAACTACTAATCCATACCTTTGCTGGTCTTATAGCAGGTGCACCAGCTCCAGGAGAGGCAAGCGATGTTAATAGTAGTTAGTAGGTACCATATGTATACCATAAGTATACAAAAACCAGCCAAGTGTGAATCGAACTCGCGCACATTGAGCTCCGTACCAAAACGGCAAAAAAATAACGTTTGTTGTACGGACGCCCCCTTAAATATTTATTGAGCGAAGCGAGCGTAGCGAGCGGAGCTCCTTATCAGGTGACTCAAATGCAACTCGATGTGAAATTGTTTCTCGACAACTACCCAATCGATTTTCATGATTTTTTCACTCAAAAATCAAGCATTCTCAGGAGCAGGTTTTGTTTGAGACTGAATTTTGATTTAGGACCCTCAAAAAAAGTTATTGACTAAAAATATGACAATAGTCGCTTCGCTCAATTGCATGCTGCAGCGCAGTACAACGACAGCGACCGCAGCTCCTAGTTATATTCTGTTTCTTAGTATTTGTTGTTATAGAGGTAAGAGTTACATCATCTGTGAAAATTACAACTTTCAGCCGGAAGACTTTCGGACAGACGGACGGACTGACAGCTAAGTCTTAGTAAAGTAGGATTTCCGTATTTTTGATTGAATGGATTGGACCGCGGACCGCTTTCCGTTTTACTCTTAGGGTACGGAACCAACCCTAAAACGTACAGAAACATTTTGGAAAGACCCAGTCTTTATGACAACAAAACGAAAGATTTATTTACCTGTCAGTTTCCCCATTACATCATCGTGAAGATTAAAAATTATATTTTTCCTCAATTTTGGAATCGGCAAAATTATATGACGTCGGCAACAACGCCGTCCTCGTCATATGGACTCTCTCTCAATACTATCTTTAGTGACGTTAGACAAAAACCCGTCATGTGCGAGTAGGACTTGCGCAAGGTGGGTTCCGTAACATCTTAACATTGTATAACACATAGTCGCTTCCGCTGTCTGTCCGTTTCTATGTATGATTAGATTAGATCTTTAAAATTGCGCAACGGATTTTGATGCGGTTTTTATTAATGGATAGATTGGTTGTCGAGGAAGGTTTAAGTATACAATTTGTCAAGCGGGTGAAGCCGCGGGCGTCCGCAAGTTATCTATTATATAAAATAAAATATAAATCTATAATAATATAAAAGTAACAAAAAAAGTAAGTAAAAAAAGTTAAAACTTCGAGGGTATTAGGTATTTTAGGACCAAAAAACGGTAAAAATATCATGTCTATTGTATGGGAGCCGCCTTAAATATTTATTTCATTCTGTTTTTTCTTGTATTATTTGTTATAGAGGCAACAGAAATACATCATTCGTGAAAATTTCATCTGCCTATCACGGTTTTTGAGATACAGCCTAGTGACAGAAAGAAATACAGACGAGCGCCTAGCGGAGTCTTAGTAAAAGGGGCCTGTTTTACCCCTTGGATATGGAACACTAAAAATGACATCCAAAAATACACGTCAAAAATTGACACAGCAACCGACTTCAAACTACCGATATGGCATGGGACCAAATTAAAATGAAACCACTTGGGAAGTACACCTTCAACTAAAACAAAAAAAAAATCAAAATCGGTTCACGTAGTCCGAAAGATTGAGGTAACCTTAGATCAAAATACTATAGATATTGGATTCAGTACAAATACAACGCGGAATCTTGGTACTCGAATACTATATAGGTAATTATTACAAATACCATCTATAAAATAAACAAGATTGTACATTGATGGTTGACATAGAAATAATTCGTAATAATGAATACAGGCGCATCAATGTACAGCGCCGTTGTCGCATCCCTCGAGAGTCAGCAAGCGGGATAGGAACTTAGTACGGCGCGCGGTTTAAGCGCGCAGGTGTGTAATGACCGAGGTGAAGTGGTGCCGTTGTTAAAGCACTGATCGGCAATCTAGGTATATTTGATCTAAGGAGGTAACCAAAATAAAAACAGTTGAATTGAGAACCTTCTCCCTTTTTTGGAAGATGGTTCTTGTTGAAAACCAGCGAAGCGCAGGGCACTTCTCACATCTTTTCTCGAACCGTTTTATCGTATTCTTGTATCCATTATTCTGTTTGGATGCTTCCTTCCTTGGAACCTCTTTCATCTATTTAATGTTTTTTTTCTTTTTCCCTTTAGACGTCTTATACATAATTTATTCCTACTATAATGATATGTATTTATCTCTGTTTGTTCAATAGTATTTATGTATATCTCTATATTTCTACATACTCAGTTCATTTCTGTACCTTTCCTTTCATAACTCTCTGTGTCTTTCTTTAATCATACGCCAATAACTATCCATTTTTTAATTCACTTCTGTCTACTGATATCCATCCTAAAGTTGCCTGTAAGAGATCACTCTTGGTAATAAGGCCGCCATTTGTATATACTAAATTGATAACAAGTTTCTGTATATTTATCGTATTGTAACATAACATAGCATCACGCCTTTTTCCCCGAAGGGGTTAGGCAGAGGTGTGCAAACACACCCACATCTCGCCAGCAATGTTAGGTCCCATGTAATAGGGGGCAAGCCTATTGCCATTTACCGGGCACAAGTTCCAGACTCTGAGATAATTATCTGGGTAAAATTCTAAAGAGAATTATACATTATCCACCAGACCCGGGAATCGAACCCGAGACTTCGAGCGTGGCAGTCCGTACATAGTACCATTGTGCCACCGAGGTAGTCGTATTGTATTGGTGTACAATAAAGCATAATAATATTCTATTCTATTCTATTCTATTCTGCTTGAAAGTTCAAATTCTCAGGATATGATGTTAGTAAAGAACCGTTCAAACTATGCAAAATTTTAAATTTAAAAATTTAATTGCTTCGGTGACGTGGTCTGTATAGTACATCGGCGTTCGACTTTAGATCAAATATTTGTGTGATCCACAAATGTTTGTATGTATTTAGAAATATATAAGTATGTTTATCAGTCGTCTAGATCCCATAACACAAGCTTATAGCTTAGTTTGGGTTAGATGACGTCGTGTGAGAATGTCCAAAAATATTGATTTATTAATTATTAGCTGATCGCCGTAGCTGCGCCCGCGTGATTTAGTTTACTCGTTTCCGGTTCCCGTGGGAACACACTACCGGGATAAAGAGTAGCCTATAGTACTCAGGATGAATGTAGCTTTTCAATAGTGAAAGATTTTTGAAATCGGCACAGTGGTTTTTGAGTTTATTCATTACAAACATACACACAAAAATACAAATCTTTCCTCTTTATAATAGTATAGTAATAGTATAGATATGTAAATACTAGCTGTCCCGGTGAACTTCCTAACGCATTTTTTTTCCCTAAGAACTGTCATGACCAAGGGAAATAGAGACTATTAAAAATAGGGGGATATATAAAAAAAAAATTATCGTAAAAAAAATGTCAGCGACGGACAACCCTTATCACTAGGGGTATAAAATACCCCCCGCAGAGACCACAGAGGTGATCAAAGTCCGCCGGGCGCCACTGGAAATACGTTCTGCTTGTAACCAGAGACGCCCGGCAACGGACGTTAGAGCGGCCGCGGCCTTGGGGCGCGGAATTAAACAAAAAAAAAGTGTTATGAAAAATAGATAGTAGTCTATTCTCAGACCTAAAGAATACGCATTATATTTCATAAAAATCGGTCGGGCCGTTTCGGAGGAGTATGGTAACTTAAACAGTGACACGAGAATTTTATTTATAAGATCTACCTACCTTCTTACATATTTACGTTTAGATATCTAATATATCTAGATTTCGCCAGTGACAAACTGACTGACAATCGGCAAAACCTTTTGTTTACTTCCTGACTACATAGAAAGCTGAATTTCGGTGTGAATGTACACAAAATCACGTCTTTAATCCCGAAGTGGTAAACAGGGGCATTTAATAAGCCCACATTTCACCACTCTGTTAGTCCCACGTTACGTCCCACCTGAGAAATTAGAATTCAAAACAGACACGGCCACTACTTACCGTGTCTGTTTTGAATTCTAGTTTCTCAGGTTTCATTAAAAATCAATTTAAAAAAAGTGTCTTTTTTATATTGAGATCGACAAATTGACGCCGCCTGTCTGATGATGGTAAACTGTATACGTCAGTCGATTGTGGGCGACTCCCATAGCATAGCGACTCTCATAGCATAGCACTAAGGTAAATGTTGTTAAGTATAAGTAGTAACTTCGAGGCTATTTTTTATCCCGAGAATGAGTTCCCGCGGGAATCACACACACACACACACTCACAAACATAGCCCCGTTCACTGTCCTCCAGAATACAGGATTTTAACCTAAGTAGTTTGGAGGCAGTTTAGTGTACCTACTTATAGATGACTTGCTCAATAATATTGTAATATGTTTTGTGAAAGTGCTTTCTGTGAAATTTTATTTATTTATTTATTTAATCGGGAACTGGGAAAATATATCACGCTAGTGTTCATCAGCTATTCACAGTAGGTATTAAAACATTAATTTGTTGAAATTTAACCTTGTAAGTGTTGAATCATTTCGGGTTTACACAATAATTTCCAAATTTCCCCTAAGTCATGATTCACAATATCATTTAGGCTTTAGATTTCATGGGCTTAATGTAGGCCTTAAACTGACTTTTATTAATTAACTAGCTGATCGCCGCAGCTCCGCCCGCATGATTTAGTTTACTTGTTCCCGGTTCCCGTGTGAACACATTACCGGGATAAAAAGTAGCCTATGTTACTCAGGGTGAATGTAGCTTTCCAATGGTGAAAGAATTTTTGAAATCGACACAGTAGTTTTTTAGTTTATTCATTACAAACATACACACAAAAATACAAATCTTTCCTCTTTATAGTAGTAGCATAGAAGATAAATTTGGTAGCCGCTATAGTTATACCTGGCGAAAACAGGGGTATCGGTAGATAGGTACCTATATTAAAAAGAAACGCACGATTCAATGCCACGGTCTCAGCCGAGAAAAAAATTGTAATAACCTCTCTTGACATTAACATCATTAGGTAAATATCTAATTGGGATTTTACCCCCATTTTCTCCCCAATCAAACAAAACTCACGATGAAAAAATACAGACTTCAGACTACCGTAATGGGACCAAATAGTTGCCGGGATGGGACCAAATTGAAATGGGACTTCCCAAGTGGAAGTAGTAGCTTCCAAATCAAAATTTCAGTGCAACCAGTCCGAAGATAGACAAAGATTAAAAAAAAACTATATACCGCTGATTTTATCACCGTCTGCAGTATGCAAGGGTTCGCTTACGGAATAATTTTTGGCAGCATTACTTCAAAAAAAAAAACGATTTTTTTTTTAGAAATCTAAAAAAATATATTTAGTTTTTAGACATCAAATGAGAACCCGTTGTAGGGGACTCATTCTCTTAAATACTAAGTTTTACAACGATAATTACGGTACAGTTCGTTTTCATACAAGAGGCTAGGCGATTGTACTCCCAGCCGGAGCACTTAAATGCCAGAGAGTATCATACCCGCGAAGAACTACGCAGTGCGATAGTAGACGCTTTTGATATTGTGAAAAGTGATAGAGACACATTGAACAAGTTGAAAGACAATCAATTGAAACGTGCACGTTTGTGTATTGAAAGGAATGGACTCCATATCGAGCAGTTACTTCGGTACAGAGAACTGTAAATTAGTGTAAATAAACTGTAAATAGGTATGAAAGTTTGATTGTATATTAGATATCTAAACGTAAATCTATATATAGAAATGGGGAATGTATCCCCCCTTAGCTCTCGAGAACTGCTTATGCTCCAATGATGGTTGACCCCTCTATGGATAGTCCTCGATCTGGAAGCAAGCCAAAAAATCGAAAATTTGACCTAGCCCTAAGGGGTCTCTAAAGTTATAGGCCAAAACCTATGGCGTGGTGCGGCGCAAAGCACCGCGCAAGACACCGTACGTCAATATTATAAGTACACATTACATAGACTGATTATTGATTTTTTATTGTACGCCCAAATCCACGATCAATAGAATTAAATGTGGGTGTGTTATGCACCTCTATTAACCCCCTCGGTTATATAGTTATGATGATGCGTAAGATATTTAGAATGCAGTTAGTAGTAAGTACCTACTAACAATCTACATACATACATACATATATCACGCCTATATGCAGAGGCCGAGGTGTATTACTCACCCACTCTTTGCCAGTAATTTTGTGGTCCCACTTATTGGAGGGCAAGCCTATTGCCGTAATCGGGCACTATAGTATAATCAGTTTAATAATACAGGTGGCAGCTGTTATAATTTTAAAATCCTGTTGGCTTGCGATGAATTGTTGATTAAGGGCAACAACATCTTACGTGCCAAACGCTATAGCACAGCCAATTAAAGACCTGGTTGTCTCAGACTAAACTAACGTAATAATAATTCAATAATTTCGAAAACGGGACTCTCACCAGTGACCTTTATATGAATAACTTTAATTCCTAATAAATCCACTAACTTAAAAGTCCACATTCACGATGAAACCATCTGGGTTTCGCAACCATCATTTGTCAAAATTGACGGACTAATCTCCCATTTTTGATGGTTGTGCAAAATTTTGGATTACGGTAGAATTTTCGGAGAAATATCCTTTTTACTCTATCGTGAAGCTATGCACAATGTGTATTATCTATGACAAATGATGGTTGCGAAAACCAAATGGTTTCATCGTCAGTGCCCAGCTTTAGCGTACCTAATATTCATTGTAAAACAGAAATCACGCCTATATGCGTCAGTGCCCAGCTTTAGCGTACCTAATATTCATTGTAAAACAGAAAAGCAGAAGCCCTTCGATGTCAATAGACTACAATTACCCATTAAAAAAGGCTAAATGACTCATTTCATACATAGTTTGGTATATTTCGCTGTCTATGATAGCTCTATACTAAACGGTCGGCGTGGATAAGTTTTGTGGAAGGCAATACGGTCTAAGGACTCTAGTCTCTAGCTCTATTTTTGGACATTAATGGATTTGCACTTGCTACAATTTTTGTAAGGTAGGACAATATAATCCATACATATAATAAAATTGTAAGTGGTCGATGTCTGTACATCGAAGATATAATAGAGAAACTGTTGTAGGGGGGCTTTATGAACGCAATAGTACCCAAAACAATGGTTTTTAGAATTTTTGTCTGTGTGTCTGTTTGTCTGAATGTTTGAACACGCTAATCTCAGAAACGGCTAAACCGATTTGAATGCGGTTTTTAGTCATGCGTTGTAGTTTATTCAGCTTAACATTTAAGGTTTATTTTATTTTAATCGGTTCATAAATAAAAAAGTTATGTCAATCTAAAGTACCACGCAGGCGGAGCTGCGGGCAACAGCTATACATAATAAATCAGTAACTGGTGATCAAGAAAACTATAACACGCAGGTGGAGCTGCAGGCAACAGCTAGTAATATAATAAGTGTAACTAGTTATCCCGACGAACTTATATCGCCTCAAATAAATAAAAATATAAATAAAAAAAAAAAAGAATATTTTAATATTTCATGCAAATGTATGTTAACTGAAAAACGCGACGGACGGACAGACAGACAGACAAATTGTCGTATTAAATATATAGATGATTCACAACCGACTTCCGATTTTTTTTGGAAGCTACTACTTCCCAAGTATTTCAATTTGGTCCCATTTCGACAATTATTTGGCCCCTTTTAGTAATTTGAATTCTTTTGCTGTGTCACTTTTTGAAGTGTATTTTTAAAAAGAGTGTAAAGAAAATAACTATATGCTTAGACAAAAATTTATTAAAGTTAATAAACTTGAAAGTTCTTAAAACTAAATATCACTGCAATAAAATTAAAATATAGACTATAAGTAAATATTAATTACTACCAAATTAAATAATCTCACTAAATATACATTTGGTACTAAGTTACAATAATAAATTAACTATAATTAATAATACTGATCTAAATGCAATCCAACTCTTCTATTTTGACACTTAAAACAGTGTCAAACCATTTAAAAAAAAATGCAAAAATAATACTACACTCTGAACATGAATTTGATTTAAAAAAATAAATCTAATTCATTACATACATACAGTTAACATTAAAATAAATGATTCAATATTCATGATGTTCAAGGCTACCATACTTTCACAATCACTACGTAAATTTTATTCCATATTCGCGCACAAAACTGTAATTTTTGTTAAATTGTTTTAAGATCAAATATGTAATTTTATACAGCCACCCAATAATTTTTAAATGTAATCGATGTCATCTTCAGGCACACACCAATACGCGACTCTGACGTAACCCCGAGGACACTTTCGCGATACCTTGCCTTCATTATGACGTCTAGGTCTCTTCGTGGTGGTACTAGTTTTCTCGACAGGCTCGTCAAGATTAAAGATCACTTCTTTAAAAGGAGATACAGTTGGAGTGATAGCACGTTTTCTTCTCTTATTATCATTACAATCGCAATCAATAAGGGGTGATAGGACGCCAGGAATAACAGAATTCATCTCCTTATCTTCTTCTGAAAGACCGTCGTATTCTTGTGAAATCTTTTTTAAATATTCCCACAAAAGTTGCTCGTCGACATTGTTACAATCGCAGTTGTTTTCACCGGCAATGACAGCAAAAAGCGCGGCAAACGCGAGGACAAATAAAATTTTGGCGGCCATGTTTGCGCTGTGGGTTTCGTTACTTGAATGAGTGTACGAATCTATTTGCTTTAATATTTATATGTATAATGTGAGTCACCTATTAATTTACTATCAGTTTGTTTGTATGTTCGTCACACATAATAAGGTTTGTCATAACTTGTCGTAAGACATGTTTTTGTATTAATTGTATTTATTGTAAGATGTACGTCAGGGACTTAGATAAAATGTATTTTAAGTACAAATCAAGTTTTTTTTTGTATTCTCTTACGCATGAGGACAATAACAATAATTACATCATCATTGACCGAGCCTTTTCCCAACTTAGTTGGGGTCGGCTTTTCAGTCTAACTACGATTCGGCTGAACTTAGATATTTTCCATGAAGCGTCTGCCATCTGACCTCCACAACCCATGGCGATATCAAAGTTCTGTAGTTAGACCGGTCGGATTTTTGATTTAGGGCTCCAACTACCCCTAACGACTGCCATAGATGTTCGTATGACAACCGGGACCGAAGGCTTAACGTGCTCTCCGAGGCACAGAGAGGTCTCAGTATCTTAAGAAATGGTCACCCATCCTAAGACCGGCCTGACTATCTAGTCAGGCCGGTCTTAGGATAGGTTGCTTAACCTTTGCAATGTGTTAATATTGTCGGTTACCACTAGACCAGGAGCCCCTCATAAATAACAATAATTACATATTATGCAGTAATTCAGATACAACATTATTTGTCAATACACATTAATTTTCAACCGATTATTTATTTGAAAGCTGGTGGTCCCAAGTGGTCCCTTTTCAATTTGGTCCCATTCCGACAATTATTCGGTCCCAGTTCGGTAATTTGAAGTCGGTTGTTATGTCAATTTTTGACGTGTTTTTATTATCCCGTGGCTTATTGAACAACTCTGACTACCCATTGACATGATTGTATGTTGTGTAAATAGTTCGTATTTAAACAAACACAACATTAAGTGCTGTATTCACAATATTAGTTAAGCTATTATTAGCTTATTATTCTTTGAAATGAAATGAAATGATTTATTTATTTGTATAGGTCACTAAATGGCTCTTACAAACGTCAGTAAGTACTTAAATAAAAAATATCATTGCTTCTATATTTACATGTACCTACTGCCAGATTCGCAAAGCAATAAGTAGAAAGGGAAAGAACCTGGCAATAAAACTCTCGGTCACTCTTCTAGGTCATTGAGTGTTTAAATATAACTGCGTAAAGAAAAGTATAGTTTTGTTTAGGTTCTACTAAGAAATGTAAGAGTTTCTTTTTTTTTTTTATTAACTCGAATGCAGGTTTAACAATATTGTGGGTCTTTTACTTATAACAGTCGCGGCTACATTCTACCACTTATGTGTGGTGTGTAAATATCATACACGTACATCAATCAATGCTAAAAAAATTAATTACCGATACAATATTGAAATATCAAAATAATTAAAAAGTTTCGGAAAAAAATGATAATGAATGAATGAAATACAATATTAAAGCATAATAACCAAAAAAATTACAGCACTGACAATCTTATTTATGTCAAGTCAAATGTCAAAAATGATCGTAGTTCTTCCCGGGAATCGATTGTGACGAATAAAACAGATAAAAACGCGGGTGTTTGCTAGTATGCAAAAAAAAACAACTCATTAGTAAAATATAACCTCCCGGAGCTACCAAATCATACTTTCCTTTTATTTGGCAAATTTCTATGTCTAATCAATTTAATGATTGTGGTGAATGTTTGTGGGAAATCCTACTTTATCTGTGGTTAAATAAAATATTTTTAAACCAGGCGGATGACCGTGACTTCGCCCGCGTGATAGAGTTCTCTACTTCCCAATTGCCATGGGAACACATTCCTGGGATAAAAAGTTACTTCTTATAACATCAGACAGACAAATAAACATCTTATAATAGTAGTTTAAAAATTGTATCATAAGGAGATGTATTAGACCACGAGTGGGTTTAAAGAAACGAGACTCACCGAGTTTCTTTATAGTTTCCTACGAGTGTTCTGAGTCTCTAATACTAGTTCCTTACGTTAATTTGCTCGAAATACGTTTTCGTATTCCTCCATACATTCACACAGTTCCCTGACGCTACCGCTAGGGGCGCTGGTGTGAAATGTATGGAGAATACGAAAACGTATTTCGAGCAAATTAACGTAAGGAACTGGTACTAGACACTCATAACTAGTTATGTGCAGTTTTATACACTACTTTATCTAATTTCATACGTTTAGGCTAAAAATAGCCCAAACGTATGAAATTAGATGAAGTAGTGACGTTCTAAAAAGAAGATCAGTATGACATAACGTCGAAATAAAAAAAAAAACACCCCAGTTCTTCATTTTTTTACGAACTATTGATTTTCTTACAAACGTACTTTTTTCTAAGAAAAATAATAGTTCACACCAATAGATGGATGGCGTTGCTCGATTTAAATTCGAGTTATAAAATTTTCCTCAATAGAAAAACTAGGGTGGTAGGGAGTAAATTCAGTGACTATTTCGTCACTTGTATGAACCAGAACGTGTTTAGGAAGATTTTTGAATTTTTTTTTGATTTTTTTTCTTATTTATGGCTCCTGGCTATGGAAGTAGTTTAACATAATACAAGGTAGTATGGTATATTATGGTATTTTATTTTATTAATTATATTATGGTATAATATGGTCGAAAGTTTTTAGACTTTTTTATATTTTAATTTATGCATTTATTAGTATTTTAATGACTAAAAAAGTTACTTTATAATACAGTTTTGGAGAAAATCTGTATTATAAAGTAACTTTTTAAATTTTTTAGTACCGGTGTCATAGACATAGGCTTTATATGTCAATTTACAACCACTAAATAAAATATGTCCTAATATATTTTAAATAGTGGTCCCATTTCAATTTGGTCCCATTCCGACAATTATGATAATGTATAAGGTATCCTAGTTAAACAGTACATCCGTTTACCTATAGATTTTAAAATTTAATGTTACCTAAGAAAATTTAATTTAACACGTGGGTGGAGCCACGAGCATCAGCCAGTATCCATATATAACATTCTCGTTGGGTATTTCCTAAACAAAATGAAAAAAAAAATTATCATTTTTATTTTTGCAATGCGGGCTATAGATACCTAGAGTTAGACTAAAATAAATGTTAGCTAAAATAATGACATGATTTTGTGTAAGATTTCTAGTATAATTATGATTGACGGTATAAAATATGTTTTGTTTGTTTTAATTTATATTGTTATTTAGTGATTTTTTTTTTTTTTCATTTATACCAATTATTTTCTGTTAATTTTATTATTATGAGTTTCAACTAGTAATGCAGATGACATTTTAATTGTAATGTGCCTATCTTTAACTTTCCATTGATCTTTTTTGTACGCCAATCTCTGGCAGACCATAGAGAAACACTATTAAGTATTTTATAAACATACTTATACATTTCTAAATACATATGTACGGTAATACCCTACTGCCTGGGGTGTAAAGTCAATTTCCTTCTGCCTGTGGTGGTCAGGGACCGGAACAGAGACGGTGTCTGTCAGCCAGCAGGTAAGGCGGACCTCACCGGGTATTATCATAGAAAATCTATCGTTACTGACCAAGCGCATCAATCTAATACCCTGTATTAAATGATAACATAGATCTAGGATAGACTTTTATTGTATCTTAGGGTAAAAGTAGATTATTACCTTGTTGAGGGTGAACCCTCAGATTCCCTATATTGTCTTAAGGGTTTTTGCAATAAATAATACCGTGTCTCAAATGAATTAATATTTCCATTGTAAACAACCTAACCTCCAAATTTAAAAACATTACATGGCATAGAAAATACCCAAACTCCGAAACAAACATTTGTGGATCACACAAATAATTTGATTCGACCCGGAATCGAACCTGGGACCTCAGGGATGGCAGTCGCATACTCATACCACTGCGCCACCGGCACCGAGGCAGTCTACTATGAATGTAGTTTACTGATGATTGGAAAAGTGTGGCGTGAGTTTTAATTGCCAGGTTCTATTTTCACAGGCTCCATCCATTGCCTTGCGTATCTGGCTTTAAATGTAAATTACGTGTTGTTGAAAAAACCTTAATTTTACCAAATTATTAGTAATATTACAAAAGGAAAATTTTATGAATGAAACAGTTACAAAAAAAAACGGTTGAATTGAGAAACCTCTTTTTTTGAAGTAGGTTATAAATAGTTCTCTATGATTCAAGAAAATAATTTGATTTTAAATATATTGGACATAATAGGCTCAATAATTATATTTATAAGTTCCTCCCTAGAGGCAAACTTAAGTTATATCTTAAGTTTTGTATTTTTGTGTGTATGTTTGTAATGAATAAACTCAAAAACTACTGTGCCGTTTTTAAAAATTCTTTCACCATTTTAAAGCTACATTCACCCTGAGTAACATAGGCTTTTTATCCCGGTTATGTGTTCCCACGGGAACCGGGAACGACTAAAATAAATCACGCGAGCAGAGCTGCCGTGATCAGCTAGTCCGTAATAAATTGCTCTAACTAAACCACAAAACTGTTAATCTAATTAAAAAAAAAGTCGTCACTGAGTTTGTGGTCGCACTCCTCCAAAACGACTTGATCGAAATTAATCAGTTATAAAAAAATATAATTTGTTTTTTTTTTGTAAAATATGAATACCTACTCTAATACTTATAAAAACCGACTTCAATAAACCGCAATGGGGTCAAGTAATTGTCGGAATCAGAAGCACTAACTTACAATAAAACAATTTCAATAACATCTTACATATAAGTACTCAACTGCTCTGCAACTCACCTGTTTCGGTGGCGTGGTCGGTAGTGCGTCCGCTTTCGACTCCGGAGTCTCGGGTTCGATTCCCGGGTTGAATCTTGAATTTGTATGATCCACAAATGTTTGTTTCGGAGTTTGGATGTTTCCTATGTATATTATGTATGTATTTAGAAATATATAAGCATGTTTATCAGTTGTCTTGATCCTAGCACAAGGTTATAGCTTAGTTTGGGCTAGATGACGTTGTGTGAGAATGTCCAAACATATTAATTATTAACTAATTATACATAACTAGTACGGTGTCATGCGCGGTGCTTCGCGCCGCACCACGCCATAGGTTTTGGCCTATAACTTCTGACCCCTTAGGGCTAGGTCAAATTTTCGATTTTTTGGCTTGCCTCCAGATCCAGGGCTATCCATAGAGGGGTCAACCATCATTGTAGCATAAGCAGTTCTCAAGAGCTAAGGGGGACAAAAAATACATTCACCATTTCTATATATAGATTGCCTTTTCATTTATTTGTGTCCAGTTTCATGAACCTATCATTTTAAAAAATCACGCCATTTTAGTGCTAAAGAGTAAGTATAAAACGTCCCGTTTTCGTCAGTACATGAAAATGTTCCCGCAAACAGAAGTGACATATAACAATTTATCATAAAAAAATGGGCAGTAAAAATTAAGTAAATAGGTATGATACCGACATAGATGGGCTGGCAATAAACGTGCAATTCAACTTTATTATAACTAGGCGGGGTTGGGAAATTGGGCGGCCGTGACGTCAGAGGTTGCGTCATCAATTCTATTGTCGCCCGTACGATCCGTCAAGTTTTTCCTGGAGTCTTAAGACAGACAGACTTGCTTTGTTAATGCAATGCTAAATTTCTTTAGACGCCTATTTTAATTATTTTATACATGCAAACAGACATGTCAGTTTGACATGCCAATTTTTTAATAGAATACTAATCTAAAATGAATGGGGGGCTGGTCTAGTGGTAACCGACAATGTTAACACATTGCAAAGATTAAGCAACATCTAGTCAGGCCGGTCTTAAGATGGGTGACCATTTCTTAAGACACTGAGACACCTTCGTGCAACGGAGAGCACGTTAAGCCGTCAGTCCAGGCTGTCATACGAACATCTATGGCAGTCGTTAGGGGTAGTTGGAGCCCTAAATCAAAAATCCGACCGGTCTAACTACAGAACTTCGATATCGCCCATGGGTTGTGGAGGTCAGATGGCAGTCGCTTCACGGAAAATATCAAAGTTCAGCCGTATCGCAGTTAGATTGGAAAGCCGACCCCAACTGCGTTAGGAAAAGGCTCGGTGAATGATTACTAATCTAAAATGAATTGACGTAAACATATTATTGCCAAAACTAATCTGATTGAAAACTGAAGACTAAATTTTGCTTATCTTGTACTGAAGAATTTAAAAAACTAAAGACTATTTATTATGGAAAAAATTACTAATGACAAGGCGGTATGTTTAAAATACCTGCCCTAGAAGAGGGCGAAAAAAAATCAGTACTAAACCTTATGCCGTAGGTCGCATATGAGAATATTTAGCAAACTTCTTAGCTAAGAAAAATATATATAAAGTATTCAATAGTAAAGGTAAAAAACCGTAACTTGAGCTTTGCATTTGTGTGAGTGCACGTAGGTACGTGAACATACAATGTGACTTGTTTTACACACACATGTGTTGTTCACACAGCTACACACAGCCTTTTTACTCTACTTTTCGTGATCGAGTGATTAACACAAATGCAACGCTCAGCTTACGCCCTTTTACCTATACCTACCTTAGATAGTATAATAAATACAATAGATACAGTAATAAATAAAATAGATACAACAGAGTCGAAAATAACTAAGAAATAAAAATCTTTAACCGTACTACCTTATACATATTTTCTTAATATCTATTTTCGGTATTTGTCTATTTTTGGTATAGGTCCGAAGTCGAGGGGTTGTGTGTGTCTTGGCTGTTAGAATTTAGGTACTGATTACGGAATAGTTTTTAATTGACGATCCCGAACGGCAAATATCTTATCTCGCAAAATGTGGGAGCGTAATGCACCTCTGCCGAACTCCTTGAGAGTATAGGCGAGATTATAATATGCATTTATAATATAATTCATGTATTTTCAAAGTAACTAAAACTCATTGTGTTAGTAACAATATTACTTAAATCTATGTTAGTCCTATCACTAACCCCCAAAGAGGCCACACCACACAGCTGGCTAAAGTCCGCCGGGCCCCACTGGAAATACCGGGTCTAGTTCATAATATCGACAGTCACGACATCGATGGTCGCTGTACCGACAACGTTCCATCGGCGAGTTAATAAATCGACAGTACCCCAAATCGATGGTACGCTCGACGGTAATGCACTAAATTAAGGTTTATTCTGTTAATGACACAATGTTACAGAGGGGTAAAACATACCCTGCTAAACTATCTCGCTCGGGCCGTTTTTACCCCACCATGGTGACTGGTCTAGTTCATAATATCGACAGTAGCGACATCGATGATCGCTGTATAGATTACATCAAAATCAAACAAGTTACAGATTTAACAAATTGAGATCAAAATCTTTTAAAAATCCTGTGTTTTTTATTTCAATCTGGCTCGGGTCGGGTAGTCGATGCAGCGTACTATCGATTTGGTGTACTGTCGATGTAGCGTACCGTCGTTTTAGTGTATCTTCGATATAGCGTACCTATCTTTTTGGTGTAGTGTCGATGTAGCGTTCCATCGATTTGGTGTACTGTCGATGTAGCGTACCATCGATTTGGTGTACTGTCGATGTAGCGTACCATCGATTTGGGGTACTGTCGATTTATTAATCCGTCGATGGAACATTGTCGATACAGCGACAATCGATGTCGTGACTGTCGATATTATGAACTAGACCCGGAAATACCTTCTGAGGTCACCGAGGACGCCCGCAGCAATGGTCATGGGAGGTGCCACCGCGATCTCGCGGAATTAAAAAAAAACCATCACTAAAATAAAACAAAACAGCTGTTTAATATGTGTATCACCGCCACACGTTTATCACTGAGGTAGACAGCTTGCAGCAGTGATTCACATACAAACAGTCTAGCCTGCTCGCAATACAGCTCAGGATGATGTTGGGGCTGGCCCGCACCCGACGTACCAGGGAGGGGCACCGCTTCCTCATGGTCAGCTTCAGCAAACATCCTTGAGGCGCTACAGAAACGGGACAGCTGCATCAGTACCCTAGAAGCATTATTACGAGTATATTGCACTCGAAGGACACTGTACGATTCACGCGAAGAATCTGCCCACGGACTCCACGTGTAAAAAAATGCAGTATGTAAAATAACTTATAATTATATTTCGATATTACTATCAGCTATCACTTACGGGAGACGCCCACTTAAAATGGCATATCTCAGGAATATTTTTTTTTAGTGGCATCTGAACTTGTATGTTGATATAGTTGTGATCAACAACATATCACGTCTATATCCCCGAAGGGGTAGACAGAGGCGCATTACACACCCACAATTTGCCAGTATTTTCGGTCCCACGAAGTAGGGGGCAAGCCTATTGCCGTCACCGGGCTCATTTATAATGGGTTATGTTCAAAATAGCCGAATTAATTTAATAAAAATTAGCAGCTATATTGTAATTTTGATAAAATTTCAAACCCGTTGCCTTGCGATGAAATATATTTCTGTATTTTAAAGCAATGAGTGTGCTTAAACTATTCTTAAAATATTAAGAAAGAAATTTTATTTTTTATTTTTATTTTTATTTATATATTATATGTATTTATTTTATTTATATTATACAGTCCTGGGCGTCTCGGACTGACTAAACTTACTATATGACAGACTATACATAAACAAAGGTCTGAGAATATGTCGTAGGTAAGCTATTTTATTCCCCTAAGCGATAAGGGGACCAACCTTACCCAAACATTTCATTAAGGCTACTTTCATCCCAGTAATAGGTGCCAATCCGTGTACGAAAGTTTTCCTGTCAAGCCACTAGCGTGTGGATCTCACCCGCAATGCGTGTTATGTCAATCCTACTAATATTATAAACCCGAAAGTTTGTGAGTAGGTATGTATGTATGTATGGATGGATGGATGTTTGTTACTCTTTCACGTAAAAACTACTGAATGGATTTTATTGAAACTTTACAATAATATAGCTAGCATCAGAATAACACATAGGCTACAATTTATAAAGATATTGTGTGAATTGTTCAAAATATGACGATAAGTGTCAAGTAAGTAGGAAGCGACGATGACAAACCGAGTGCGCGATACTACGGGAAAAAATCCAAATTACCACGCGGTGTCTTCATATAATTATGAAATGTGTTTTTAAGTCGGGCCACCCGCACGCAAAAAAATGTCTGGAAAGCTACCCTACAGGGAGAAAACTGCATAATACAAGTAAAGCTGAGGAAATCCGCTATATAAATATTAAATAAAGATTATTAATCATGTATCTACCTACTATTATTAATTAATCAACTCTAATAATTACACAGGGTGTTACATAAGGGTTATATCAACCCGAAGATTCCCCATCAGCTGGTCGACCAGAACCCGTTTCGATATGTGTCGACCGCCAAACAAGAAAAAAAATCATCCATAAAAACCATTATTACCGAATAAAATACTCTTGTTTGAACAACAATAGCTAAAATCAGCTGATTCGGTCATCGACGTCGAGTAGGTAGTACAAAAAATGCGCGCCTGTGAAAAATCTTCTCTCTCTCTCTCCTGGTAGGAACATTTTGTCTCTGTTCCGCATCAAGGTCTGAACTTTTTTTTCTTGTTTGGAGGTCGACACATATCGAAAGGCGTTCTGGGCGACCAGCTGAGGGGGATGTCTTCAGGTTAATATAACCCTTATGTAACACCACCAGTCAATATTTCCTCATATTTCCCGAAGTAAATTAAAATTTATTTTTATGAAAATCACAAGAATAACTGTTTATTAGTACCTAGGTAATTTACTATTATCTAACTTAATGCCATTGAACCCTGAGGAGTGCATAACCTGAACTCCCTCGCACTCCTTGAAATTCAATTCAATTTATTATATTATTAATACATTGTACACAACCCCTATCATCTCTCTCCGTTTCTTTCCATCCTAAGGTTGCCTGGAAGAGATTGCTCTTTAGCAATAAGGCCGCCTATTGTACATTATTCTTAAGGCATGTGTAACATATCTGTCTCTTTTTGTGTGCAATAAAGAGTATTTATTATTATATCGTTTATTCATTAACATACTTATTTTATACATTTTTAAATAGATTTATAAAAAACACAAATACATTTAAAAATATAAAAAATAGTGACCCACCAGTAGCGGAGTAGGACCCAAACTACCGGCGGTGGAGGCTACAGACTAAGAAACCTCCTAACAATACGGCACGTGTCGAGGATAACAACCTTCTGAATCTGACTCTTGATCCAACAATTATTATTATTATTATTTCGTTTATTCAATAACATTCTTATTTTATACATTTTTAAATAGATTTATAAAAAACACAAATACATTTAAAAATATAAAAAATAGTGTCCCACCAGTAGCGGAGTAGGACCCAAACTACCGGCGGTGGAGGCTACAGACTGAGAAACCTCCTAACAATACGGCACGTGTCGAGGATAACAGCCTTCTGAATCTGACTCTTGATCCAACAATCTAACGAGAGTCTCTTGAGGTGTTGATCGAAACTCTTAGCTATTAGTCCGTTTGCCGAAACGACCACCGGGACAATGATCGTCGAGTCTACGTCCCACATGGCGGTTATCTCGAAGGACAGATCAAGGTACTTACTAAGTTTGTCCTTCTCTGCCTTAACAAGATTCTCGTCATGCGGGACGGCGACATCGACGAGCACTGCCCGACGCTGGGTCCGATCAACCAACACGATATCGGGCCTATTGGCAACAATAGTCCTGTCCGTGATGATTGATCGGTCCCAGTAGAGCAATGCACGACCATTCTCAAGAACTGGCACTGGTGTGTACTTATAGTACGGTACTTCAGACTCAATAAGGTCATATTGAAGAGCAAGTTGCTGGTGGATGATCCTGGCTACTTGATTGTGCCTATGCAAGTACTCGGTGTTAGCAAGATACGAACAACCGGAAATAATATGGCGAAGTGATTCACCATGACGGTGGCATGCTCGACAAATGTCGACCGTACCGTCCTTCATGATGTATTTCCGATAGTTGTTCGTCTTGATAACCTCATCTGCAATTGCACAGGCAAAACCTTCAGTTTCCCCAAAGAGGTCCCCAAAACGCAGCCAGTTCACCGATGCGAGCAGGTCTACATCGAGTCCTGTTAAGACTCGGTAGAACCGCCCGTGTAGCTCCTTGCTCTTCCATACGTCCTTACGGTCTTCAGTACTTAACACCTTTGGTTTACGCCAGTTCTCGTTAGCCAAGGAAAGAGGTGTAAGGCCCTTGTCAACTTTCACAACATCGCAATGAATGTCACATCCATTCTGTAGGAAGTAATCCCTGAGACTGCACACTTCACGGTTGTGGAGGTTCTTGGCATTCAAAAAGCCTCGACCCCCCCACTTCCGTGGAATGTACAGTCTCATGACAGACGATCGTGGGTGTAACATTCGATGCAATGTCAGTTGTTGACGGACTCGCCTATCCAGGGCGTCTAGTTCCGTTTGAGTCCACCTAAGTATGCCAAAGGAGTACAACAATAAAGGTATCACCCAACCGTTGAAAGCCCGCATTTTGTTACCACCGGACAAAGAACTGTTAAGAACTTTTGTCAGGCGGCCAAAAAAACGTTCTTTCACCGATTTCTTAATATCCTCTACCGCTATACCCAATGACTCTGACATACCTAGGTATTTGTATGTTTCGGTCTCGGTGAGAGATCTGAGAGTTATTATCTCAGAAAGTTGTAGATTCGGTGAATTTACAACCTTCCCCCGCTGTACATGCATAACCTTACACTTATCAACACCGAACTCCATCTTAATGGCATTACTAAAAACTTCCGTAGTTTTTAATAATGTCACTAAATCTTGGTGCTTCGGTGTGAATAGTTTGAGGTCATCCATATACATCAGGTGAGAAATAACCTCACCCCCTCTACGAAACCGATAGCCTAGCCCTGAATCCTTCAGCAATGTGCTAAGTGGATTCAGTGCTAAACAAAACCACAATGGACTCAAACTGTCGCCCTGGAATATACCACGCTCAATCCTTATCAAGT
This sequence comes from Nudaria mundana, assembly GCA_963556515.1. Taxonomy (NCBI): domain Eukaryota; kingdom Metazoa; phylum Arthropoda; class Insecta; order Lepidoptera; family Erebidae; genus Nudaria; species Nudaria mundana. The sequence goes on from OY748313.1 coordinate 2,023,035, forward strand.
CATGCGAATCAGAGGCGTACCCACCACTACCTGGTTGACGAAGGACTGTGGTCCACTGCCCCATACACGAGACTAAGAAGGATTTAAGAGTCGGATTAATTTTATACAACTCTAAAATCCTCCTCAGCCATGAATGAGGCACCGAATCATAGGCCTTCTTGTAGTCAATCCAGGCAGTAGAGAGGGCGCCCCTACTCCGCTTGACCTGTTGGCTAATGGCCATGTCAATAAGGAGTAGCTCCTTAGTACCACGTGACCCAGCCCTACATCCATTCTGAGCGTTATCTAAAATATTGTTAGACATTATGTGTGAATTTAATTTACTTCTCAGAATGGATGTAAGGAGCTTGTAGATGGTAGGTAAGCAAGTGATAGGTCTATAGTTTTTCGGTTCCGTGGTACTACCTGATTTATGGAGCAGGAAGGTGATGCCAGTGGTCATAAAAGCGGGTAAGGAACCAGACTCGAGGGCTTCTTGATACTGTGTTGCCAAGCGTTCATGCGAGCTCTGAACCCACTTTATCCAAAAGTTGTGCAATCCATCCGGCCCAGGACTTTTCCAGTTCGGGGCCTTACGAATTGCACAACTAACATCTTCGGAGTCTATGGTAATAGACTCCATGGGTTCGATGATACTGCATTCACGCTCGACGACACGGATCCAGTCGCCCTCCGAATGTTCGACGGGCACCGACCATATGTCACGCCAAAATTGATTCATGGTGTGAGCATCTGGCAGTTGTCCGTCGCTCAAACGTTGTCCAGTTCCCTCCCACTCTCGGTACACCTTCCTTTGGTCACTTTGGAAGATGCGATTCTGCCAGTATCTATTTACACGCTCTCTATAACGACGGATACGGCCTGCCCATGCATACACTTTCTGTTTCAGAAAGTCAATACGTTCCGTGACATTGGTTAAGTATTGCTGGGGACGAATACCGGTCCCAGCGAATGCCTGACTCACGAAACGCATGACCCGGGGACGACTATTTCCCCGGCTAAAACAGATAAGCTTCGCAATGAGAGTCCTAAATGTGCCGATACGTCGCTCGATTCTTGCCTGCCATACGGGCACACCACTCGATCGTGGTGCACGGTTAAATTCAGGGAATTTAACGCGTGCAACACGACAAGCGGTAATAGCTCCACAGTAAAGAATCGAGTGGGTATCGAGCAAATCATTGCTAGTCCGTAAGTACGGAGCTAGCAACGCATTCAGGGCTCCCATCAACGCCAGATTTCGTCTATGCATGGGTAAGCGTGGTAGCTGTGGTCTAGAATTAGGTGCAAACCTATATTGAGAGATCACATCCTCTAAAGTACTCCTTAATTGCTCGCTTACCTGGACAGATATATCACTCGTATCATCTCCCACGTCGAGCACGGTATCAACTAAAGTGGCACTAGTTGCAACCGTGTGTGTAGCAGGTGACGGTGCTCTCGTTGACGCTGGAGCTGGTCGAGTAGATAACACTTCCAGGCGTAGTCGATCAAGCACAGGTTGATCCAACAACTTGCATCGTTGGATAGCCCGCACTTGATCCGATAGTCGCTGGACGGCAACGGTCATTGTTGGTTCAAGAGCCTGAAACAAAGGAAGCATCCTTGAACGGTACGCAGTCAGGTTGGTTTCCCCTTCTGTAGCCTCATAATATGCCCGCATGACGTTTTCATTGATGGATGAAGTCCATCGCATGCGGTGCACAATACCACCGGTAGTGGGGACCCTACTCGAAGCTGGTAGGCTTCGGGGCCCCAAACTGCTCGGCGGCCGGCCTCTCCCTCGCCGGCGTACAGGTGTTGGCGACGTCGGCGGGGAAAAATACTCATCACTTGACGATGAACTCGACGCCTCAGCAAGCACTTGTGTCGCAGGAGTGCGGTCCAGCGCTTGCGAAGCGGAGCTAAGTGATGAGTCCGGGGGTGTTATCTGTGCATTTTTACTCCTGGCTCTTGTTATCATCGCTATCCATAATCATTCATAAAATTTATTTTCTCGTAACATTCTGATATTTTGATAGTTGACGTTTGTCAAAACTTCGCTTCATATTTGCAGACTTTGGTATTCTTGTAATAAATTGTGAAATATAATATTTATGGACTTTTTGGTGATATAATTTAGAAATCAGTAAGAATTTTAAAAATTGAGGAAGATATTTGAGATAAAAATATTAAAATATTTTATTGATGAAAATGACGTATGTACAGATGTCCAGAGTTGCCAGTTATTATTATTATTATATCGTTTATTCATTTATATTCTTATTTTATACATTTTTAAATACATTTATAAAAAACACAAATACATTTAAAAATATAAAAAATAGTGACCCACCAGTAGCGGAGTAGGACCCAAACTACCGTTGGTGGAGGCTACAGACTAAGAAACCTCCTAACAATACGGCACGTGTCGAGGATAACAACCTTCTGAATCTGACTCTTGATCCAACAATCTAACGAGAGTCTCTTGAGATGTTGATCGAGACTCTTCGCTATTAATCCGTTTGCCGAAACGATCACCGGGACAATGATCGTCGAGTCTACGTCCCACATGGCGGTTATCTCGTAGGACAAATCGAGGTACTTGCTAAGTTTGTCCTTCTCTGCCTTCACGAGATTCTCGTCATGCGGGACGGCGATATCGACGAGCACTGCCCGACGCTGGGTCCGATCAACCAACACGATATCGGGCCTATTGGCAACAATAGTCCTGTCCGTGATGATTGATCGGTCCCAGTAGAGCAATGCACGACCATTCTCAAGAACTGGCACTGGTGTGTACTTATAGTACGGTACTTCAAACTCAATAAGGCCATATTGAAGAGCAAGTTGCTGGTGGATGATCCTGGCTACTTGATTGTGCCTATGCAAGTACTCGGTGTTAGCAAGATACGAACAACCGGAAATAATATGGCGAAGTGATTCACCAGGACGGTGGCATGCTCGACAAATGTCGACCGTACCGTCCTTCATAATGTATTTCCGATAGTTGTTCGTCTTGATAACCTCATCTGCAATTGCACAGGCAAAACCTTCAGTTTCCCCAAAGAGGTCCCCAAAACGTAGCCAGTTCACCGAAGCGAGCAGGTCTACGTCGGGTCCTGTTAAGACCCGGTAGAACCGCCCGTGTAGCTCCTTACTCTTCCATACGTCCCTACGGTCTTCAGTACCTAGCACCTTTGGTTTACGCCAGTTCTCGTTAGCCAAGGAAAGAGGTGTTAGGCCCTTGTCAACCATCACGACATCGCAATGAATGTCACACCCGTTCTGTAGAAAGTAATCTCTCAGACTGCACACTTCACGGTTGTGGAGGTTCTTGGCATTCAAAAAGCCTCGACCCCCCCACTTCCGCGGAATGTACAGTCTCATGACAGAAGATCGTGGGTGTAACATTCGATGCAATGTCAGTTGTTGACGGACTCGCCTATCCAGGGCGTCTAGTTCCGTTTGAGTCCACCTAAGTATGCCAAAGGAGTATAACAATAAAGGTATCACCCAACCGTTGAAAGCCCGCATTTTGTTACCACCGGACAAAGAACTGTTAAGAACTTTTGTCAGGCGGCCAAAAAAACGTTCTTTCACCGATTTCTTAATATCCTCTACCGCTATACCCAATGACTCTGACATACCTAGGTATTTGTATGTTTCGGTCTCGGAGAGAGATCTGAGAGTTATTATCTCAGAAAGTTGTAAATTCGGTGAATTTACAACCTTCCCCCGTTGTACATGCATAACCGCACACTTATCAACACCGAACTCCATCTTAATGGCATTACTAAAAACTTCCGTAGTTTTTAATAATGTCACTAAATCTTGGTGCTTCAATGTGAACAGTTTGAGGTCATCCATGTACATCAGGTGAGATATAACCTCACCCCCTCTACGAAACCGATAGCCTAGCCCTGAATCCTTCAGCAATGTGCTAAGTGGATTCAGTGCTAAACAAAACCACAATGGACTCAAACTGTCGCCCTGGAATATACCACGCTCGATCCTTATCAAGCCTTGCGGGTCAGAGGCGTACCCACCACTACCTGGTTGACGAAGGACTGTGGTCCACTGCCCCATACACGAGACTAAGAAGGATTTAAGAGTCGGATTAATTTTATACAACTCTAAAATCCTCCTCAGCCATGAATGAGGCACCGAATCATAGGCCTTCTTGTAGTCAATCCAGGCAGTAGAGAAGGCGCCCCTACTCCGCTTGACTTGTTGGCTAATGGCCATATCAATGAGGAGTAGCTCCTTAGTGCCACGAGACCCAGCCCTACATCCATTCTGAGCGTTATCTAAGATATTATTAGATACTATGTGCGAGTTTATTTTACTTCTCAGAATAGATGTAAGGAGCTTGTAGATGGTAGGTAAGCAAGTGATGGGTCTATAGTTTTTAGGTTCCGTGGTACTACCTGATTTATGGAGCAGGAAGGTGATGCCAGTGGTCATGAAAGCGGGTAAGGAACCAGACTCGAGGGCTTCTTGATACTGTGTTGCCAAGCGTTCATGCGAGCTCTGAACCCACTTTATCCAAAAGTTGTGCAATCCATCCGGCCCAGGACTCTTCCAGTTCGGGGCCGTACGAATTGCACAACTAACGTCTTCGTAGTCTATGGTAATAGACTCCATGGGTTCGATGGTATTGCATTCACGCTCGACGACACGGATCCAGTCGCCCTCCGAATGTTCGACGGGCACCGACCATATGTCACGCCAGAATTGATTCATGGTGTGAGCATCTGGCAGTTGTCCGTCGCTCAAACGTTGTCCAGTTCCCTCCCACTCTCGGTACACCTTCCTTTGGTCACTTTGGAAGATACGATTCTGCCAGTATCTGTCTACACGCTCTCTATAGCGACGGATACGGCTTGCCCATGCATACACTTTCTGCTTTAGAAAGTCAATACGTTCCGTGACATTAGCTAAGTATTGCTGGGAGCTAATACCGGTCCCAGCGAATGCCTGAGTCACGAAACGCATGACCCGTGGACGATTATTTCCCCGGCTAAAACAGATAAGCTTCGCAATGAGAGTCCTAAATGTGCCGATACGTCGCTCGATTCTTGCCTGCCATACGGGCACACCACCCGATCGTGGTGTACGGTTAAATTCAGGGAATTTAACGCGTGCAACACGACAAGCGGTAATAGCTCCACAGTAAAGAATCGAGTGGGTATCTAGCAAATCATTGCTAGTCCGTAAGTACGGATCTAGCAACGCATTCAGGGCTCCCATCAACGCCAGATTTCGTCTATGCATGGGCAAGCGTGGTAGCCGTGGCCTAGAATTAGGTGCAAACCTATACTGAGAGATCACATCCTCCAAAGTACTCCTTAATTGCTCGCTTACCTGGATAGATATATTACTCGTATCATCTCCCGCGTCGAGCACGGTCTCAACTAAATTGGCACTAGTTGCAACCGTGTGTGTAGCAGATGATGGTGCACTCGTTAACGCTGGAGCTGGTCGAGTAGATAACACTTCCAGGCGAAGTCGATCAAGCACAGGTTGATCCAGCAACTTGCATCGTTGAATAGCCCGCACTTGATCCGATAGTCGTTGTACGGCAACGGTTATTGTTGGTTCAAGAGCCTGAAACAAAGGGAGCATCCTTGAACGGTATGCAGTCAGGTTGGTTTCCCCATCTGTAGCCTCATAATATGCCCGCATGACATTTTCATTGATGGATGAAGTCCATCGCATGCGGTGCACAATACCACCGGTAGTGGGGACCCTACTCGAAGCTGGTAGGCTTCGGGGTCCCAAACTGCTCGGCGGCCGGCCTCTCCCTCGCCGGCGTACAGGTGTTGGCGACGTCGGCGGGGAAAAATACTCGTCACTTGACGATGAGCTCGACGCCTCAGCAAGCACTTGTGTCGCAGGTGTGCGGTCCGGCGCTTGCGAGGCGGAGCTAAGTGATGAGTCCGGGGGTGTTGGGTGTGCATTCTTACTCCTGGCTCTTGTTATCATCTTTATACATTATTCATAATTCATCCTGTTAATTTTTTCGAAACAATTTTTGATATTTTGATGGTTGACGTTTGTCAAAGCTTCGTTTCATATTTGTAGATTTTGTTGTTGTTGTGATTCTTGTAATAAATTTTGAAATATAATATATAATGAACTTTTTGGTAATAATATTTTGAAATCTGTATGAATTTTATAAATTGAGGCAAGATTATTTTAGATAAAAATATTAAAATATTTTATAGATGAAAATGACGTATGTACAGATGTCTAGAGTTGCCAGTCTATTATTATTATTATTATTATTAATTCAAGCTCATTAGTAACAAGAATCTTGATAAAGAAGAATTTGAAAAGAGTGTCTGTTAGTTTTTATTGCCAGGTTCTCTTCTCACAAGCTGACATCAAATGTAAAATTGACGATCAAAGTGTTATTTTGGGAATGAATGAGTTATTAATGACTTTGACTTAGGAAGTCCAGAATCCTCTCAGAAAAGTTTAAAGTGTTCTACTGAGTGTTCAGTTTTTGCTGAGCGCGTGGTTGATGGCTTTATAGGTTCCCTCTGGCGTTCAGCAAAAGCCTCACTTGCAATACCGAACAACGTTTCTTATATTGTTTTGTATTGGAGCTAGTTCGGAGTAACTAGTTCTGCTGTGTGAGACTCACACACTCACATATATCACGCCTATATATGTATTTTTAGTTTCCACGTAATAGAAGGCAGGCCTACTGATGTCATCGGGCACACTATGTCGAAAATGGCCGAATGATTTAATAAAAAGCAGCAGCTTTATTATTATTTTGAAAAAAAATTTAAACCTGTTGCCGTGCTATGAAAGACAAAAACGTCTTACGTGCCAGCCGCTATGTCACAACCAATTAAAGTCCTGGGCGTCTCGGACTACAAGCTGTGCTGTGCGGGACTATCAAGCATTATCATCAAATCATGGTGTCATACCTTTAAAAGAAGAAGAAGAAACTGTTGTACGATCTCGCCACTTAATCTGTACGTACCTTAAGACGAGAGTATGTTGTTGACACATTTATGGTCTAATTTGCACATTATGATATGCTTTCGCATAGAGTTTCGACGTAAAATTTATGATTCCGTCTAAGTTACATGATCATCATTCACAGAGCCTTTTCCCAACCCTGTTAGGGTCGGCTTTCCAGTCTAACTGCGATGCGGCTGAACGAATATTTTCCGTGGAGCGACTGCCATCTGACCTCCACAACCCAAGGGCGATATCTAAGTTATGTATATAGTTAGATCAGTCGGATTTTGTTTTAGGGCTCCAAATACCTGTAACGACTGCCATAGATGTTCATATGACAACCGGGACCGACTGCTTAACGTGCTCTCCGAGGCATCATGTCTTAAGAAATGGTCACCCAGCCCAAGACCAGCCTGACTAGATGTTGCTTAACCTTTGCAATGTGTTAACTTACTCGGTTACCACTAAAGTAAGATTGATTTAAGTATAATGTGATTATTGATACTTTATTATACTCATACCTAATAGTTGACTATATTATACAATACTGAAAACATATTAAACTAGTAGTTCTGCAAACAGTAGACATCGTGTTATTTTCGGGTCTCTAACATCCTTTTGGGACATTTCTCCCCCATTTTCTCCCCAATCGAAAAATCTCTTCGACAAAAGTTGCGCCTTGCAACAAAGAACAATTGTGCCAAATTTCATGAAAATCGGCTGAAAAATGCGGCCTGTAGACCGGTACTGACACACATACATACGCTAAATCGGCCAGTCCTCGAGTTGAAACTAAGACGCTTCGCTCGCTCGGTCAACAACATTGCTATATTATTACTATTCATTACACAACATAACAGAACCCAAATCTAATAAAAAAAATGTAATTCCAAGAACGTCAACTTAGAACCCGTTTGAGTAAATTAAAAATAGAATACCAGTTTTGTCTCTTTTTAGCAATAATCATGGCATGTGCCAAACAAGGACAGAATGCAGACTCAATTTGCGTAACAATTCGCGGTTGGAATGATTTAGTTAGTCTATGACGCTTGGCGGGTATCCCCGTCTTATGACGTAGGCGGCGCGTGCGCAACCACCGTTAAATTGATAATTGCTGATAATGCTGTGGGGATTTCAGATTGTTGCTTTAAAAAACTAACAGTTTCTTGTAATATTATGTAAGTATAGTATAATCACATTAAGTCCGAGACGCCCAGTTTTCGAGACTTAAAATGGTTGTGCCACAGCGGCTGGCAAGTAAGATTTTGTTGCTTTTCATCAACATTTCATCGCAACACCGAAACAAACTCCGAATCAAACATTTATGGATCACACAAATGTCTGATTCGACCCGGCATCGAACCTGGGACCTCAAGGACGGCAGTCGCATAACCTTTACAATAAGACTTTATGTATCACTACATATTATACTCGTATTAGCTGATCGCCGCAGCTCCGCCCGTGTGATTTAGTTTACTCGTTCCCGGTTCCCGTGGGAACACATTACCGGGATAAAAAGTAGCCTATGTTACTCAGGGTGAATGTAGCTTTCCAATGGTGAAAGAATTTTTGAAATCGGCACAGTAGTTTTTGAGTTTATTGATTACAAACATACACACAAAAATACAAATCTTTCCTCTTTATAATAGTACTCGTAGTATAGAAAACAAAGTCGCTTCCGTCCATATGTAGGTATGCTTAGATCTTTAAAACTACACAACGGATTTTGATGCGGTTTTCGCCAATGGATAAAGTGGTTCTCGACGAAGGTTTTTGTGTATATAATTTGTCAAGCGGGCGCAAGCCGCATTTGTCCGCTAATTTATTATAAAACAAAGTTCCCCGCAGCGCTGTTCTCGATAAACTCGAAAATTACTGCACTGTTTTTCAAGCTGCTTTCCCTAATAGATAGAGTGGTTCTCGAGGAAGATTTAAGTATATGATTTGTTACGGGCGAAGCCGGGGCGCCTTCTGTTTCGCTCACTAATAAATAAATAATAGACTGGTCTTGAGTAATTCCGTAAGGTTGGCTACATTGCGTGTAGCTAATCAAGGTTATACTGGTTATACTTACAATAACGATAACATTAAGAAACGAATTAAATACCATTAGTAGTTTTTTACATGTAATTTAAAACTAATTGAAACTAGTTAATATTATGGTTGCTGCTTAATCATAGAGGAAAATTTGAATTCGTTTTTTCTTGTCATCTTTATATTTTATTTATTTATGTACACACAGTATATCCAATATTGTGAATGGAAACACTATATACATGTATAGAGAGGCACCATTTATCTCTAAAGAGATCTCTTCCAATGGACCTGAGAGAGGAGACGTGTTCCATTAGGTGCAGGTGTGTGTGCAGGTTAATACTGTTTGTTTATGTTAAAAAACTTACATACACTAAAATACACAAATACATACATATTAACTTGTCATAAACATCGATAGGTAGGGCCTAAATAATATATTGCGCGGAGTCTTTAATTAATTTAATAAAATATTGACGTATAATGACGTAGTCGATAAATTTTCCTTTTTATCGATAGCTCATTGAAATGAAGCTCTAAGACTGCACTACAAAATAAACATATGATTAGAATGAACTCTAGATTTGACCTCAAGTAGGTTTGCCAAACAGTGAAATAGATTCGGACAGTCTCGTTGTTACTCAAAATTTTAACCAACAGATAAAGTTACTTTATCAATAGTTATCTTACAAAATAGTTTCCGAATCACAACTTGGGGTCAAAATAAAAAATGCCTACTCAAAGTTATTTTTGAAGTTTTTCTATGAATTTATGTATCACGTGATTGTCGTGAATGTCACAACTCACACGTAATTTGTTGTCAACCTACTCAAATACCAGGAGCAACGCATTTGCTGTCGAAGAAAAGAGAAGAAACATTTATGTTCTTGTCTTCCTTAAATTTACACTTTTTATAAATTGGTTCCGCACAGATATTTAAAATACAACTGCTGTTTGTGTAGAAGTTTATGTTGTAGCTGTTGAGAACGCTGGTGGGTATAGTAGTATGTAGGTATTCAGTTTCGGGATAGAGAGATCGTGGATGCCAGTCACTGCACTACCATATCGTGAACTCTCTTTCGACTCATTTACCATGAAGTAAATGATCTGCAAGGTGTTTGGTTATTTTTGACCGACTTTAAAAAAGAGTAGGTACTTAGGTTCTCGATTCGTCATGATAATGTGATGCATAAAAGTTCATAAAACATTATCGCTAAAAGTGGCAACTTGTATGGTTGAACGAGGATGTCAGAAAAAGTAGGAGGTGTTGGTGTCAGTTTCACTAATATGTATCTTAAGGACCCCTAAAAATTACAAAGAGGACCGCCCACTTTTTTGATTGGAACCGCTTTGAAGAAACTAGGTATCAGTAGCGATGTCGGCATATATCAAAGACGTACACGTCACAACACGTAAATTTTACCACAAAACCATATTATTCCGGTGTTGCAAGTTAACGCAATGTTCTTCATAAACGGGGACTTTGTTAGCTTTTTTTATGCTGGATATTTGTTCATTTTAGCAATTGGTAATAAATTACTAATCTTAGACTACATGGATAAAGAAAGTCGCTTTTTCCGCCTGTCTGTCCTAATGTATGTTTAGTTCTTCAAAACTACGCAACGGATCTTGAAGCGGTTTTTTTTAAATGGGTTTAAGTAGGTTTCGAAATGTATTTACATGCATACTATCATGAGAGCGACGCCGCTGGCATTCAACAATTTTATTTTATTTCATAGGTCTTAGGGAAATATCCTGTGTTTATGGTAAATAATAATTATGTTATTATTTATCTCTTAAATTATTTTATACTAGGTACCTACTAGCTTTTTTTCATAAATAAAACTAAGTACCTACTTGGTACTTTTATTAGATTTTTACCAAAATTACGACGTAATTCAAGGAAATAAGACATTGGACTTGGACAACACTTACAATTATCTAATTTATTTTCAGTTGCAAGTAAACTTTGATATTAGGCGTACGTAGTAATCTGTGTTAATCGATCATGGCGTATTTAAGTAATAGTGAATATTATGAAATGATACTTTGCGTCGGGGCAGCCGATGGCAGTCTGCGTGAAGCTCGTCGCCTTTATCGAGAAAGATTTGTGGACAATAGACTCGAAGGTGAACGGCGGCGGTTACCATCTGTGGAGTGCTTCCGAAAAATGGTGAACCGTTTACATGACACTGGTTCTTTCCGTGGTTCCCGCTCAGATCACCACCAGAGCAAGAAGAAAGTATTCTCGAGCATTTTCAATCCAATCCCAGAACAAGTACTCGCCGCGCTAGAATTGTTCTGGGAATGAATCATTTGAGAGTATGGCGCGTGCTAAAAGCAGATGGTCAACATCCGTACCACTTCAGGCACACCCAAGAACTGACACCGGCTGATTTCGTACCACGTCTCAACTTTTGCCAGTGGTACCGAGAGGAAGCACAACGATCCCCTAGTTTCGCGAACCGTATTTTATGGACCGATGAAGCCTCTTTTACTCGTGCTGGTATCAGTAACCAGCATAACGAACATGTATGGACTCATCAGAACCCACACGCATCTGCAGAAAACAACTTTCAGCATCAGTGGCGTGTTAACATTTGGGCGGGAATAATCGGAGATATTTTAATTGGTCCTTTCGTGCTACCGAGTTCGCTAAACGGTGAAACCGAACTTGAAAACTTGCCTGTAACATTGTACACAAATATGATGTACCAGCAAGACGGGGCGCCAGCACATTATGCGAGAGATGTACGGGCGTATTTAGATGAGCGGTTTAACCAGTGGATCGGACATGGTGGTCCCATACCTTGGCCTCCGAGGTCACCGGATCTCACACCACTTGACTTCTTTTTGTGGGGCTATGTCAGAAACAAAGTGTGCAGTGCGGTATGTCTCACGCATGAAGATATGGAGTCTAAAATATTTGATGCATTTAGCAGTGTAGCTCCAGACATGCTGTGTAATGTAACTGCCAGCATGATGCGACGGACCCAACTGTGCATTGATCAAGGCGGCGAACATTTCGAGCCCTTACTTTAGTACCTACTTTTTAGTTTAGTGTTTATTAGTATCTTAGGTAGGAAGTGTATTTTTTATTAAATTCAATAATGTTTATCTAAGTATCGTGATATTAGTGAGTTAGTTATGTTTATTGTGGAACACAGTACCTACCTATCTACCAGGATGACATGCACAATGAAATCGGTAAGTTTTTGTTGTTTAAAGTCCACAACCTATCATTACTACAAAATAGTATTCTGTACCAGGAGCATATGAAATAAGAGTTGTTTACGATTCATCGAAGGGGACTGAACCTTACGACTAAATTTGACCCTAGGTAGTGTTGGGTTTATAAAATATCGATTAAATCAACAAATCAATTAAATTTACATGACACCTTAAAAGTTTTAACTAAACTTGTATTTGCAATTTTGTCCATGCGTATAGTTAACTCAACGCGCATGTGTAACGAGGGTCAAATATGACCACACTAATATGAAACACGTTGTATACTCGTACTTATCTGTTGGAGGGAGTTAAATTATATTTACACTTTAATTAAGGATTTATTTACAAAAAGAAGTACAATATACATAATTATTCACTAAAAATATTTACATTGCAAAATATCGTTTAAAAAATCCTCCGCGTCATTGCCGACTGGGAAGGTTCCCAGAATGCTGGCTGTGTTGCCACGTTGGATGGCGATACTTATTCTTTGGGCCAGAAAATAGCCAGCCTTCTGGTCCTGAGAAGCATCGATTAAGCGTTTAGCAATGTCTTTATAAAGGCGGCGAGCACTCGCAATTATATATTGTTGCCAAAGCGCTAATTTGCGAATCCTGAGCGTAGCGATTACTATGAAAGATTCATGTTCCAAATTCAAATCTCATAATTGCCCGCTAAAAAGTCTTTGAACAAAAAAGAGCTATTTTAGGAACACTTATGTAGGAACAAAACACCGTTTTTAGGGATCCGTATTTCAAGTTTCCGAACCCTTACAGTTTCGTCATGTCTGTCCGTCCTTTCCGCCTCGGCTTTCCTCCTAAACGGTGAGTGCTAGAAACCTGAAACTTTGCATAGATATGTGTATTTACTACGCCGATAAAGGGCTAAAAGAGAATTATGAAAAAAAAATTTTTTGGGGTACCTCCACTACACTTAAAGTGGAATATCTGAAAATATTTATGGTAGTCCATGTAGTGAACTTTTAAGGAAAACTATAACGGATTAGACAACTTTGTTTGTTCAGGAGCCATAGATGCTAATATGGGTGACTACGGAACCACCCTATTCTATGCGTGGTCCGACACGCACTTGGCCGGTTTTTTAATAGAAGTCATGAAAAAAATTACAAATAAAGTAACAAGGATTTTTTCATTATTGTCTGTATCAACTTAGTTGGGGTCGGCTTTCCAATCTAACTGTGATTCGGCTTTACTTCGATATTTTCCGTGAAGCGACTGCCATCTGACCTCAACAACCCATGGGCGATATCGAAGTTCTGTAGTTAGACCGGTCGGCTTTTTGTTTTACGGCTCCAAAGACCAATAACGACTGCCATAGATGTTCGTATGACAACCGGGACCGACGCGGCGACGGCTTAACGTGCTCTCCGAGGCACGGAGTCAATGTCTTAAGAAAGATTTATTGGTCACTCCTCCTAAGACTGGTCTGGCTAGATGTTGATTAACCTTTGCAATGTAACATTGTCGGTTACCACTAGACCACGAGCCCAATTTTTACAGATTTAGACAGCTTTCACAAATTGATAAAGTTCTGGTTAGAGCCACGTTCTAATCAAATCAAATCAAAATATTTTTATTCAAAACTAGCTGATCGCCGCAGCTCCGCCCGCTTGATTTAGTTTACTCGTTCCCGGTTCCTGTGGGAACACATTACCGGGATAAAAAGATGCCTATGTTACTCAGGATGAATGTAGCTTTTCAATGGTGAAACAATTATTGAAATCGGCACAGTAGTTTTTGAGTTTATTCATTACAAACATACACACAAAAATACAAATCTTTCCTCTTTATAATAGTAGTATAGATAGGAGCAGTTAATACACACTTTTTGAATGTCAAGAAATCCGCCCATTCGATTACCACACATCCGAGAAGAAGGGCAAGAAACTCAGCGGGGTCAACATATTTTTTTTTCTGTGCTGGCCATCCGATTAGGGACCAACTTCAAAAAAGAAGGAGGTTCATTTTTTTGTACTAAAATTACGTTGAAACTATTTGGGAAAACTGTAAGAAAATTCTATTATTCTTTGGAGTTATGCGTGTCTAATTATCATCATACAGACAGACAAGAAAGAAAAGAAAGATGAGAGATAGATTATATAATAAATTCACATAATGCTGTTTCATAAAATGTATTATGTAGGTACGTGTTTCTCATACACAATTGCTGTAATACATACGTAAGCACAGCTCAGCTAAATACAAATGACTATTTTCCCCAATTTTCCGGGATATTTTCCCAATAGTTGACGCACGCACACAGCTATACACACGAATATGTATGTGTGTATGTATATGTCGAAATTAGGGGGTTTTTGGGGGTGGTTTGGAGTAACTTTAGGGTGGAAGTGTGGAGTTCGAACACTGTTAAACTAATTATTGTGAGCAGCCCGCGGGGGCGCTCCTAAGATTTTTCTACAGCTCATAAGATGAATGCGTGTGGGTATCATATAAATATATACACATACACACATCAATGTATGTTGAGATTAATATTTTGTAATAAAAGTACATTTCTTTGGACAGTTATTAATTTTTTTTTTTTTTTATGATAAATAGGCTTACGTTTGGCCTCAATCTCGCTTGATGGAAGGCGAAGATGAGGCCTACGATGGTACACGTTTGCCTAGAAGGTGTCTGTTCACTTTGACCTTAAAGATGTCCAGATTATAGCGTTCCGGAAAAACTGACCTCGGCAGAGAGTTCCACTCCTTAGCTGTACGCATAATGAAAGAAGAGGCAAATCTTAAGAGGCAATAATTAAAGTATATAATGGACTATGTCTGAAATAACTGGTTATTTATTTATTTATTTATTTATTTATAATGCCTGCTGGCCGCAAATAGCCCAAGAGAGAGAAACATGGTGTTCTTTAGAGGAGGCCTTCACCTTCACTTGAAGAAGGGTTCATGCAATCAAACTTCTTTTTATATCATTACCTAATCTAAGCATTTTCTAAAATTAAGTAAATTTACGTGTAAATAACATTAATATGTATGTAGTCGTACTTTTGCATGAAATAAAAGGTTTATTATTATTATAATATAATGCTTACGACTGGGCTCGATATTGGATGACTTGTTATGTAGTTCTCAATTCCTGTCATCATCCACTGAGCCTTTTCCCAACTCAGTTGGGGACTTTCCAGTCTAATTGCGATGCGGCTGGACTTCAACATTTTCCATAAAGCGACTGCCAACTGACCTTAATAACCCATGGACGAAATAGATGCTCTGTAGTTAGACTGGTCGGATTCTTTTTGCTACAAATACCCGCAACAACTGCCATAGATGTTCGTAAGGCAACCGAGACCGACGTGGCAACGGCTTAACGTGCTCTCCCAATTCTCACGGGGACATATTTATATTACCAAGATAAAATGCAGAGATTCTATTTAGTGCTAAGTAACATCATGTCCCGACTGGGAATCAAACCCTAGACTCAGGCGTCAAAAGCGAATGCACCATCGACTATGCCTAAAATATCTGTCTATTAAGTATTCCAAATTACAGTAAATACCCCGATGTAAATATGTACCCAGACACGCACTGTGTCGAAAGACCGTTTTATATTTTTTATTCTTTACTGTACATTTAAAAATCTACAAACGTCGGTAATTTACTAATTAATTATTAAACTAGCTGTTGCTCGCAGCTCCGCCTGCTTGTTATAGCTTTCTTGATCACCAGTTACTGATTTATTATGTATAGCTGTTGAGCGATAATATTCTAATATTATCGCTCAACAGCTGTACATAATACTATAGTATCTTAGCCGTGTGCAGTGCCCCTTAGTGAACTCCACTGCGGGTGACGTAACCTACGACAAACTTATTATTTGCGGTTGGTACAGTAATCGGGGCTAGGGATCGAACCGCAAAATTCAGTTTGTTTTTTTATTGTTTATACTTTTCCGGGATAAAAAGTACCCAGTGTGGTGCCCAGGATATTAAAGAATAATTATACCAAGTTTCATCGTAATCGAACCGGTAGTTTTTGCGTGATGCCTGAACAAACTGACAGACAGACAAAAAAAATTTTAATCACATTTTTCGTTTTGGTGTCGGTCTAGTAACACCCCCATTTATTTTTTTGTTATTTTCAATGTACAGAATTTTCACTTCTACAGATTTATTATAAGTATAGATATAGATATACATAGAATAGAAGAAGATCTGATGTTTGTTGTTATAGAGGCGACAGAAATACACCATCTGGGAAAATTTCGTGAGATATAGCCTGGTGACAGAAGGACGAAAGGACAGCCGAGTCTTAGTAATAGGGTTCCCGTTGGGTACGGAACCCTAGAAGCTAATTAACTTTACGTAAACAAGACACGCTAAGGAAATAGGGTGTTTAAAGCCCTTACAACATCTCCGGGGCCCAAGGCATCTTCAATTGCACGAGGTGCACCCGCTGACGGACATATAAGGTTCTGGCAAACTCCCTGGAAACAGTAATAGGCTCGCCACGATATTACGTATCACGCCTATAAGGGCTTGGCAGAGGTATATTACACACCCACAATTTGCCAGTATTTTTAGTCCCACGTAATAGGGGGCAAGTCTATTGCCATCACCGGGCACATTTATTATTGGTTTTAATAAAAAGTACCAGCTATATTGTAATTTTGGAAAAGTAAATGAAACCCTGCGATGAAATGTTGATCAAAGGTAACAAAATCTTACGTTATAGCACAGCCAAATAAAGTCCTGGGCGTCTCGGACTATACACCATCATAATAGTAAACAAACAAAGTTAATAATTGATTATAGCAATTAATGTACAATGGGCGGCCCTATCACTTAAAGCGATCTCTTACAGGCAACCTTTGGATGGACTGGAATGAGGTTACGCACATGTGGATGATGGTGCAATTACAAGAGTAAATTGACTACAAGTATAGGTCAAAAGGAAATTATACTTACATAATGTGTTCTGAAGAGCTTTTCAATCTGATCCCACCCTCTTCCTTCCGATCCCGAAAGACGCGTGCCGGGCAGAGATGCCAAGACACAGTGGATAGCATGTTCGCGAGAACCGAACGTTTTAAACGTTCGTTTCTCAGCCGAACGATAGTGGCCTGGAACGCCCTGCCTGTGCACGTGTTTCCTCCCACATGTAATCCTGGGTTCTTTAAGCGGAGCGTGAAGAGGCACATCAGTAGGTCGTCAAGTTGAGGGCCACTCTCTATAGTATTACGTGCTATGAAAGTGGCCCACAATCGGTAGACGTCGTCACGACTTACCACCAGGCGGGCCGTCAATTTGGCGAACCAAATATAAAAAAAAAAAATACGGTAAATAAAACATTCTATTGAGCGGTAGATGACAAATAATGATCCTTCACTTTCGTTCTAAAAGAGTTTATGGTTTGAGCCCGTTTAATATCCAAAGGTAGTGCATTCCACAGTCGACGTGTTGTGTTTGATATTTCTAAAAGAAATAGATACATAATGATAATGTCTCAAACTAAGCTATAAGCTTGTGCTATGGGATCTAGACAACTGATAAACATACTTATATATTTCTAAATACACACATAACATACATAGAAAACATCCAAACTCCGAAACAAACATTTGTGGATCACACAAATATTAGATTCGACCCGGGAATCGAACCCGAGACTCCGGAGTCGAAAGCCAATGCACTACAGACCACGCCACCGAGGCAGAAATAGACGTAATATGTAATTTAATAAAATAATTATTTATTCATAGGTCATTAAATGACGCTTACGAACGTCAGTACGTCCAAAAAATAAAAACACGTCAAAAGTTTAAACAACAACCGACTTCAAATTAACGAAATGGGACTAAAAATATTATTGCTTCTTAAATGTACTGCCAGATTCGCTGCTCCATTGCTTTTCTATAGCAGATAAGTATTTTTTCTTAAGACTACTTCTTCTTATTTTAAAAACGTGGCTTCATCGATATTCATCGATGATTTCGCCAATGTCAAGGTAATGCTTGATTAGTTGATGGGACTATCAAGCACAGAAGAACTAGTTATTCCTAACTAGCTCCAGGTGCAGGACAAGAAACGTTGTTCGGTATGAGAGTGTCTGGAAACCCGATTTTTGCGGAGCGCCAGAGGTAACCTAAAAAGCTACCTGCCACGCGCTCAGCAAAAATCGAACTCCCTTCTTAAGACTAAATTGAAGATGGATGTTCATTGGTCTCGTGTCAAAATCAATAACAGAGAGTAAAGCTTAGAACACACTGGTCCTTCACGTACGACGTATGCCACGCGGCGCGAGAAAAAGCGACACACTGGTCCAACGTCTTACGGCGTCTGGCGTTTACGTTATCTACGCGCTATGACACTTTAAACGTGTGTGACAGTGTCGTACGCGTGGGATAGCATGGAAACACGCGAGTCTGGCGCGGTGACGCGTGAGACAGCGCGGTAAATGACCAGTGTGTTCGTTACTAAACAAATTGTATAGGCCAGATCCTGTTCAGATGTCATAATGCGTGGTATACGTCGTATGTGAAGGATGAGTTTGCCCGTCCCTTAAATACTTTGTATGGGTTGAGGCCTGGGGCGTCTGTAGTAGTACCTATAATATTCTTTTATCTGTTCCTATATCCAGCAGTGTAATGATGTGGGCTGATTAGGAAGGTCCTTTGCGGAACAATAATACACCTATTGTTTAGACTATTTGTTCTTGTCGATAACATTTCGTGGAACTTAGCTACACAATGAAATAAGTATTGATCAAAAACACATGTATTTTCCTATTTTTCCACTAGTTTTACTTATGGTAGAAGAGACGTGGAAGATCGACCTTCACCTATCCGGATGCGACACGTTTCTGATCAATTGTTATGCATTGGCAAAGAGAACTTGCCTATCGAAAAGTGTTCATAGCTATTATTAATATATTTATTAAAAAAAAATATTCCATCACTGTCACTTCTTTTGACAACCGAATGAAATTCATGTCAACTGATAGTTTTTAACACACAGAATAATTATGTCTAGCAAGTACCTGGCAAGTATATGAACAGGTAAGTCAATATAAGTAACCGATCTGATTACCAATTCAATATAATTTAATTACAAAAGATAAAGATAGAAATAAGAAAGATAATTTAATTACAAAACTAATCGCATAGGCAAAAAGTAAAAAAAAAAACATGAATACTATTCAATGGGCAGGATACCATAGGACCGCCGGGCGCCATCGCCACTGGAAATTCTCTCAGTGCTTACCGGAGGCGCTCGGCAATGGACGTAAGTAGGTGCGGCTGCAGCCAATGGCCGCGGAATTAAAAAAAAATAGTATTCCATAAGAATGTCTGTTGATGAATGGTATTTGATAAGAAGTGTGTCCCATCTGGTTGCTAGATAGAAGGTTGATCTTTTACGGCTCTTAGAACATTATGATACGAGTATTATAAAAAACTGAGAGTACATACGTCATGTATTTTTGTTAATTATCCCTGTTCAAGTGTATACAGTTTAATATTCATTTTAGAGGCATGTATAGGCACACATAAATCGTATACTAGTTAACAATACGTGTTACAAGTGCTACATATTTATGAGCCGTCCACGGAACCCTAGGATACGTAAATCGATTCGTCTTACCTAGTTAATTGGCTGAATGAGATCGGGGGCTAAGTTATAGGGTTTGTGTGTAGCCCTTTACGTTTAAAATGGCCATCACTATGTTTCAAATCTGTCAGTACATATAAATATATAAAACGTTTTAAACTATTTTCGTATTCTCTTCAAATTCAGTCCAGCCGTTCCGGAACATAACGAGCCGTATAATCCAGTTAAAATAAAGATTTCAGGTTGCATAAATTCGCATAGAGCTGAGAATTGGTAGAGGTCTTAAATAGTACCATTATAAAACAAATATCAAAAATCCCATCGATCCGACTTGCTATTCCAGGTCAAAGGTTAACATTTTAGGTTTTCTTGGGTTTTCTCCCTAAACGGTAAATTTAATTCAAAAATAGTTTACTACAAAATTGTAGATTATAAAATTATCTAGAATAATGATCTAAATTTTTTTGTTCTAAGAGGTACGTCTTCTGAGATATTACGGTTTTAATGTCCAACGAGTTATATTCTACATGCTCTGCTGCTCTGCTCCTATTGGATGCAGCATGTGACCGTTTTCCCAATATAGGTATTTATAGAAGGTTATTGAAAATATTAAACTCGATATCAAATTTGTCCTTCACTAGAATGATTAGATAACTGTTGTAAAAATTCCATTAATAAGTCTCTCGATGGCGTAGTTGATTGAATGTACGACCTCCAAGTTATAGCAAACCAGAGTTTCGGTTCGAATCCCGGGTTGATTCATGCAATCTGCAAATATTTTTTTAAATTATGTTTTACTAGAAAATGATTAAATTTACTTGATAGCATGTTTATACTGATATTATAAAGTGGCAAGATTTGATAATGTTTTTAGATGAGTTGATTGACTCCGTAACTTACTAAACCGGTTTTGAAGTTTTTTAAAGAATATGTAGCTACATTATCCCCGAGTGAAGCAGGCTACTTTTTGTCTCCTGGGAGACTATCATTTCTTGCCCTCTGTCCATCCGTCCGCACATCCATATCTCGAAAACTTATTAGGTACATGCGATTTAGATAATTCAATGAAAATGTGTAAGGACAACTCTTTGTGACAGAAAGTGTACCGGAACTATCCTTCTGAGACAGGAGTGTGAACGGTAAAAAATATTATTAATTCACTAATATTTAGTATATTAAATAGTAAATAAAATATAATCTCCATATAGAAGGCGCATTATACGAGTAGGAACACTTCTCTTCATACTTAAAGTATGAAGAGAAGTGTTCCTACTCGTATAATGCGAGCGTTGGCTTTGGAATGAGAAACAAATAACTCCCGACCTTTCAATTCTTAGTCCGGCGTTTCTTATTTAGTTTCTCGCAAATTATCTCTCCAATTCTTCATATTATTAAACATCTGAGGGGAGAGCTAACCTCCCCGTAGGGTGAAGCGCGGCCGTGTGGGGTAAAGGGGGGCTTAATGACGGGGAGCGGTCAGTCCCCATACCACGCGTCCGACGCACTTGTTTCTTGTAAAATTTTTCCCCAATCTTTATTTTCTTCGTGGACGTATATAATTAGAGTTTTGGTGTGCGTGTGTGTGCGTGCGCGGTGCGTGCGTGTACATTGCGTGCGTGTGTGTGTGCGTGTGTTGTATACAGAGTGGTGTAAGACGGGTTATTAGTTTTCTTACCAGTTTCGGTTCGGGATGCTTTTGTTAGATTTCGATAATTTCGCATCGGTCGGCCCTCTAGAGGGTGGTGGAAAAAATCAATATACTTAGTTGTTAGTATGTGGTATATGTTCAAGTTTCGTTAATTAATATATGACGTATTTCTTTTGTGTATATGTTAGGTTATATCCTTGTTTTGGTTTTACTTGAACCTACATAATATTATATCAAAATATGTTGACTCATCTATTATACGTAGGTCACACTATAAGTTTTGCGTAACTTAAAAAAACAACATGTTAAAACCAAAGTATTATGTTTATTGCTTTTGAAAATACTCTCCTTTACATTTTAAACATTTTTTCATGCGTTCGAACCATTTTTTAAAACAGGAGGACCATAGATCTGAAGGCATGTTTTTTACGTGCTGATTGAACGCTATCACTGCCTCTTCGGAGTTGGTAAAAGTGAAACCTCTCATCAAATCTTTGATTTTGGGGAAAATACAGAAATCAGCTTGGGGCTATGCGCAGGATGGGTGACGAGTTGTACTTTTACGGAAGCTAAAAATGACTTTGTTTTGTTGGCCGTGTGTGAAGAAGCCTTGTCATGATGTAGGAGAACGCGGCTTTTGGGTCGTCTTTCTTGAACTTTTTCTAATACCCTGGGTAAACAAATGGTAGAATACCACTCGGCATTAACACTCTTTTGATCATCAAGTGGAATTGTACAGATGGGACCCGTAGCTGAGAAAAAAACGCGATCATTTTTTTACAAGCGTTTCTCGCCTGCCTCACTTTTGTTGGCTTGTTCTCATTTTCAAACACCCATTCACAAGATTGCTGTTTTTTTTTGGGTTCAAAACAATAAATCCCCGTTTCGTCTCCTGTGACAATGTCATAAACAGCATTAGAATGTCCGTGGTCGTACTTCAGTAGCATCTGTGAGCACCATTCCACGCGAGCCCGCTTCTGCTACGCTGTCAGTTCATGAGGGATCCAACGACAACAAAGTTTCCGAACTTTCAATTCTTCGTGTAAAATTTTCTGGATTTGACTCATACCAATCCCAAATAGTCCTCGAATTGTCTCATAGGTGATCCGCGGGTTTTCTTCAATTAACCGCTTAACAGTAGCCACATTATTTTCGTTGACGGCAGTTGAAGGCCGCCCTTCACGAAATTCGTCATGTAAAGAAACTCGACCTCTCTCAAATTCAGCAAACCATCGCCTCACGGTGCTCAACCAAGGTGCTTCTCTCCCAAAAGCATTTTGAAGACGAGCGGCACAGTCTTGCGGAAAGAGGGAACTTTAAAAATCATAAAAAATCATCGCTCTAAAATCTTTTAGACTTAATTCCATTTTCGTTGCATACGTAGCACTTTGATGTGTGATAAAAAACAATTGACAAATGATTTCACCCCAATTGTTTATTTTTATTACTAAGAAGGTTAGAACGTTTAAAAAAATATAACATTCGAAATTCAAATAGTTCCGATTAGCTAGAAGTGCAAAACTTTTAGTGTGCCCCATGTATAATGGAAAATATTGAGTGTAATTAATTAATATTGTATTTCCTATTGAAGCAATTTATATGGCTCTTTAAAGCCTGAAATAAATGATTTAATATTATCATGAAATGAAATTTATTTACAATAAGAATTACAATATACATAATTATATACTAAAAGTATTTACATTACAAAATATCGTTTAAAAAATCCTCCGCGTCATTGCCTACTGGGAAGGTTCCCAGAATGCTGGCTGTGTTGCCACGTTGGATGGCGATACTTATTCTTTGGACCAGAAAATAGCCAGCCTTCTTCAGGTCCTGAGAGGGTCCTTATTATTATTTTTTAGTATTTTTCCTTATAGTACACTTGTCTTCTCTTTATCATGATATAAATATTTCCTCTGCTACTCTAAGGTCTGCTGGCAGAAAAATAATTGTGACTTAGTCACGCCTTTTTGAATTTTATTATTTAATATTAAATTACAAACATTTGTATATTTCTTTTTCAATGTACATTTTTTTTTTTTTTAATTCCGCGGCCCAAGGCCGCGGCCGCTCTAACGTCCGTTGCCGGGCGTCTCTGGTTACTAGCAGAGGGTATGTCCAGTGGCGCCCGGCGGACTTTGACCACCCCTGTGGTCTCTGCGGGTGTTTGGTCGGGACGAGAATCCCGCGTCATTGGGGTCGGGTTTTATCCCGCGTCAGTGAGTAAATCTGGTTGCGTGCTATGGGGCAAAGGCCCCGCAGCACGCAACCCTTCTAGCCTGCTTCTGTAAGGACGGTGGGTGGCGATCCCGCCGTCCTCAGGCCCCGATCATGGAGGACGATAGTCTTGGGCGTAGTCGCGTAGTCTGGGGCGGCCTGGCCGCCGACTACGGAACTCGGCGGGGAGGGTACGCTCCCTCTCCCTCCCGGCCGCCTCCTTCGCGAGCATGACTTGCTCGCAGAAGGACACGGCCGCGTTCCACCTACTCCCGCTGGATACCATGGCTTCAAGCATGGTCCCCAGCGAGAGGGTATCCACGCCCAGACCCACTACGAGGTCCCGGCGCTGACTCGCCCACGCTGAGCACTCCACCAACGTGTGGAGTGCGGTGTTTTTCAATGTACATAGAACAAATAATAAAAAAAAAAATAAAAAAAAAATAAAAAAAAAAATTACTTCAGGTCTACTTAGGTCCCATTGAATTTGGAAAGGAACCAATATTTACTAGGTATGCAATGCATGCTACTAATTGCAAATGTTGAGAGGAGCAAATTGTCTTGATTTTTTTTATGCTCTATTTTCATGATTTCAGAGATATGCACTCCTGGGTATGATGTCGACCAGCATGTCAAATTTGGTCAAAATCGGTCGAGCCGTTTCGGAGGAGTTGGCACACAAACGATTTACACTTGTCGTTTAAGATAGAGCTTCGCTTCGCTCCGCTCAACAAACACCGGGATGGTTAAACTCGAAAGAGTTTTTATTGCATCATGTATAAACTAACAAACAAATGTTTAATGACACAGGCCAGAATGGCTCGCAAATGTCGCGACGCTACATTATCGAATTTCATTAAAATACCGTTCAGTAGTTTTCGGGTGTTAGAGTAACAAACGTCCATAAAAAAACTTTCGCCTTGGTAATACATGGGGCACACTAAAAGTTTTGCACTTCTAGCTAATCGGAACTATTTGAATTTCGAATGTTATATTTTTTTAAACGTTGTAACCTTCTTAGTAATAAAAATAAACAATTGGAGGGAAATAATTTGTCAATTGTTTTTTATCACACATCAAAGTTCTACGTCTGCAACGAAAATGGAATTAAGTCGAAAAGATTTTAGAGCGATGATTTTTTATGATTTTAAAAGTTCACTCTCTCCGCAAGACTGTGCCGCTCGTCTTCAAAATGCTTTTATGAGAGAAGCACCTTGTTTGAGCACCGTGAGGCGATGGTTTGCTGAATTTGAGAGAGGTCGAGTTTCTTTACATGACGAATTTCGTGAAGGGCGGCCTTCAACTGCCGTCAACGAAAATAATGTGGCTACTGTTAAGCGGTTAATTGAAGAAAACCCGCGGATCACCTATGAGACAATTCGAGGACTATTGGGGATTGGTATGAGTCAAATCCAGAAAATTTTACACGAAGAATTGAAAGTTCGGAAACTTTGTTGTCGTTGGATCCCTCATAAACTGACAGCGGGGCAGAAGCCGGCTCGCGTGGAATGGTGCTCACAGTTGCTTCTAAAGTACGACGAGGGACATTCTAATGCTGTTTATGACATTGTCACAGGAGACGAAACGTGGATTTAATGTTTTGAACCCGAAAAAAAACAGCAATCTTGTAAATGGGTTTTTGAAAATGAGAACAAGCCAACAAAAGTGAGGCAGGCGAGAAACGTTGGTAAAAAAATGATCGCGTTTTTTTTCTCAGCTACGGGTCCCACCTGTACAATTCCAATTGAAGATCAAAAGAGTCTTAATGCCGAGTGGTATTCTACCATTTGTTTACCCAGGGTGTTAGAAAAAGTTCGCGAAAGACGACCTAAAAGCCGCGTTCTCCTACATCATGACAACGCTTCTTCACACACGGCCAACAAAACAAAGTCATTTTTAGCTTCCGAAAAAGTACAGCTCGTCACCCATCCTGCGCATAGCCCCGACCTAGCACCCTGTGATTTCTGTATTTTCCCCAAAATCAAAGATTTGGTGAGAGGTTTCACTTTTATGATTGCATGAAAAAATGTTTAAAATGTAAAGGAGAGTATTTTGAAACGCAATAAACTTAATATTTTGGTTTTAACATGTTGTTTTTTTAAGTTACGCAAAACTTAAAGTGTGACCTACGTACCTATTAGTTGGATTTTAAAGTAAATTATGAAGACTTTTTTGGACATTTTCACACTATACTATATTATAAGCTTGTGCTATGGGATCTAGACGACTGATAAACATACTTATATATTTCTAAATACATACATATTACATAGAAAATACCCAAACTCCGCAACAAACATTTGTGGACCCGGAATCAAACCTGAGACCTCAGGGACGGCAGTCGCATACTCATACCCCTGCGTCACCGAGGCAGATTGATGGCCCCTGCTGGGCACAGGCTTCCCCCAACGAACGCCACGACATTCGGTCCTGCGTTTTCCACATCCAGTGGCTTCCCGCGACCTTTACGATGTCGTCAGTCCACCTTGTGATAGCCCACACATATCACGCCTATATCCCGAAGGGGTAGGCAGAGGTGCATTACACACCCACAATTTAGCCCATTTAGCCCACGTAATAGGGGGTAAGCCTATTGCCGTCACCGGGCACATTTATAATGGGTTTGTAAATTTAATAAAAAGTAGCAGGTATATTGTAATTTTGAAAAAAATGTGAAACCCGTTGCCTTGCGATGATATGTTGATGAAAGGTAACAAAATCTTTCCTGCCAGCCGCTAAGGCACAGCCAATTAAAGTCCTGAACCTCTCGGACTATTCCTGGGCGTCTCGGACTATAAAGTAAAAAGTTAAAGTAGGTAGTTAATTACAAGAGGTGCGATAGGAAAGTTTTTTTTTTCAAATTCCCATCGGTCCCCAGTGGGATCCGTTTCATGGGGTCCATTGGGAATATATCCTAAACAAAGAAATATATACATAGGTACATATTTTATAATCTCGCCTGTTACTCAGAAAGGGTAGTCAGAAGCATTATGTAGTTAACTAAATAACTAATTGGAAGAGCGTTGTCCATTAATCAGCAGGTGCACCACTTGCAAGCTCGTTTCTGTGAGATCTCAAACATCTCCGCGGGACCCTTATAAAAATATAAGTATTCAATAATACAGATGAACCGAAAATTGTCAGGTGAGTGTACCATTTGTGAGGCGACCGTCACTACCCCAATGCCCCATTTGCGGTACGATCGTGGCTTGTACCGTGATAAAAATACAGCGTACATGTTCGCTAACACACTTTTTTTACTATGTCACAAATATGGCTTATTGCTTTTTAACCGATTTGAACTAAAGATGATGCTTTTGAATTTGTAAATTTATTTATTTTTATTCGTCACTTTTATAATATTACTTTTAATATTTACAACCAAAGTGATAGGTATAGCAATATCGTGTAGTTATCAATCAAGTTAATTATAAAAATATTAACTGACGTCTATTTTAGTGTCAGGTGGTAGGCAGATACGTATTAAACGGATGACCTTACCACTAAAAGCAAGCTGTAACGTTAAAATGAAAATATCGGTAGGAAGTAAAAAGTTCTTAGAATTTACTCTGACCATACCTAATATTGTCACAGTCGAAAAATTAATTAGAAATATGTAATTTTAAAATGGTTAGTATTTGGCACGAAGAATAAGCATTGCCATACAACGTGGCAATGCTGCCAGCCTTCTTGGATTGCCAGTCGGCGACGAGGCGGAGGAGTTCTTTGACGCATGTTAGAATTTAGATGTAATCTTATAATAATAATAATAATATCTTTATTGCCAGAATGTAGTAGTACAGCGTAGATGGTAATATAGGTTGTAGTTAGTTCAATACATTCTACCATAACTATGGTGTGCAAAATTGAGTCAAGTGCAATTTATGTAACAGATAAATAATAATAATAGTTAAAAATGTCAATCAATCAAAATAATACAATCATAGCAATGTAATGTTAATTTAGGTATAAACAATTATGTAATAATGTCAATTTAAGTATAAATATGAATGTCACAATAGCTGAATGTCGGTAAATAATCAATAAATACAATGTCAATTTTAATTACAGATAAATTAGTGAACATTACATTTGTATTGACATTTCATGCGTCATTTTATTAACTTGAAACATCATACTCGCAATAATTGCTCATTATAAGTCATATACTCATTCAAATTATAGAAACAGTGTTCTAAAAGCCATTTTGATAAATTGGTCTTAAACAATCTGTTTGGTAAATCTTTAAATCTATTTGGCAATTTATTGTAAACTTTAATTGAGTTAATAAATGAATTTTTCTTAAATAGTTCTAATTTACATGGAGGTTGATATATCTTATGCATATTTCTCGGTCTGACATTTCGTTTTATTACCTCTGATTGAAGGTCAAAGTACTCAGGATGCTCTTTAACAAATACACAAACTTCCCTTATGTACATGCAAGCCAGTGGAAGAATACGAAACCGTTTAAATATGGGTTTACAGCTATCCATAAACCATGCCCCACAAATTGCTCTCACACACCTTTTGTGGGCTCTAAAAATAGTTTCAAATTCGACTGAATTCCCCCAAAGCAAAAGGCCATAGGACAGCACAGATGATACATATCCGTGGTAGGCGCTAAGTGCTGCTTCAGTGGAAACCGTAGTTCGAAGTCTTTTTATGGCGTACACAAATTTGTGAAGTTTATGACACACATTCTCCACGTGAGCTTTCCAGTTACAATGTCTATCCACAGTTATTCCTAGAAATTTAGTAGAGCTAACCTCTTCCAGTTTTTGATGATTATGGTATACATGTAGATCTATTTCCTTACGTTTATGGGTTTGAAATTGGATGAGTTTTGTCTTATTTACGTTAATATTAAGATTATTTGTATCGAGCCAATTAATAATTTTATTTAAAGCGCAGTTGATCTCATGCTCGTAGGTAATTTTATTCTTGCATTTGACGACGAGTGTTGTATCGTCCGCAAACAGTATAGTTTTGTGGTCAGTAACGTTGGGGAGGTCATTGATGTACAACAAGAACAGAAAAGGGCCCAGTACACTACCTTGAGGAACGCCGAACATGTTTTTCTGATAGTTGGACCTGTAATTCAATTTCAGTTTTTTACTTTGATCGATTTTTGTTATTTCCACGCATTGACTTCTATCAGAAAGGTAACTTTTGATCCAGTCGTTAGCTTTACCTCGAATTCCATACTTAGTCAACTTGTGTAGTAGAATTTCGTGATGAACAAAATCAAAGGCTTTGCTCATATCAAGGAAAATAGCAGTCACTGGCATGTTAGCATTAATTGCTTCAGTAACCTCTTTAATAAGCTCCAGTTGTAGAAGTAGTTTAATTTTTAGTTTAGTAAGATATACCCTGTTTTTTCACTTTTGTACTGTAACTTTGATACACTGATACCGATTTTAACAACCACTTGTTATATTGTAACACTGTTTATTTAATCGTCGATGCTTGTAACTGTTCGTATTGGCATAATTTTTTTTTTATTTTGACACTGTTTTATTATTGTACTTTTGTTTATAATTTGGAGAAAGATATTTTTACGCACTGGTCCATACTGGTCTACACTGTTATTTTGGGGTTCATCAACATCAGCACATTATATGTTTAGAAGATATTTTTCATTATACACGTCAATAAATTCATTTCTTTATATTTTTAAATTCAAATTAAACACGGAGCGAAATCTATGTGATGTTTACTAGACAGCGCCATCTAGCGATTCATCATAGCGATTCTTAGTAGGTATAATTAGAATAGGTAATGTATATATTTAGTTAGTTTCAATTGTATATTTTTATATGTATACTAGCTGTGCCGGCGAATTTCGTACCGCCTGAAATTTTACTTTAAATCGCGAAGGAAAAATATGGGTTGATCGTAGAGGGTTGAAAATTCAGGGTTGTATGTATTTTCTAATAGGTATAATACAGGCTTACTTTTCATCCCGGGAATGTGTTCCCGCGGGATATGGGAACCATAAAACTATTTCACACGGGCAAAGTCTGCTAGTTATTTCATAACTTGGTTATAAAGCAGTACCATGACCGACTCTATCGCTAAAAGCAACTTCTTTCAGGTAAACCTCAATATTTTTTTTACTAACAATATTTTTATTATATTAAAATCTAGCCTTTTGACTAATGAGTAACTTATTTTGACCTAATATGCTACGTAAACAATAACTAAGAACGTGTCCAATAACACTTTACTTAGAGTTTGTTAAGGCGAAGACACTACAGATCTTCACATAAAATAAACAATAAAACTTCTTAGAATTTGCCATGACCGTATAGCCATAAAGAACAAAAGCCGCGCGTTACCACATAAAACATATTTCTTCAAAACCTAAACCAGACAATAATTATAAGTAACTTATTCAAAATATTATAAATTCTTAGAATATATTAATTGTTTATTTATTGTTTTAAGCGATATGTGTCAACTGTTTTCAATTAAAACTATGTCTCATACTTGTTCTAAATCTTATTATGGTTTCATTTAAAATGACTTCGAAATATCTATAAGGCGAAATACACACACACATATGACGTCTATATCCCCGAAGGGGTAGGCTGAGGCGCATTACATACCCACAATTTGCCAGTATTTTTAGTCCCACGCAATATGGGGCAAACCTATTGCCGTCACCGGGCACACATATAATGGGTTATGTCCAAAATGGCCGAATAAATTTAATAAAAAGTAGCAGCTATATTGTTATTTTGAAAAATAAAATAATTGAAACCTGTTGCATTGCGATGAAATGTTGATAAAAGGCAACAAAATCTTACGTGCCAGCCGCTATGGCACTGCCAATTAAAGTCCTGGGCGTCTCGGACTATGGGGCGAAATGTGGGTGTAATAAACGCCTCTGTGTCTTCGGGGATATACTCGTAGACACGATTCTGTGTTCAATGTCCTTGATATAAGTCCCCATCCAAGCCCCCACCAAGAACTTAAAGGTCCAAAGTCAAAATCAAAATACAAGTCTATGATTATGGGTTCATGTTAATATAAGATCCCACCCGAGCCCCATCAAGAACATAAGGGTCCAAAGTAAAAATCAAAATACAAGTTTATGTTTATGGGTTCATGTTAATATAAGGTCCCATCCAAGCCCCCCCCCCCCCCCCCCCAAGAACTTAGGGTCCAAAGTCAAAATCAAAATACATGTCTATGTTTATGGGTTCATGTTAAAATAAGGTCCCACCCAAGCCCCCATCAAGAACTTAAGGATCCAAAGTCCAAGTCAAAATATTTTTATTCAAAATAGGTGCGGTTAATAATATACACTTAATGAAGGTCAAGAAATCCACCCATTCGATTACCAACCACACATCCGAGGAGAAGGGCATGCAACTTGGCGGGGATTTTTTCGTACATGTTATACATTATGAATAGTAATACATATTCACAGTAATACATTATGAAGTGACTCACTTGTACAAATATTCCACAATTTTTAAATAAATCTCTATCTCTATATATAAAAATGAATCCCTATTTCCCTTGGTCACGCCATCACGCGTGAACGGCTGGGCCGATTTCGCTTATTCTTTTTTTGTTGTGTTCGTAATTATCTGGAGAAGGATCTTATGGAAGAAAAAAAAAAAAGAAAAATGAATGCCGCACGAAGTTCGCCGGGACAGCTAGTAAGTATATAAAAATGAATACCTATTTCCCTTGGTCACGCCATCACGCGTGAACGGCTGGACCGATTTCGCTTATTCTTTTTTGTTGTGTTCGTAATTATCTGGAGAAGGATCTTATGGAAGAAAAAAAAAGTTATGCGGAACATTAGAAAAATGAATACGGTACGAAGTTCGCTGGGACAGCTTGTTTTAAATAAAAATTGTGGAATATCTGTAGAAGTCAGTCACTTCATAATGTATTACTATTATGTTACACCAAGTGCCGACAATCGAAAGCATAAATTATATACCTCATTTAGATATTATATAGGTCGCTGTATGTACAATATTATTGCCAAGCATCTCTGCCATCAATCTTACCCGTTTTGACGTTCATACAGATCAGTGAACGAGGTTCTGGCAATATAAAAGTGCCTGGTTATTATGCCATATACCTTCACCCTCTATTACCCAAGTGGCACCGTGGGCATAAGCTAGTTAATGAATAAATGTGTTAGGACACAACGCCATCTACTGTCTCAAACGAAGCAGAGCTTGTGCTATGACAACCTGACAACCGATACATACTTAAACTTAAAACACACTGGTCCTTCACATACGACGTATGCCACGCGACGTGGGAAACAGCGACACACTGGTCCAACGTCTTACGACGTCTGACGTTTACATTATCTACGCGCTATGACTATGACGCTGTGAATGACCAGTGTGTTCGTTACCATACTAATCGTATAGGCCAGATCCTGTTCAGATGTCATAATGCATGGTGTACGTCGCATGTGAAGGAAATATCATCCCCCACTTTACATGTACCTACAGGTAACCCAAAAAAAAATATTCTGAATTTTTTTTTAGCACTCTGTTGGCGCAGTAAATGCATATCCATGCAAAGTTTCATGTTTCTAGCACTAACCGTTTAGGAGAAAAGTCAGGGACGGACGGACATGACAAAACTATAAGGCTCCGAGACTTTTACTACGGAACCCTGAAAATCTGATCAATGGGAGGTCATTCACACATATATTTTATTGTAGGTACCTATGTAGCTATGAAAAAAAATCGAATTCTACATAAAAGATAGAAAAACACCCAAACTCCGAAACAAATATGTATTTGATCCTACCCGGGGATGGAACCCTTCTGAACTGCAGCAGTCTCACACAGTTCGTACGATAATAGGTTGAACGAACGTCGAAGGATGCTACACAATTTTTTCCTTTTATTCGCAACGAGGTCATTCAACTTATCGCCATACTTCGTGTTATCCCGTGTGCTCCCGCCTTTTTCTAACCGCCTTTCTTTCGTGATATTCTGTCGTCCACATTGTTTATTATTGAAAAATTTAAACCAAGCCATAAAATTCCAAAAAAACTCCAAAAAAACTCTTATAAATTGCAATAAAATTATTGACAGTTAAGAGTTTCAGAGTTTTTATTAAAGTAAAATTAAGTACATAAAGCATTTAAATAATTATTCAGGACATGCTGTCCCGGCGAACTTCGTATTTTTTAAATATCTTAAGACCAAAATAACACAAATCTGTAGCTAGCGGTCATTCTCGAGTTTTAGGGCGACCAACGAAAGAAACATTTTTAGTGATAAAATTTCGATTTTGATACTAAACGTACGCCTTACAAAATTTTCTCTTTTCAAACTTGTAAACAACAACTAACAATTCGTTTCCAATCTTGGAGTACATACTTAATGGAAATTCTAAATTTAAATTCGATTGTCTATTATATTACCGCGGGAAATTGCTGCTCGTACTTGAAAACACACTGAAAAGTTAGTCAAAAATATAACTTCTTAAAATGTTTTTTTTTTAATGAACAGGAGTTTAGAGCTACTTGCGCCTATTATTTTAGTTGATTTTTTGAAAGTGACATAAAATAGATGTCACTAGTTGTAGTATCTGACATACTCGTAACAGCGCGCAATAGTTCCAGCTGACACCGCCGATGAGGCTAAAAACCTAAAATTTGTACTTTAAAATAGTAAAATGAAGTTATTTGTTGAAATTATTTGTTGTAAGTATTATTTTTTTATATGTATGTACAGTTCTTATTTTTGTCTTTAAGTATATTCGCATTTTATTGACATTATCGACAAACAAAAACTTAAGTATAAGCTACTTACAATAAAGTGCTGAAACTCCTCTGTGTCATTGTAGACAAGGAAGGTTCCCAGAATGCTGGCTGTGTTGCCACTTTGAATCACGATGTTTCTCTGAGCCACGAAATAACCTAGTCTAGTCTTAAAAATCATCGATCAGACCTTTTAAAGCGATATCTCTAAAAAAAGACTAAGTAGCCAGTGAATTTTGTTAGTATCAAAATGATGCTTCGAAAGTTGCCCAAATCTCAGTCTCACTTGATAGTTTGATACTGAACCTTTCAATAGGTTAGTCGCAGTCTTGACCGCTTAACTCATATCACGTTATCGCTGAAATAAAACTAGCAATAGATTTACCTACAGCTAGTTAATTTACTTAAATTATGTTAGTGTCAGGTAGGTATACCTGCCCTATCTAAAAATTCGTGACGCGTAAGCATTGGCAACAAACATTCGAATCTCAATACCAATTCCACTAGTCGTCTATAGTACTTTTGACAACCAGCGACATCGACACCGAGACCCAAATGATTGCCACCAACGCTAACATTTCAAACTCTGCATCACGAGTTTTTAGGCAGGGTATATGTCTTGTTAAAATTTCGAACGCAAATATGCCAATTTGAACATAGACTAAAGACGAATGGTAAAAATTTCGCGCCAAAGCGACGCCATCATAAAACGGGCCGGAGAAACTCTTTGTTCTGATGTAATCACACACAATTGTTACACAAAATGATTCCAACATATACTTGATATTTCGAGAATATGTAATATCACAGAGAAAAAGCATATTTTAAGGCGAAATGTTAATTTCACAGCGAGCACAAAAACGTAACGTCGACAAAATTCGATTCGGCGACATTGTCATCTTCTCACAGAAAATATAATAAAAGTGAAAAAAAATACTACATCACATACGGAATAAAATAAAGTAAAATGAAATAAAAAGACATGTGAAAGCAACATTCGCCATTTCTACAGAGAGCGCACACATACGCAACGTCCAATTTATAATATTGTTTTCCTTAGGATATATTTTTTCACTAGCATAAGGGTGGGGGCACCCCCTAGTCACCCCCTGGGTGTTCTACCCCCAGATATTATTAAAGACGTACTCACACATTCTTGGCGAAACGGAGTGTGATTAGATTAATATACGCTTGTGTTTGTTCACGGGAAGGGAGGCATGATTTGAGGACGGACAGCCGACCTAATACAATGATATGAGAACCTTTTATAACCTATGGCGCGTAATGTCGAATTCCAAAAAAAAAATCACTAACTAACATCGTGGCTTCCGGATCGAGTTATTCGAAATCCAAAGTTGTGTGGTAAATTCGAAATTCGAATCCAAATGAGTTGGAGGTTCTGAAAATAAAAAAAGAACACCAAAGGTTTTCCGATTTAAATTTCGAAACAAAAATTCATAATTTAAAAATTATAATGACATCATTACATTCTATTATAAACTAATAATATGTACAAATTATAAAGTGTACAAAACAAATCATTACATTCGGTCGTTCCTGAAATAAGCCAAAAATGGACTACCTAATTGATAAGATTATAGAAATAAAAGGGGTTCTAGAATAACGTTAGGAAGTATCTTTTGTATTGATCCTCTTCACTCGAAGTTTACTGGGTTCGACTAACATAATCTGACCTCTACAATCTCTACAATCTATTGGTTTTCGTAGCCTATGTTTGAGAGACATCTAATGAATGATTATTTATAAGCCATCGACGAAAGTGGACTAAAAGGCCGACCCCAAACGGTTTGGGAAAAGGCTTAGTGGATGATGTATAGTCATAACCATCGAAGCAAAAAATAGAGAACTTATAAAATAACTAAACAGTTTTTTATAAAAACTTGCACATTAGATATATTTCTTTCTACACTAGAGGGCGCTACAATATAACCCATACAAGTTCACACTATCTATTCCACTGGTTAAAAAGAAAGAAATGCTTAAGTAAACAACAAATTACTTAAGGTACAAGGTCTTGACATGGCGGCTGTTCTCGGGCTAGTCTAACTCGACACGAAGGACTGGACACACGTGTGGTCAGTTGGTGAAAATCAACTATAGAACATCGTATTCTTTCGTCATCTGGATACATTAGATTGATTATTAAAATTACCACAGTGGCATCGCGAATATTAAATATATAACTTAAAACCTGGCAGGCCATAGAGAACACTAATATGTATTTTTAAGACCTATGATCACAAATAAACTGATTGATTGATTGATTGATTGAAACCATTACAATTCACGTTACTTTTAAATGGCACGAAATGGCACACAACATGAGGTCGACTAATAATGCGTAGTGACTGAAATATACCGATACCGGGTTTACATTTTTTACCTTCTACAAAAAATCTTGAATCTTTTTCCCTCTCTCGCCATCATTCTCATACTGAATCCATATTATGTAGGTATTATAAAATTATTAACGAGCGGTGTATGTAGGTATA
Organism: Nudaria mundana; assembly: GCA_963556515.1. NCBI lineage: Eukaryota > Metazoa > Arthropoda > Insecta > Lepidoptera > Erebidae > Nudaria > Nudaria mundana. The sequence continues at coordinate 2,058,985 of OY748313.1, forward strand.
TGGGAAGTAGGTGCAATATTGTTCTTTTAGTTTTTGGTATGTATGTCTGTCGTATACGACTGTACTTTATCACGAATTCGGGTAAAATGAGAAAGTGTGTCCAAGTTGACGACAACAACAAGTGATTTATGAAGTTTCGCTATTTGGATACACGTAATAATATTGGTGTGTCCAGACGACGAAAGAATACGATGTTCTACAGTTGATTTTCACCAACTGTCTACACATGTGTCGATTTCATCGTGTCCAGTTAGTGACTAACCCGTGTGAACGCAATCATAATGCGATTTAATTTTGCTACTAGCGCCATCTATCGAGGTCAGAGTACAACTGAACAAATAGTATTCTACTATACTTCTTATATCGATATTTCCATAGTAATTGGGAACGAGAATATCGAAATCTAAAATATAATGTAACAACATAATACAATCAAGATGACCTAAAATTGTACCTAATCACTACATATTATAAAACAAAGTCGCTAAGCAACGGAAATTGATGCCGTTTTCACCAATGGTCAGAGTGATTCTCGAGGAAGGTTTTTGTGTATAAAGTGTGTCACGCGGGCGAAACCGCAGGCTTCATCTAGTAATCGATAAAATGATGAATAATTTACTCTATTTTTAATTTTGGTTATCATTACGCTATCTTTAAACTGAGTATAAAGATAAAACTATATTTTTTCGACATAAAATCAATATGAAGCGTTGGAGTCGACACGCGTGATGTATGAAAGGTACGGTTCATGTAGGTATAGCTATGTTTGTGGCGCGATGTCGCCTGATGATATCTTTAATAGACCATACTGGCATTTTGACGTTCCCTTTTTTGACTGAGGGAGTGAAGCGACCGAAGCCTCCGTTTCGACTTGCAGACTAGGGAGAATTTCTTTCGTCTGTACCCATCTACGGGTTCTGTCAGATCATGTTTGAGGCCGTATTTATCAACCGATTTGCATGAAACTTTACACACACACTCCTTGCTTACAATGAATAACATTTGAATGATATTTTTTTGGATTAGATGACAAATGAAAGCGTAATAAAGAAAATTGAAGAAGAAATTTTCTAAACAAAGCCACTCCCGAAGTCTACGGTTCACAGAACCATTAGTAAAATAGAACATATTTTTGGTGTTCCGTGCACAAAGGGTAAAACAGGAAATCTATTACTGAGACTTCGCTGTCCGTCCGTCCGTCTGTCTTGCGCTGTATCTCGTGAACCGTGATAGTTAGAAAGTTGAAATTTTTACAGTAGATGTATTTCTGTTACCTCTATATCTAACAACAAATAAAAAACAGAATACAATAAATATTTAAGGGGGCTCCAATACAAACAACGTGATTTTTTTTGCCGTTTTGATACGGAACCTTTCGCGGTTTTTTACATTCTGTCCGGAACCTACAAAGGTATGGGACATTCCTACTATAGACAGTGCTCGGTAATGATAATAAGCTTGCTCCCTAACGTGGGACCAACTAAATTCCTAGCAAAATGTGGGTGTATAATGCACCTCTGGCTGCTCCCTTGAGGATATAGACGAATTATAATTCTATGTTTCTTTAATGCCTTTGCTATGTTTAATGCCTTTTAGTCTACCTATCTATATATAGAAATGGGGAATGTACTCCCTTAGCTCTCGAGAACTGCCTATGCTCCAATGATGGTTGACCCCTCTATGGATAGCCCTCGATCTGGATGCAAGCCACGAAAATTTGACCTAGCCCTAAGGGTCAAAAGTTATAGGCCAAAACCTTGGCGTGGCAAGACACCGTACTAGTTTAGAAAGAAAATATCCGATTTTGTGTACATAGTGTCAATAATAATATAAAAATAGAACTGCCTCGTTGTTCCATAAATATTTGTATAAGTATGTTTATCAGTCGTCTAGACCCCATACTTATATTAGCTTAATTTCGGCTAGATGGCGTTGTGTGAGAATGTTCAAAAAAAATATTATAAAATAAAAATATATTAGTACCAATTTGTATTTGCAATCGCACCCACCCAAGTTTTGAGGTCAATAAGATTATTTGATAACATTTTGCTCCTATTGCATAGTAACTACGTAGTCAATAATACTATCACAAAAACAACGGTTGTGAACAAGCAATGGAGTGTAAAATGTGTTTTCACTCGTCTCAGTATTGTTAGGGACCCTTCCATGTTCTACACGGGACAGGACATTGAGTCCGCGATCTTTATAAGACATTGTTTTATTTTTCGTCAAACGTTTCATTATTTAACGGCCTTCAAAAAAAGGAGGATGTTCACATTTCACTCGTAGTTTCGTCATGTCTATCCGTGCGTCCGTCCTCGACTTTCGTCCCAAACGGTAAGTGCTATAAACATGAAACTTTGCATAAACATGTGTATTTACGACGTTGACAAAGTGCTTAAAGAAAATTATGAAAAATACTAGTGGTCGCCCGCGTGGTAATTTGGATTTTTTCCCGTTCCCGTCGCGCCGCGTCATATTTTGAACAATTCACACAATATCTTTATAAATTGTAGCCTGTGTTATTCTGATGTATAAGCTATATTATTGTAAAGTTTCATTAAAATCCATTCAGTAGTTTTTACGTGAAAGAGTAACAAACATCCATCCATCCATACATACATACTCACAAACTTTCACGTTTATAATTACGTAATTAACGTAATTAAAAGTTTAAGAAATATAATAGAAATTAAACAATAAAATTAAATAAGTTTAAATGAAAATACGCCCAATTGGCTATATGTGTGGTTGACAATTGGCAACAACCACGTGAGCAATGTTTCAGTACTACTCTTCTTGTCTATGTACTGAAAGTCTTTGGTTTATTCAGATTTAAATCTACCCGCTTTTGGATTAAGAACAATCAGCTTATGAACGAATGAATGAACAAAATAGTATTTATTGTATGGGTTCGGTGTTAGCAGCGTATTCTAGTTAACTTAACGAATAAAATTAAGGCAATTTGACATTTTAAGGAAGCCATATTTTTAATAGACACAAAAAAGGAGGTTCTCAACTGTGCGCTTGCATGGTAGAGTGATTAGATCTCATTATCATATCGAAAATCTCGTTTACCCATCGAGAGTTCGATCTTCGTGCTATGTGGCTGCCCGCAGCCACTTCAGCCAGCTTTTTAATCTTTCGGGCTTTGTCAGAAACTCTTAATCTTCTACTATATACTATATAGTTATCACGTGAAGAAATACCAAGCATAACCCTCTCCATAGCTTGCTGTACTCTCCTTAAGATATGTAATTTTCGAAGCCAATTCAGATAATATACATACTTAATGTTTTGGCAAATGGCCAGGTAAAAATACCCGCAACGTGTTTGATAATACTTAAGTGTAAGAATCATGCCAAGGTCATAGCAAGTGGAATCTCATAGTCTCTGCCTACCCCAACAGGAAAGAGGTTGACCGTTGTATGTATTTATTTACAAATTGAACAGGATTTTAAATATACCAAAATACAGCTTTAACTTCTGTCGGTCACACACGTCAATTATAAAAATTATTTTCAAAAATGCGCACTGCTTGTCACCTGGCGGGGGTGGCCGATCTCCCGCCCCAATGTGATTGAATATAAATACGCTGTGACATGTATGTCGAACAATAATGCCGTAGAGACTCTAAAAAGGAAAAAATTGCAAAGATTCGCATGTCTTTATTAAAAAAAAAGCTCTAAAAAATTTTTTTATTTCCTTAACAGCTTTCCTATGCTCAAAATTTTGTCAAAACGTTCGATTTGTTACATCCTTGGGTTGCCATGTTTTAAAGTAAAATACCGTTTTAGAGGACGGTCAGACATGTCATACGCTAACTGAAAATATGTTAAAATATGTCCCCAACAAAGCTAAGAACGATCAGTGAGTATAGAGTTGGGAAATAGGTAAATAAATAGGATATTAACCCTAAAAACATGGGTAGAATGATGTAAGCTAATACAAAAACACCTTGAACTTTCAAAACCTAAATACCTACGCACTGCAGACAAGAAACCTTCGACGCAAATAGTTCTTATAACAAAACACAGCTTAAAATTACAAAAGGGAAAAAATTGCTCGCTGACATTTCGGAAGTCTCTACGAACTCGCGCCCCGATGGCGCCCGCATGTCATTTCATCGTCCATTATAAAATGTCGGCCGTAATCGGCCTTTATTTTTATTTTATTTGCCAACCACCCTAAATCCCACCACCCCCGCCCCGCGACCGATATTTCAAAGTTAACGACTCCACCGCAGTAAAATATAGCACTTGACTCGAAAAAATTGTGAATGAATATTGAGTTGGTAACATTGAACGATGTTTTGTGATCGTCAGTTGTTATTATTTAGGCGCCATAATGTCTATGTTCTAATTTTAAAATTGAAAATATAGTTTTTTTTCATGATTGAACTAATTTCGGCCATCCAACGTAACGTGGCAACGCAACCATTGGCTTTATAGACAATAACTAGCATCAATTTTGATTACATACTTACATATTACATGAAATCACGCCTGTTTCCCCGAAGGAGTATACAGAGGCATGATAAACGTTCACTTATCGCCAGTCATTTTGTTGGTCCCAAATAAATGTAGCGCTATTGCCGATTATCGGGAACTTTTCTGTGTCTGAGCCTCGGCTGCTGATTAGCATTTACTTGGGATCCCTTAACACCCAGTGTTATTAATCTACACTACTATTATAAAGAGGAAAGATTTGTATTTTTGTGTGTATGTTTGTAATGAATGAATGAATAATGATGTTTGTTTGAACCGGGAACGAGTAAACTAAATCACGCGGGCGGAGCTGCGGCGATCAGCTAGTTTTAAATAAAAAGTATCGAATAGGCGAGAATCCTATTGATGACAGAGATGCCTGGATATAATATAAGTAATATTCTTCACATACTGCCTATAAATATCCTAAAATATAAAATTACATTAAAAAAAAATGTTGATCCCGCTGAGTTTCTTGCTCTTCTTCTCGGATGTATGGTAATCGAATGGGCGGATTTCTTGACATTCAAAAAGTGTGTATTGACTGCTCCTATTTTGAATAAAAATATTTTGATTTGATTTGATATTCAAAGAGGTATTTATTATATGATCGATTTTCAGTATTCTGGGTTTTATATGACGGGTTTAACCCCGTAAAATATGATAAGTTGCAATTCGTTCTTAAAGAACAATGATTTTTCCTGAATTTTATTAGTCAGTATATGTCAGTATATGTGTAAGTGCCTCGGTGGCGCAATGGTATGTGTATGCGACTGCCGTGCTGAAGTCACAGTTTCGATTGCCGGGTCAAATCAAATATTTGTGTGATCCAAAAATGTTTTTTTCGAAATTTTCTATGTACCTATATTTAGTATGTAGCTATGTATTTACAAAGGTTACAACATCGAGTCAGGACAGTGTTAGGATGGGTAACCATTTCTTAAGACATTGAGACCCCTCCGTGCCTCGGAGAGCACGTTAAGCCGTCGCCGCGTCGGTCCCGGTTGATATACGAACATCTATGGCAGTCGTTAGGGGTAGTTGGAGCCCTAAATCAAAATCCGACCGGTCTAACAACAGAACACGGAAAATATCGCAGTTAGACTGGAAAGCCGACCCCAACTGTTGGGAAAAGGCTCAGTGGATGATGATTCAGTATGTTTAGAGAAAGAACAAAACCCTATTGGTACCAACCCGTCCGGCCAGCGTAGCCTATGTAGGCTAAATTTGTGCTGTGGGGTAAGCCTATGCCTAGCAGTAGGCATCAAATGGGCTGAGATAAAGATATATAGCATATGCCTAGGCACTTTTAGGAATAGTAAAATTGTTATTGAGACTTTTCTTATAGGTTTTACCAGGTTTTACACTGCCTATAACGTAGGTATCAAATATACCTAAGTATTAAGGATTGGCAATCATCACTACACATTATAAAACAAAGTCGCTTCCGTCCGTATGTATACTTACTCGTAGATCTTTAAAACTAGGCAACGGACTTTGATGCGGTTTTCACCAATAGATAGAGTGGTTCTCGAGGAAGGTTTTTGTGTATTTCATTTGTCAAGCGATCGAAGCCGCGGTGGTACGCTAGTTCATTAGTAAAATGTGATTAACATGACGAACCACAAGTCGATCTTTGCCTTCCTTTTTGGAAAATTAAAAAAAAAAAACTTTACGTACAAAAAGTTGGCTCAAGCAAGTTATTCGAAAAACTCACTTTGAAATTTTAATTGGAAGTCTTCTTGAAATAATGGAGGTTTCGTAAAAATATTTTAATTTATTCGCATTGTTACCTATTTCATTTTTTTTAATTAAATTTAAATATGAATTTTAAGTTACGGTATAGCTTACACTGATGGTTTTTCAACGGCTGTCAGAAATGGAATTTAAGAAAGGAATCTTTAGCTATGGACGCAACAGGGTAAAATTAAAAATGTAAAATGAAAGTAAAACGGGAATATCCCATAAAAATGCTGTTTGTATGGTAAAAGAAACTATATAGCAAATAATAAACAATCTGTCCTAAATCTAACTATGTCTAAAATTATAGTATGCGAGAACGTGTCGTCGACTTGAATACATATCACGAACTGGTTTGACAATGCTAAAATAATATAAATTCTAATGCAATCATTACTAAACAATCAGATCAGCATTAATGCTCATCACTCTACAATTCTACATGTACGGTTTTATATTCCCGAGCGAAAAAAAAAAACAAATACCATAGCCTGGTACTTATACCCTGTCTATAAACTCGTGAAGCGAAATTAAAAAAAATAAATGCATCAGAAACAATCATTTGAGTGTCATCACTATGTGTCAAAAGTACTATTGACAACCAGTAAGACCAACATTGAGACCCAAATGACAGACGTCACAGGGTATACCTATATTTTATTCACTACATATTTATAGTGATTTTGAAACACTATAAATGGTTTGTAAAGGTGGGCATTTACCAAAATTACCAACGTAAACAGAACCTATATCTGTATAATAATTTTAATAAAGGGAAATTGGTGTCGGCGAGTCCACTTCGCCTCAAATACTTAATTAAACTTGTTTTTTGACTTTTAATATAAGACTTTTAACTTTTCTTGTAAAAAATTACGATGAGAACGCGGACGAGGTTGTTTATGTTCAAAATTCAAAATAAGAACTAGACTGAACTGCGGGCGCGTAGGTATTCCCGCTTAAATTACACTGGGTTACTTTTTTTATTTGATTAAACGTGACGTTTTGACATGAACGACGTAAATAAAAAAAAGAATTGTGAATTTGTCGGATTTTTTTTACAAATATTTTCTTGTTGACTGGTTTAAACTTATATATTATGAACAAAGTAGGTATGTAATTTAAATGAATGATAAACGAAGCTTACATTTTGAAATAAACTCATCCAATAAGTTCAACTAATTGCCGATAATCGAAAGCTTAAATTATTAATGTAGCTTCATAGTAGGTAAGGTTAGACTGGATTTAGAGCTACCTATTAAAGCTTCTATTACTTTCTAGTAAAAAAATCGTACGAACGTACTTCGACCAAATCGGAGATGTTTTGACCAAAGGCCAGGTCAAGATTACCCATAACAGGAGAGCGTGTATTAAGATAGTTATGAAAGTGGAAGAAGCGAAAGAAGTTTGCCAGGATCGTAGCAAGTGTAATTCTAAAGTCTCTGCTTACCCCTTTGGGAAAGAGGCGTGACAATATGTATGTATATAAAAAATCGTGTCTCGAATGTTACTTTTATTTAAGAACAGTTTGTAAGTACATCTTGATACTATTTTTATCAATAAAATGGGATTATCTTATTATAATCAAGTGATCAGTGTGTAAGTTTGAATCTCGAATAATTTCAAAGATATTTAATAAAGTTCTTTTTACTTTTTAATATTTTTATTTGAGGAATAATCACACTCATTACTAGTAACCGAAATTTCTAGTCGACATTGATGTAACCCTTCCAGCTGAGCTAAATTGCTTGTGAAGAAAAAATAATGTTGATAAATAAAAATTTTATATTATAAATCCATAAATTTAATGATTGTGTCGATATTTATCATTGTCGAGTGACAGAGAAGTTTATCGTGTAGATATAAGGATAGGGGAATATGCTAAGAGTAAAAGGGACAAAGATTGTTTGATCGGTATCGCCCTTATGATAGTGTTTCCAAATTTTCGGAAAGTAATGTTTATTATTTGTTATTAGAGACTGTTTACATGTTGCTGGTATTTTATTTTTATATTTTGAATCATAAGTTGGATAAAATGATTAACGGAGAGACATACATCACGCTTATATCCCGGAAGGGATAGGTAGAGTGTAATATGTCTTGGTGGAACCGCTGAAGCCGAATAGTTTTTACGTTTCCAGTACCAATGATACAGATTTTCGGTTCCCTCTTATTGTCTCACAAAAAGTGGTCTACGTGTTAATTTAAGTTTATTTATATACTAGCTGTTGCCCGCAGCTCCGCCGCAGCTGCGGGCAATCAGTAACTGGTGATCAAGAAAGCTATAACTAGCTTTCTTGATCACCAGTTACTGATTTATTATGTATAGCTGTTGAGCGATATTGTATCTTAAGAGAAAATATTATAGTATCTTAGCCGTGTGCAGCACCCCTTAGTGAACTCCACTGCGGGTGACGTTACCTACGACAAACTTATTATTTGCGGCTGGTACAGTAATCGGGTCTAGGGATCGAACCGCAAAATTAAGTTTGTTTTTTATTGTATATACTTTTCCTGGATAAAAAATACCCAGCGTGGTGCCCAGAATATTAAAGAATAATTATACCAAGTTTCATCGTAATCGAACCGGTAGTTTTTGCGTGATGCCTGAACAAACAGACAGACAGACAAAATTTTTTTTTTATCACATTTTTGCGTTCGGTGTTGGTCTAGTAACACCCTCTGCCATTAATTTTTTTGATATTTTTAATTTTGTACAGAATTTTCACTTCTACAGATTTATTATAAGTATAGATTATACTAGTATGTCGTTTATACTTTCGATTGTTGGCACTAGGTGGAACCTATAGTAATACATGATGAACAAAGACACTTGGTGAAAATAAATCAAATAAAGTTGTGCAATTGTGTATAAGTGTGTTCGTTCATCATATACGAGTATTACTACTCGTAGTATGTCTCCATAAGATTGTTTTAAATCCTCAAACACCATTGACTATCCAATTTCACTAGTTCTAACAATTCATGTCGATCCTAAGGTTGCCTGTAAGAGATCGCTGTTTAGTGTTAAAACCACCATTTGTACATTTTCACACTATGTTGTATTTGTATTGGGGTACAATAAAGTTTAAACAAACAGATTTGAAGAACTTCTTCTACTTTAAGAACTTATTGTATAAGTACTAACTGAAGTCCTTAAAGTTCTACGTTTCCAGAACATCTGAAAGACCTTTTTAGGGTTCCGTAGTGAAAGTATCGGTGCCCTTATAGTTTCGTCATGTCTGTCTGTCCTCGACTTTTCTCCCAAACGGTGAGTGCTAGAAACATGAAACTTTGCATGGATATGTATATTTACTACGCCGACAAAGTGCTAAAATAAAATTCTGAAAAATATTTTTTTTGGGGTACCTCCCCTACACGTATATTGGGGATGATATTTTTTTCTCGCGTCTACTCCATTGTGCGGGGTATCATTAGATAGGTCTTTTAAAAACATTAGGAGGTTGCTAAGATGATTTTTTGATTTAAACATCTGTTTGCGAGATATTTATCTTTAAAGAGAAACATTTTGCAAAAACAGGGTGTCTCCCCTCCTCTAAAATCTAAACGGCAGCAATGAAGAATCTGAAAAGATTCATGATGGTAGGCCATGTAATGAACTTTGAAGGAAAACTATAACGGATGGTATAACTCTGCTAGTTCCGGACGGTTTTTTTGGGTAACTACGGAACCCTATCTTATGCGTGGTTCGACACGACACTGATTTTTTATTGTTCTTCTAGTTTGTACAGTATTATGCTTTGGAAAACATAACAAGTTTTATACCTACCTTTATGCTGGATCTATACTAAGTTAATATAGACTGGTTTAAACATTTAAAACGCATCTATGAATCCAGATTTTTTGGTAATAAAACTATTACATAAATAAATGTCAGTTATCTAATATGCTTATCAGTTAAATAAAATAACGACATGTGAACTTACACTACAACGTTATGCACCGGCCCCTTGTCAAACAATCGACATGGCCAGGGGTGGCCGGGTGGGGAATCCAATTTTTGCTATATTTCTACCAAAAAAAGGTATACACAGCACGCGTTTTTACTTAAAACATCAGTTTTGAGCGCACACGCACGCAAACACGTGCTAGACATTGCGTAAAAGAGTGAGTGAACGTTTTGAATGGTTTTTCGATGACAATTTCGTGACCGGAGAAGTGAGTGAGGTGTTTTTGAAGTGCTATTGTGATGTTGTTTAGGACTATTGTGTGATAATGGAGGCTATAGATCTTAGGCAGGATAGGTAAGACGATATGCTTATTAGAATCTTGTACAAATGTGATTTAATTTATAACGAGTTATTATTACGTGGCACGGTTTACTATTATTATATTATATTACTTGCTGATGGCCACAACCCCACCAGCATAGAATAGCCTACAAGCCGACAAGAATGAAAAAAAAAACAATATTTTTATTTATTACGCTCACTCTTAATTTCAACCGACTTCCAAAAAGGAGGAGGTTCCTAATTCGACTGTTTTTTTTTCTATGTTTGGTACCTAATATCACTGGACTGAACCCATTTTAATGAAAGCTACAGCTTTCCTTGTGGTCCCATTTCAATTTGGTCCCATTCCGACAGTTATTTGGTCCCATTTCGGTAATTTGAAGTCGGTTGTTGTGTCAATTTTTGTCGTGTATTTTTTGTAAATTTTATTACATATTATACAGATAAACGCTTTCTACTGTTTTATTATAGTATACTTAAGCTATACCAATAAACGTTCATCTGGCCTTGGAAAAAAATCACTATATGTAATATCAAACAATTTAAGCGTTTCCAAAACAATATTCTCGATGGAAAAACCCTGAAATTTAAAAAAAGAAACGTCAAGACTAATCTAATGATACCCCACACCTTGAGGATGATGCAAGAAAAGTATGTTCAAAGGAGTCTACAGTAAGACACCTTTGAAGATGCTGTAGAGCGAAACCGGTCATTACCAATAAAAAATTGTAGAGTACCTATCTGTACAAGTGAGTCATTTCATAATGTATTAGTTGTTTTATGAAGATTATTGAGTACTTAGTTAAAAATAATGTTATTTACAAACGAGTGATTCGTTTTGTTCTAATACAATCCACATTAATTATTAAACCGCAATATGACATAGTATGAATTAGAACACCGCAATAAACATAACGTATTTATTTACCTAAATTATTACCTACTTCTTACGTGATAGATACAATTGTTTAGAGTAATAAATAGTTAGTTGTTTTTAAATAATGGATACTTTCGATACTTTTATAAGATAACTCAAAAAAAATATTTTTCGTAATTTAGCACTTTGTCAAAGTAGTAAATACACATTTCTATGCAAAGTTTCATGTTTCTAGCACTCACCGTTTACGAGGAAATCCGAAGACAGACGGATATGATAAAAGGGTTCCGAGATTTTTACTACTTAGAAAAATATATAAATAATAATTTACGATGGTTGGTGTGCGGTCTACGATTTTTACACGATTGTTTAAGAATATATTGTAGGTACTGCAACTTTGAGATGTTAATTAAATGATTTATTGCTAATCTATTATATTATAAATTACAGTATAAAATAAACTATTGATACGAGGACACTGCTAAATTTATTGACGTGAACTAAAGTTAAATACGGTTGGTTTTAACATTAATTTGACACTGAAATCTGTTTTCCACTAGGCTGTTACGTAGCCGGGCGCCACTGGAAATACGTTCTGCTTATAACCAGAGACGCCCGGCAACGGACGTTAGAGCGGCCGCGGCCTTAGGCCGCGGAATTTAAAAAAAAAGGCTGTTACGTAGTTACAAAATCGGCGGCTCGCTGCAGAAGACAGTATATCTCATAAAATAATGATTTTATAATATCAGATATTAATCCAATAATTTTCAAAAACTATAGTGTCACCTAAATTCTTGAAACATAAAATTCCTTTTTAAAAAACATGGTCATGTTTAAAAAAATATTTCTACTATTTTAAATAACCAATATTTTCTGTTGCCAAAAATGTTTTTTTAATTTTTTTTTGTCGAACTTACCAATTTGTACTACATAGTACTCGTATCTAAATCTGAGGGCTACTATCTCTGATGCCAACGGCCGAAAAATATAATAAAAATGTCTTGTTTGATTGTGTATTCCTTGGTATAATCTAATATCATTATGCTCTAAGGTAATAACGTGAATTTTTATGGTGTTTCAGATGCGGCGGTGACGCGATGTCTGTCGCGCCGGCGGTGAAGCGCGAAGTAGACCTGGAGAACGGAGGCGGCAGCCCGGGCCGCAAACGGCGTAAACAGGCGGCACCAACCCGCGCTACACCGCAGCACCTAGCGCCTCCACCGCTCGACCTTCACGCCAAGATGGCTGACATCTACAAAAGCGCGCTAGCCTTCGGAGAGCTCGCGATACCAGCCTTCGACCCTCTCGCCGCCTTTCGCCTATTACCCCGCCACGAACCACCTCGGATTTTCAATCCAGAAGCGTACTGCGACCTCTGTTGTAAAGAGTTCTGTAATAAATACTTTTTGAAGACTCACCGCGCCAACAAGCACGGCATTTACGACGGTGGTGACCTGCAGCCGCCACCACCACCACCCTTGCAGTTATCCCCGCCGCGCCGGTCTTCCGACGAGGATTCGGGTGGTACACCACGCAGGCTCTCACCAGATTCCGCTAGAAGAGCACGTGAGGCTGGTTTTCAGCCAGAAGCACTTCGTCGACTCGGCGTTGTCAACCCAGAGGCGTTCTGTGAAATCTGCTGCAAAGAATATTGTAACAAATACTTCCTCCGGACGCATCGCGAACGACGGCACGGCGTACCCGTGAGACGATCACCGATACACGATCATTCACCACCTTCTGCCATGTCGCCCGCAGGACACCTGGGAACACCACTCGGCACACCTCTAACGACGCCATTAGCGACACCGCCAGCGCTCTCAATCCCACCTCCTGATACGCCACCGAGGTTACATTCACTACCCCCACCTCTAGACCCCGAGGAGATGGCAGAAGTAAAACGAGAGTGTGAAGAAGAATTAGAGGCGGCCCTCCGCGACGGACAAACGAGTCCTCTGAACCTCATCGTCGAAGAGCGAGGCATGTCGTCTCCGGGATCGGCGAGTGAGGAGCTGCGTAAACTTCAGACGATGATATCCCAGCTGAACGAGCTTGCAGCCGAGCGGTTGGCGGACGAGCCTGGCGAGGCAGGACCGCGACCGCCGTCCTCCTCGCCACCTCCACCCGACGACCGCCGAAACTCCTCCTCCTCGTCCGGCTCCAGTTTCTGCGAGATTTGCAACAAGGAGCTGTGCAACAAGTATTTCATGCGCACCCACATGCAGCGGATGCACGGGATATCGCTTGAGAGCGGCACGCAACTGGGCGGCGTGACGTGCGACATCTGCCACAAGGAGCTCTGTAGCAAGTACTTTCTGCGCGTGCACAAGCATAACACGCACGGTGTACCGGCACCACCCGCACCCGCCACTGCTGCGCCCGCCGAGCCCTGCCCGCTATGCGCACGACGGTTCCGCGGCCCCCGCGCCCTGCGCGCCCACTTGCTGGCCGAGCACGCGCCGCCCCCGCCACCGCCGCGCCCTCTCGACCTGCTCGCGCGTGATAAGCCCTACGCCTGCTCCTACTGCCCTTTCACCACCGACGTGCTCGCCTTCCTGTTCGCGCACGAGAGAGCTCATGCGCAGCGGCAGGCGAGCGAGCCGCCCGACGGGCTGCCCGAACCCTCGGGCGGCGGGAGTGTCGGCGATATGGACACCGGGGACGCGGGGTCGGAGAGCGTGGAGGGCGGTGACGGGAGCGAGGGCGAAGCGACGTACTCGTGCTCGCGATGTGAATTCCGCGCGGAGGGGTTCGCGGCACTGGAGGCGCACGTGCGGGGTGCGCACGGTGGCGCGGGCGCGCTGCTGGCCGTGCCGCGCGCGCCCGCCGCGCCTCTCACCATGCAGCCCTTCGTGCTGGAGGAGGCGGGCGGTGCACTCAGTCTGCTGCCCGCGCTCGTGTTCCTGCCGGTGCGACGCCGCGCTACTCGCCGCGCCACCGTCACGCTCACGCTCACGCCGGCCTAGCCGCCCTCCACCAGTGACGCGCGTGCGCCCCGAGACTAAATCGGCGCGCGCGCTACGATCGCTGAACTGTACTAACTACATTTAACGCTGTGTGCCTTCAAGCGATTGCTGAAATATTATGAGACGTAATATTAGAGGAGAAGCTGTCCGCGGCTGCCGGTGCCCGCCCGCGACCACATCGCGCGCGCCGTTGCCGCCCCGGTCCTCTTTCTCCGTCTGAGTCGTAGCTTCATATACTTATATGTTGAGAATTATATTTAACGGGTGATATATGTGAATCGTTGCCGCTTATATATTTGATTATTTACTATTATCTCCTCGATGGTCCGTCGGGTCGGTCCGAGACGAGTTTATGAAACGTCGATTTCGATCGGGAGAAGAAATACACCCTAGGAGTAATATTATTGTTTAACGGTAATTGTCGGCGAGTGAGTGCGCAATGTCGGCGCACTCACGAGTCAGTATAGCGTCGTAGTACCGGTGCGATGTTGATCACTGAGCGAGATCGGTGGCTGTGATCGACACACTCAGCGACAGCGACTACCTCATCACCGTTAGTTTTTATATTAGCTGTTATCGTATAAATTATATTTTGGAGTTACAATAGAGTACAAATATACCTAGTTAGTGCGTTACTACGCTGCGCCCGCGCCGGACGGAGGCCGCGCGCTCATGTCAGCTACTTGATACTATATGTTGTTGTCTACGAGTGACTTAAAGCACAAAAATACGTACTATTGGGCAGTGATCAACATTAAACGTAATTTTAGTATTAAATTTGATTAGATATGTGGACGTGGGGTTCGGTAAGACGGGTTTTGTTGTGTAACACATCAACGATACGGGTCCTTGTTGGGGCGCGTCAAGCGGAGCTCGGCGCGTCCGCCGCTCCGCCCTGCGATCTCACACTTACACTTATTTGTATGTAATCGTAAACATAATATGTTATGTACTGCTGACGCCGGTGTCGCATGTCTCGCGACACTCCCTCCCTCACAAAGTACAAATACATAACAAATACCTCTTTACATTTTAACAGAACAATTATGATAACTTATACCTTTTATAATAGCTTTACATAATAACTTAAAAGACTGAATTCAAAAAATAACTACATTAGTGGAGTATTGCGAGACGGGTGACACGTTTATATTATTATCTTGATGATCAAGACTTATTTCAATGGGTAAATTGGTGAAAATATTTGTTTAAATAATTCATTATAGGTAGATCAGTGTGGGAGTTAGCTTGTACAAACCATGCAGCTTCTAAAGAAAGTTCCTATGTATGTACGTAAGGTGTAATTTTAAATTTAAAGAAACTAGAGGTCGCCCTTGTAACGACTGCGGGACTGTAATTAACCTGATTATTATGATGATATAGTGATGTTTATCAGGGTAAACCTTAAGAGAAAATATAATAATATAATAATAAATACATTAAATCAAAAGAAATACCAGTTATAAAATATTCTGTATAATAATGAACCACTTATTTGTTTTGGTAAAAAAGAATTGAATTTGTAAAAAACTGGATAATTTTTTATTAACCAAAAATAAAAAAAATTAAAAATATATATTTCAAGATATTAGGAGATACCTGATATCAGCTATCCCAAGCAGGTGAAATTCAAAATACTTAGTTTCTCATTTTTAATTGCCATAATAAAAAAATACACAATTAAAAAAAGCGTATGTAGTAATTTAAAAATGTCATACAAGTTTAAAAGTTCCTAGGTTGTAGTTCCAAAACAATAAATTCCTAATCCAAGTTCCAAATTACTAATAAGAATTAATTCAGTAATTGTTTTGCGAATCCATCTTCCTAACAGTCTTCCGGACTCTGAGCCAAACAACAATCCCTCAGTCGAGACTTGGGCGCACAATACAACAAATTATATTATTAATAATGTTTTAAATAATAAAAAATTAATAAAATTGTACGCGTGGTGAGGATTTAAAGCTATCGTCTATTTTCTACACACATTCGTGGAACAATGTAGAGTTGAATGTTGAGATTTTTATTATATTTGGAGATTGGACGATTGCTTAAATCGAAAACATTGGATGTAGTGAAAAAAAAATGTAATGAAAAAAATTGTGTTGTGACCTTTTTGTTTTCTAATCGCGTTGTACATGAAGTGGAGTTAAATAATGTTCGGGATGTGGTCAAGATGGGGTTGTTATGTACTGTTTATAGTCAATAACTAGCTCATGTCCGCGGCTTTTCTCATATAGAATAGTTAAATTTTTCGTCATTCCCAATACCCACTGTTAGTCATTACCAGATACACACATACATACCGAGTTCTGTTACTGGCGAGTCCCTTTGCAGGCCCCAAATGTTGCTGTGTTGTAGAGATTTGGGCATATTTGACATTAAGTACGGCCGTTAAATTTCTAATGATTCGCGAAGTTTTGTTTTATTTTCTTTCATAAAAACTTTTCGATGACAATAAACACACAAGAAAATAAGAATTAGCAATGTGTAAAATAATTTAATTTAATTTTTAATACTTAACATTCAACTACACAACTTATCATATATTTAGTTTTATTTAGTATTGAATAATTTCCGAAATTAAGTGGCAATCATTATGAATAAATAAGAATTACATAATTCATTTAGTAGATTAGAGAAGATTATAATTATATACCTGGTAAAATAATAACTGATTTAATATCACACAAAGTACAAAAATAAACAGGATTTTTTCTAGTCGAAAATTCTAGTCAATTAAATTTAAAATAGAACTAAGTGCACTCTTTATTATGAAACAAAAATAGACGAATAAATCAAAAAATAAAGTTAATGTCTTTCTATCTAGGTAGGATATTTTCACCTCAAGTACAAAGAAAATAAAAATAAATATTAATTGTACCGTCCTATCTTGACTATTTCACCAATGTGACCATAGTACAAAATTTGTCGACCAAGAATGCAAGGTATCGGAGATTGGTAAACAAATAATAAATACAGTACAAATTATTATTAAGGGTAGAGGCCAGCAAGAATGCATTTATTATTAGGAAAAATGTTATAATATTCCACTTAAGTACAACGCAATAACAAACAGTTAAGTACAGTCGCACCGTATACGTGAAAATAATAGTAGTATTATTATTACGTCTAATTATCTTAAAAAAAATTATTAAACGAATTTTTGTTGAAAAAGGAATTGTATTACACAATTACTGAAAATATATGACGATCTATTTCAAAAAACTAATGAAAAATGAAATTTTTAAAGCAGTCAATAAGTGTTTTTTTATTAATTTTTTCTTTGAAAGTAGGCATGTTATTTAATCACTAGGCAAAAAAATTTCGTGCTATGTAAGCCTGCTTTTATCTTCACTTTATGACTGTCAGGTTTTTTTATTTATGACAACTGAATTAAAACATACAATTAGTTATATTTTAAATGAAATCAATATTTTTGAATATCAAAGTAACACTTGACTTCAATTTGCATAGATATGAAAATAATAGTAGGTATTATATGAAACCGAAATACGTATTTAAAATATTAAATGTCACTAAGTGCTTTAAACAAATACTTACAATTTTGGTTTGATATATTACAATATTTGCGAAATATTGAAATAAAAATAATAGACACATTATTTAATATATTAAGTACAAAAAATGTTTTTTCATAAATTAATTTTATGATGTACAAAAAGTATAGTGTATAATTTATAAAAGTTAACAAATGTACTCTGGGCAAACTTCAGACCACAGTTGAAATGTTTTATGAAGCTCTGAAGTGTGCTACAGGCTGCCTTTTTAATTTTTTTGTCAATTTCAAATATTAAAGAGGTTTACTATTAAAAATATATTTGATTTTGACAAAAAACTTATGATCTCTTAAGAAAGTTCCTTTCCAATATAATGCGTTCTAGTCGTTAATTAATGTTCCTAAATTATGTTTTAAGTGCGACTGTATATTAAAAAAAAACCATGATTTTTCGAGTTGTATTAATGTGTTGTTTCTAGTCAAAATTATTTTATAAAAAAAGTTACCAATGTGGACGATTAGACACAGTGATATTTAAATTAGACTTTAAAATACCAATACTTGAAGAAATATTAATGGTATTCATTTAAATTGTGAATTTAAATAATAAAATAACCACTTCTGGCGTCCACATTGGTGAAAATTATATTTAACAAATATAAAAAGAGAATTATATCCAGGCTTTGGGAGAAAGTCAAACCTTATACCGCAACCATTTTGTATCACTTACGATGATCCGTGAATAATATACTTAAAATATGCGTTTAAAACAAAATAGAACTACGACACGTATGTACATGGAAGTACCACTCCCACGTACGTAAAACTTATTCCTTCCATGAACGAATTATAATCATGCAACAACAAAATATACCTAACGCTTAAGAATAAAAACTATCTATGACAGATTTGGCGGGAAGTTTTTTTTTCATGTGCTTATTTTTTTTAATGAGTTGCAACATGCAGCTGCATAACATGTTTACATTGGCTGTGTGTGTGTTTATATTTACCTAATTATTTAATTATCTTGTAGGTAAGTGGTACAGTGTGGTTTGCGGTCGGTATATGTTCCTAACTCCGTCTGTTATGTATTTGTTTTCCATTAATTACTAACAAGCATTTCTACCGTATTCAATAAATTAAATATACAAATAACGTTGTGTTTTCATCTTTCCATATCATTACATGACCTTATTAGATTATTATACGTTTATTACGACTGCCTTGGTGGTATAGTTGTTACGTACGACCTCGAAACTGCTACCCCAGAGCTTCTGAGTTCGATACTGGGTCGAGGGTCAAATATTTTTGCGATGTGCAAATATTTGATGAATCATTTAGGTGTATTTCTAGGTACGTATATTTTTGTATGTATTTGACTGCTTCCCGGTCAGGACAAACTTTGTCTGAAGACAGATACGTTTGTGCCGAAGTTTGGGTGTTTCTTATGTATAATATATAGGTATTCACAAAAAAAAATATACATATAAGTATTTATATCAGTTTATGTAGGGGTCATATCTCAAGCTCTGCTTAGTTTGAGACTAGATGACGTTGTGTGAATATTTCTAACATATTTATTTATATTAAAGTCTGCCGAGATTCTATTTAGTGGAATGCTAACATCTCGCACCCCCAATGAAGTATGGGCCTTGATATTTTAAGTTGAAATAATTTAAAAGTTAATATTAAGAAAACCCAACTGCACATTCTTTCTCGGCACTTTACTAGTTAGGTCTCTCTAGTAGGAAGATGAGAGGGTAGTGTGAAAGGGAAAAAAATACATTATTCGCCTAAAACAGGCGTATGTCACTCGCCTAACAATCGCAAAAAATACGTGACGTCAGCGACAACAAGTTATAAGTCAGTAAGGGTTGTCTCTTGTTTGTGATACGGCATTGACCATAGAGTTGATATTTTTGAGGCATTAACGTCATAATTATTTTTCAAATTATGCTGGTACTTTCCTGACAACCCTAACGTTCGAATTATGTTCTCTGTAAACAAAAGAATGTGCTTTAATTAACGTCGAAGTGCAAGTTCTGTATGTAAGTAATATTCCCTATTCTGTGCCTATACAGTATATTTCTTACTCTTTTTGTGAAAGTTAAGTGGTAGAACATTTTGGATTTAAAGCCCATCTCACACAAAAACTCTAAATCTGAAAGTTTCGAATTGTGCCTCTCGTAACTAAGTGTGTGATCTGTCCTGCATGTTGCATTTTGATAGGACTAACTATAGTGCTTAGTAACGGCAATAGGCATGCCCCCTATTACGTGGGACCAACAATATCCCTGGCAAAGTGTGGGTGAGTAATGCACCTCTGCCTCCCCCTTCAGGGATATAGGCTGGATGATATTTTTATGTAACATTCGTATGTATGTATTAAGTATATTTACTGGTAAGATAAATAGGGTACCTATAGGTAGGTTCCTACTTATCTTACTAGTAAATATACGTTTTGTTGCATCAGAATATATTTATCCTGTAAACCTACATAGGTTTGTGTAGGATAAATCTTAATTTCCTATGTAAATGATGTAATAGGAAATTTGGAGACACAAAATACAAACAAACAATCAGACATTACTCCACTAAATTAGCACTTATGCAAGGACCTGTAAAGCTGAACACTGCCTCCGAAGACACAGGTATCTCACCTAGTAAACTGTAAGTAACTACTGTAACTTGAATACTGTATACTATGTAAAATTGTGTCAATAAATGCTTATTTGACGCTTAAAAAAAATATAGGTACTTAGCATAGCTATATAAAATAACACTCCCCTCCATCTTAGTGTTGTAATAATAAAAAAGACCCCGTTAATCAGCAATATTGTCCCGTATTATATGGGACCTACATTAATTAAAGACAGTCAAACACTGAAACAAGAACCGACTTCACTTTAAACCTTAAATAATTGTCGGAATCGGACCAAATTGAAATCGAGAAGCACCAATCGGTAAATGCAGTTTTGCTTTCAATTTAAAAAATATCAAAATCGGTTCACCCCTCCAAAAAGGTGACAAAATAACATCGACATTTTTATGAAGTCAGTTAATAATTATTGGCGAAATGTAGGTCTATGCCTACTCTTTCCGGGTTCCCTACACTATATTATCCTACTAATATTATAAACGCGAAAGTTTGTGAGTATGTAAGTATGTACGTATGTATGTATGGATGGATGGATGTTTGTTACTCTTTCACGTAAAAACTACTGAATGGATTTTAATGAAACTTTACAATAATATAGCTTATACATCAGAATAACACATAGGCTACATTTTATAAAGATATTGTGTGAATTGTTCAAAATATGACGCGGTGCGACGGGAACGGGAAAAAATCCAAATTACCACGCGGACGAAGTCGCGGGCGACCACTAGTTATATATAAGACAAGCAAATATCAATATGAGTTCGTCGCATTTGGTGTCGAGACACTAGGCCCATAGGGCCACGGTGCGCATCAGCTCTTCACGGAACTCAGCAAGCGTCTGAGGGAAGAGACTGCGGATCCCCGCGCAGGCGGCTTTCTCGCGCAGACTCTCATTGGCAATAAACGGGAATGCTGCCTATGTTATGGGCACTCTGCCTAAGTCTCCCTGCTTTACATATTTTAGTTTTTGAGTTTTAGATAGTATAGTTTGTTTAGGTTTTTTTTAAATTAAATTTTCCTGTTCCTTGTATATTTGTATGTTCATGAAATGTGTTATTATATTATATTGGATTCTTCAAGGGAATAGGTACCCAGGTCTTCAAGCGCCCCAGTCAGACACAGAGGGACAATTACGTGGCTAAGTTGGTACGAATCACGGAGGCTATCGGTAAGTAGTCGTAAGATTTATTGAGTCTGAAATGAAATGAAATGAAATGATTTATTTATTTGTATAGGTCACTAAATGGCTCTTACAAACGTGAGTAAGTACTTAAAATAAAAAATGTCATTGCTTCTATATTTACATGTACTGCCAGATTCGCAAAGCAATAAGTAGAACGAGAGAAAGAACCTGGCAATAAAACTATCGGAGAGTTTTATTGCCAGGTTCTTTCTTTTCAAATAATTGACTCATTTACACATTTTCTTAAGACTAGGTAAATGTGGACGAATGTACATTGGTCTCGTGTCAAAATCAAAAAGAGTGTATAATACAACAAAAAAAAATTATAGTCGCCTAAGTACAAAATATGCTACAATTACGGCATTTTAGGCGGCGCCTGCACCATGCTCAAGCCAGACACTTTTATCATTAAGGTCTAAGTGTCTAGTACCAGTTCCTTACGTTAATTTGCTTGAAATACGTTTTCGTATTCCCCATACATTTCACACCAGCAGCGCCCCTAGCGGTAACGTCAGGGAACTGTGTGAAATGTATGGAGGAATACGAAAACTTATTTCAAGTTATTTAACGTAAGGAACTGGTACTAGACACCCTGGCTAATTTTATGTCAGGTAATAATCGTTCCGCCGGGCGCCACTGGAAATACGTTCTCTGCTTGTAACCAGAGACGCCCGGCAACGGACGTTAGAGTGGCCGCGGAACTAAAAAAAAAAAGGTAATAATCGTTAGGAACGACGCAGTACCTAATCAGCAACGATGCAAGAATGAAAATTGATTACTTTTATTTATTTATTTTTAATTTATTTAATTATGAAGCACACATTGTTTTCACAGGTTATATTACCTAATACAGCAATGTAGCAACAGAAAACAATAAACTATTATAGCAACTAAGCCAATCCAGTGTCACCCTCTCAAACTCCGCAAATGAACAGATATAAATGTCCAGAGACGTTGGGAAACATCATTTAAAATACTTAAAGCGCGGACTGTTGGAGAAAATTTAAGCAGATTAGTGAAGGTTTTGATATAGTCAACTTACCCAGCATTCTGGAAACCTTTCCAGTGGTCAATGACGAGGAGGATTTTATTAAGCAACATCACTATCACTACATATAATCAAACAAAGTCGCCCGTAGATCTTTAAAACTACGCAACGGATTTTGATGCGGTTTTCACCAATGGATAGAGTGGTTCTCGAGGAAGGTTTTTAGTATATTTAATTTGTCAAACGGGAGAAGCCGCAGGCGTCCGCTAGTGAATTATAAAATATCTATACAGACTTCTAAAGAAAATCGGCGCCAAATTCACTCAGCAATGTAACCAATAAATAAATCATACAATTACAACCCTAACTATTAAAAATCTCCGCCAAAAATAGTCTTAATTAAAGATTATATCCGCGTCAACTGTCGGCTTTAGATTAATGAAAAAAAAACTTGACAAAAATGTTTTTTTGTAAATAAAAAATCGACACCCATTAAAAATCGCGTTGCAAAGGGTCGCTCAGTGTCGCATCTGTCAAAGTAATCATGAGGGGAAAATTCGGTGAAATTATTGAAAAATGGGTTAAATGTTAAAAAAACATAGCGCACGCATGCGAGGGGTTAAGTTTGACAGTGTTGACATTACACGGGTTTTAACCCCATGGCACAGAATAGGGAATAGTACTTACATACCCATGGCTGATACGGGACACGCTTAGTGAACTTTAAACTTTGTCAAATTCGGGTAAGTGTTTAATAAGTTAGAAAGAAAGAAAGAAAAGACGTTTATTTCACAAACACAGAGGCGACGCAAACTAGGTATGCAATGCATGCTGCTAATTGCAAATGTTGAGCCGGAGCAAATGTTTTTATTACATATTAGAATCAGAATCGAACACTTAAATTAATTAATCGAATGAAAAAAATACTATTTTCATTGTTGACGCACGTGTTTCCATGGCAACCATTTAATCATCTGGTTTTTCGGTGATGTCCAGGACATTTTCGGTGATTATTCCTCCGTGGTCAGCTCTATTTTCATGATTTCAGATATATGCGCTCCCGGGTATGATGTTGATCAGCATGTCAAATTTGGTCAAAATCGGTCGAGCCGTTTCGGAGGGGTAGGCACACAAACGATTTACACTTGTCGCCTAAGATTGAGCTCCGCTTCGCTCCGTTCAACAAGATACACATTACAACAAAATAGAATAGAGGAAGGTCGTCGGTGCATGCTAGTGCACGCCGCATCTGCGTGGAAATTGGTCTCCTCTCAGCATATGCTGACGTGGGCGGTGCCACATTGACTAGCGCTGATTTTCAGAGGAAGCCAGTGTATACACTGAAAATGGCGTACCCATCGTGCCCATATAAGTTCTTGAGTGATCTAAACCTAACCCTACCTCACCTGACAGTACAGCACCTGGCGATCAATGAATAAGGCTCTGGCAAAACGCTTCCTATTTGCGATAATAAGCTCGCCTCATATTAAATAGTGCCCGGTTACGGCAATACGCTTGCCTCCTATTACGTGGGACCAAAAAATTACTGGTAAAGAGTGGGTGTGTAATACACCGACCGTCTACCGACCGTTTTGAATCTCTAGATAGGTACTGCTCGGAATAATTACATTATGGAAACATTTTTTACTATCTAAATTGTTGGAGGTTAAACAAAAACCAATGAGGATGAACATTGAGTTTTAAGGCATATAGGTGTAAGATCTATCGGCCGTAGAATTTGTTAATAGCTATAACATATATATATAACTTCTCTCATGTCCCCTGAACATTTTATGATACGAAATACGTTAGAAAGTAAGTTTTCTTACTTTTTTAAACTTTTGCGTTTTGTACACATTATAAACTTAAGACTAACGGGTCTTTTACGCGATTGTTGAGATATATACATACCTCTTTATTACTCGACGTTTCGACCCTGTTACAAGAGCCGTGGTCACGGGTGGACTGGCTTCAGCTCATCTCATCGTCGTCTTCGTGAAGTGCGGGTTTGTTCAACTACCCACACTTCGTCGTCACTAACTATTGTGTTCGGAGAGCCACTACGGCATACCACACTGATACTATCAGCAAGCGGGCGTTCGGTGAGGTGGCGAGTACATTTGCTGATGACCGGATTCCACGACGTAGATGGTCGATATCCATCTTCCCGGTTAAAGTTGGGATACTTTTTTATTTCGACGGCTTCCCGCACTATCTTGGAGTAATAGTGTCCGTCAGTGGATAGGACTTGTGGCTTGTGGAGTTCAATCCAGTGGCTGGGACCCGATTCCAACAAATGCTCGGCAATCGCAGACGGTTTATTAGTAAATAGTTATTTAATAAAGAGGTATGTATATATCTCAACAATCGCGTAAAAGACCCGTTAGTCTTAAGTTTATAACGTAAGTTTTCTTGGTGGTAAAGCCATGTTTTTCCAGCACGAATGTATACGACTACATAATTACCAGCCTTTCACTTGAAACCTAGGTACATCTAATACCATACGCTGTGTTTCGTATGGTATTTCAGAACTTTAAAGACCAAGCCCCCTTTATTCTTTGGTTTTTGAAAGAGACTCAATTTTCCTCTTTTCTTCTTGCCCCTCTACAGATTAACGCAAGTAACGCTTTTAGCGTTACGGCCGTCATTTGTACTGTCATACATTATGTAATGTCTCCTTTAAGTACCTATGTATGTTCTCCGTGTTGTGTAAAATAAAGAGTATTTGATTTGATTTGACTTTTGGTTTTATTACTTACCCAAAGCCCAAAGCTGCTATAAGTTGTCGACTACTATTTTCAATCACTTATGTATGCCTTTTTTATGTTTTTTATTAAAAAATAATATTACAATAAGCCATCAATCACCAGAACGACACACTCCGACACGCGTCGCTGCGACCTTATTATTTACAAAACAGTATAAACTACACTTTTTTTTAACAAAAAAGCGTAATTTCGTAAATCTGCCGCGAAAAAACTTCTCTAAATCATTTTATAAAAAGCCATTGTGATTTTTAAAACCCTTGCTTTTTATGAAAAGCGACACACGCGGGCTACGCTGTGTTATACACAGAAAAAAAAACTTTAATTCGCTAAAGTACACCCAGTGACCTACATTAATATTTTTCCTCGTTTTGAGTAAAAAGACCCTTTTATTACCCAATTTTTTAATAATTGAATCCAATCCTTTGGAAAAAAGGGTTGGATATTGGATAGAATCTCTGCAATTTTGTTCTTTTTTTCGCATAGTTTTCGTTCGCGGTAAAATTATGCGAGCTGTCAAAAATTCGCGCCATTACGCTTGGACATCTGCTGAGAAAAAAAGTTAACAATGCAAATAGGGGACGTTCGATATTTTTAGGGGGATTTTGTCGTTTTCGTGCTCAAAATGGAGAAATGCATTTAAAGTATAGCGTAACGATGTCCCCTCATTTCAATATTAATGTCCGAGTATTTTTATTGAAAGCGTAATGACCGATAAACACGAGAAAATAAGATCGAATTTCCCATGCGGGAATTTTTACACGTTTTGCATTTTATGTGCTTAGATTTTTATTATTAATGGCTCTTACACAAAGATTTAATGTTCAACAGTATTTTTATTACTAAATTTCGTGTATTGATTCACTATTAAATCCATAACTTTGCATTATTTCGACTCAGTGTGACATTTAGAATTTCAGTTAGATATTAATATATTTTATAAGCAGTATGTCTGTAATGTACATGCTTACTTTTTGTTATATAATTTTACAATATGAATCACAAAAACTATTGTCTTGGGCTGGACTCGAACCATAAGAAGCCAGTCGCGATATTAACACAATGTGATCACAAAATTAGATGTGTTGGGCTAGTGGTCAGTTCCGTTAGATATTTTTTACTTATGCATAAAAGTAGTTAGGGTATACAATGGCTGACGTAGTAGGTACTTACGTATCTACCTTTTAATATTATTGTGCAATCTTTAAAACCATACAATCAGAACATGTCAGTGTCAGTGATGACTAAGTCATATTTGACACTGACATGTGAAACCTGTACCATAGTACAGGTTTCACATGTCACAATACATAGGTATCAGTGAAGCCTCCGGCATACCGGAGGCTTCACTGATACCTATGTATTGTGTGAATCTAGCTTAAGTGGGGTATATACTGACCTTATAATGCCCGACGTTTCGACCAAATTACACGGGCCGTAGTCATAGACTTCGAATGATGTAGAAATATTTTCATATACCTACTCTCGTTCTCTATATTCTTTTCGACACACCCCTATACTGGTATTTATCCGACTGTGTATAAAAGCGAAGTTACATGTTCTTTAACACAGGAGTAAATAATCTGTCCTCCCGATCAAATAATTGTATTTTTTTAAACATTCGCGCTTTGTACACATTATAAAATTAAGGCAAACGGGTCTTTTACGCGGTTATTAAGATATTTACATACCTCTTTAATGCCCGACATTTCGACTCTGTTACAAGAGCCGTAGTCACGGGCTTCAGCTCATCGTCGTCTTCGTGAAGTGCGGGTTTGTTCAACTACCCTCACTTCGTCGTCACTAAATATTGTGTTCGAGAGGCACCACGGCACACCACACTGATAGTATCTGCACGCGGGCGTTCGTTGAGGTTACGTAGGCGAGTACATTTGCTGATCACCGGCTCTTGTAACAAGGTCGAAACGTCGGGTATTAAAGAGGTATGTTTATATCTTAGTAATCATGTAAAAAACCCGTTTGTCTTAAGTTTATAATACATATTTGTATGTTTATTGATTTCAATAGCTTTACGGACAACTCAACTTATACAATATCTACGCCATGTTTGCTAAATACAGATTAGGTACCTACATAAAGATAATTGACTTTTTGCATCTTTAAGAGTCCGTATGCAGAATCGAAACGGGCGGAATTAGGTATTTGACACATTTTGTGCGTGACTCCGGAGTTACCGATGGTGGTCAGCCAGTAGGTACGGCGATTACATGGTTTTGATCTTTTTTTTTTCATTTTATAATAATAGCGTCTTGTGTGGGGGATGTGAAAAGAGGGCTAGGAGGGGGGGTGTTTTTTCTCTCTCCTTAAATTCAAGAAAAGACCCTCTATACTAGTATGATCCCGTAATCAAAACTCCTCTACCTTTCCTCTGTCGTTGCACTCTCAAAGGGGGGGGCGAGGGCTAATTTTTTTTCCTAATCAAAATCATTTGACCTCCTCTATACAAAGGGGCTCTACCAACATATTTAGGGCCCCAGCGAACTCATCTGCTAGTGGCGCACCTGCTGATCAACGGACGAGGCTCGTTAATTTACGGTACCTATGAAGTGGCTTCGGTCCCTACGTGGGTACCGGGTGTTGGTCCGGGGGGTGCCACCGTGCAACTGTGCTAAAGCCCCACAAGTAACCCAGCCCAGGCTGGTTGCGTAAGGGGTTCAACAGCTGCACCGCCGGGCCCGGGGCCATGTATGGTGCAGCAGGCATGGGACCAGTGGGGGCAAAGCGGAGTTTAGTGTGGGTGGTGTAGGTCGATTCGCCGGCCAGGGAGACCCTTAGCAACGGCGTTGCCGCGGCCGCCCGCAACACAGTCATGGGGCCCGCCTGGGACCAACCACACCAGGAGGCTGCCCCACATGTTCTCGCGCATAATCCTGATGTGGGATCGCCGCTCCGGGTGGTAACCGGTGTGGGATAGCGGCGGCCTTGCACCAGGGGGTTTGGTAGCCCGTCCGTCCGGCGGGTCGGCTCCAACCTAACCACACGGTTCCAGACGAAGCTAGCCCCTGCGCTTTGTCACTTATTACTGCTGCACCAAATGTCGCCCTGTCTTCACGCTTCTTCTTCAAATTTATAATGGCAGTGCAACAGAAATAAGTAAACGTTCCACAGCGGCCCCAGGAAACCCCACAGCTTCACTTTTCGAGCGTGGACTCCATGCGAACCTCGATGCCGTCCACCATACCTTGAGACGCCTCGGCCCGCTGTGACGTTCCTCACGGAGACAAATACGCCGCCCTGACAACACGCCTTACCTGTGTTGCCCCGGTTATGTATATATGTATCGAGGAACAATACCGGGGTGCCGCAGGGGTCCGTGCTGTCACCTACTCTTTTCCTTCTGCAAATCAATGATATGCTATCCCTCGGGAACATTCATTGTTATGCAGATGACAGCACATTGCAGGCGAGTGCATTTACAGCGAAGAAATCCCCTTTCATGCATTATTACCAATGAAGGGCAACCTTGAGATCCTTGACATAGACGTTCGTATAGAGCTCAATAGATATAGAATAGTATAGAGCTTCGTGGAAACTAGGAATACTGAATAAGGTAAAGCGATTCTTTACACTGCATCAGAGGTGTCTGCTGTACAAGACGCTGATTGGACCTTGCGTCGAATACTGCTCTCACTTCTGGGACGGCTCCGTGAAGTATTTGCTGGACGCTCTCGACGCTTTGCAGCGTCGAGCTATCCGTATTATAGATTGTCCGGAGGTAACGGGAAGCTTTGAGCCGCTAGCTCAGCGCCGAACAATAGCTTCCTTGGCCACATTCTACCGTATTTACCACGGCGAGCATTCTGAAGAGCTCTTCAATCTGATCCCATCTTCCTTCCGATCCCGAACAACGCGTGCCGGGCAGAGATGCCACTCCCACACAGTAGGTACATGTTCGCGAGAACCGAACGTTTTAAACGTTCGTTTCTGTGCCGAACGATACTGGCCTGGAACGCCCTGCCTGTGCACGTGTTTCCTCCCACATATAATCCTGGGTTCAGTAGGTCGTCAAGTTGAGGGCCACTCTCTATAGTATAGTGTGCTGTGAGTGACCCACAATCGCTTGACGTCGTCACGACTTACTACCAGGCGGGTGGCGTCAAATTGGCGAACCCAATACAAAAAAATAAAATAAAAAACTACTTCTATAAAATTATTACTCAGTTTGACTCTACTCGGGAGCCCCCCTTGGGGGACCGGAGGGCAAATCTCAAAAACTCGGAATTTTCCCTAGGTCCCCGAACCCCCTTTACATTTCTGCAAAAAAAACATAGGTACCTTCCCCTCCACCATCAAGGAGAACAATAAAATTGTGTCAGTGAGTGAGTGAGTAATCCAGCTTTATAAAATATAACAGCTTTTTTTAACAAAAACAATGATAAATACATTCTACATAATCACTTGTTGTATTTAAAAAGAAGCCTAATCATCACAAAATAATAACTAATATTACCAAAGTATCAAAATCTCACGCCACGCTATATTCGTCTGTAGACGGCGTCGAATTTTGGCGCGCAGAGCGACACGTCTTCTCCCTGTAAGCGCTTGGCGCGGACTGCTTACTTGAGGCATGCGTCGAGTATTATAAAGCGAAATTTAGGTGTTTTTAAAAGATTATTTACAGCCTATTTTTTATTATTTAGCTTTCTTTTTTTTGGAAATGGATTGATTTTAAACCAAGGTTTATTTATGTTGTTTTAATTTTATGAACGAGAGTTTTATGTAGCCGAAATAAGAACCAATTCATTGCCCATTTTCTCTAAAATTTGACTAACTTAAATATTTGTTTACTCAATTTTTTTTTATGAAAGTGATAAAAAGTAATCCATACATTTGATAGATGACTTTTACAAGAATACACTGTATTTTTATAATACTTTTTAGACGTCAAAACGATTAGTGAATTTGTGATATTCTAGACCTCTTCCAGCAAGAGATACGAAAAACTACCGATTGTTTTAGGTCGATTAATCAAAATTTAATGACAAAAATAAGAAAGTAGCTCACTTATTAGATCATTATTGAAATGATACTTCATGTTGTGCATTAAAACTTATAAAAATACAGTATTTTCAGTGTAAAAACACGTCTGTAAAATCAGCGAAAACGGTAAAATTTAATAGGACTCTTAATATAAGCTGTAAGATATCTAAATAAAAATACCCGTAAAATTAAAAATATATACAATTTTTATTGTAACTGTATTGTAAAATATATCAAAAAAAATAAAAATAATATACAGCTACTCCAGAAGAAGCCCATGCGCAGTTTCTCGTGGCAAGTTTCAGGTTGTTGGGAAGGCGTAAAATGAAACGAGTGTTGCCAACACGTAGCTCACGAGTCATAGTACATGTAGTCGAGTAGAATTGTCACAGCCAATAGGAGAGCTTTCTCTTCTAGTTGTAAGTTTTCTTCAAATGCAACACCAAATCTGTAATAATATTTAATTTTACTTTTCGGGTCGTCATAGTGACGCCGCCAGCCTGGTAGAAAACCGAGACAAACATACTGGAGGCCACTTTCATAGCACAGACTGCTATCGAAAGGGTCCCACAAGCGGCCTATCACGTTCTGCTTAAAGGACCCAAAGTCGTAAGAAGAAATACGGTAGGTAATTCCAGGATTCTATCGTTCAAATTCTCGTTTAGTAGCCATACTTGTTAGTCCAAGCCAAATTTAAGTACTGATCAAATGTGGGCCATGAGGCTCAAGACTGTTAGCATTCGAGATGATGATATCTTGTAAATTAAACTCTTAATTAAACTAAACTTTTGAATTAAGCAATTGAATAAGAATTTGTTTGGCGACGACACGGGAACCTGAGTTTGATTCCCTAATGACGTGACACCACTCCTAACACAAGCTCTTTTAGCTTAGCTGGAGGGGTTAGCGGGAATTCTAGTAGGTGTTTGCGATTAAAAAACTTTATAAAAAATCATTAGGTAGGTACAGTAGAATTATTTCTACTTTCACGCTCGACAATCATCAGAGATGATCGGAACTACAAACTACACGAGATACATTGCTTAATATTCATAACATCCTACTAGGATATTACAGTGTAAAACAGTAATGAAAGTCACCTGCCAAATTGTATTTTTTTTGCAGTAGATCTATGAATAACCAAGACGTGGCTTGATTTATTTATACATCGCATTGTAAAAACACAAAATAAGAAATTCGTGCAAGGGAATTTATCTCTTTAAAAGCGCTATTTATAATAAGTATTAATTGTTTATTTTATAATGAAACCATACAGATCAATCGCTTCCACTGTCTGAATTAGATATATCCTACTAATATTATAAATGCGAAAGTTTGTAAGTATGGATGTTTGTTACTCTTTCACGTAAAAACTACTGAACGGATTTTGATGAAACTTTACAATAATATAGCTTATACATCAGAATAACACATAGGCTACAATTTATAAAGATACGGCGACGGGAACAATAATCACGCGGACGAAGTCGCGGGCGACCACTAGTTGATAATAAATCTGTTCCTCCTTAGATAAAAAAATCGCTTTCGAATTAAATTGCAAACTTTTGTCCATTCGTGATATTGACGACTTTTGTGATTGTGATATGACGAACCTTAACGAATAAAACCGAGACATCCCGAGTGCCAAATTGGAAATAATCGATACTATACTGCAGCTACATCACCTGTCAATAACTGGCGCGTAGAACAACACATGTGCGAGTCCCTGCCAGCGCTTGTTGGTGGCTCCAACGAGCTCTCCATCAGCTCGCTGGATCTGGAACTGTACATCCTTGAAGCAGCTCAAGGTGTTGAAGGGACCTGGATTTGGAAAGGCGTAAAGATAAGCGTAGATTTGATGAAAACTGAAAAACCGGCCAAGTGCCAGTCGGACTCGGGACGGTTCCGTACAAACCTAAAATATATGTTTTTCGCAAATTTTCCTTTTTCTGTGTTGTAAGACGTTGCTTCGTATCAAATTTCAAGATTCTGAGTTCACGGGAAGTACCCTGTACGTTTGACTCGTTGGCTTACAATAGACTTGAGTAAGTATTTGATATGAGTTTCAGCTTGATAGCCTCCACGCGTTCCTGAGAAAGACTATTTTTCTATCGTGGAGGCTATCAAGATGTCTAAGACATACAAACGTACAACAAAGTGATCGTATAAGGGATCCGTTTATTCATTTTGAGGTCCGAAACCCTAAAAAGATACCGTTCCTTTAGGTCACTAGGTTAAAAGACATACAAAAGTTATCAAAACACTTACCACGAATCCAGAATACATGTTCTCCTCTCTCATTCAACACCAAATACAGCGGCTTCAACGCGGTCCACTGCTGCTGTACCGTTCCTATCAGGTGTCCAGGAGGCGAGTATATTTCCATGGTCTGCAGCTGGCAGGGCAGAAACCGTGGGGTGAAGGCGAACGGTCTGTCTATTCTCATCACTTCTAGACCGTTGGAGTTGATGACGTGGAGTTGAAGCGGCCGGAGACCGAAGCAGAGGTAGCCAACCCACCAACTGCTAATGATAATTTCAATATTCAATAGGCTATTCTTTATTTTGCAATATAGGTTATATTGTTGTATCTTATTGACGTAAAAGCTACTTAACCTAAGTTCACCATAATAATACCTACTCTACTAGTGAAGAAGCGGCGCAAAAAAACTCAAAAGACGTCCAGTTTACAATAACTAATTCTTACATCATATTCTTAATTAATAAGAAACCTTCGCCAGGCCTACGTCACTCGCCTAACAATCGCAATAAATACGTGACGTCAGCGACAACTTGAAGTTGTAAATCAGTAAGGGTGGTCTCTTGTTTGTGATACGGCATTGACCATAGAGTTAATATTGAGGCATTAACGTCATAATTATTGGTCAAATTATGCTGGTACTAGTACTTTCCTGACAACCCTAACGTTCAAATTATGTTCTAAGTAATCAAAAGAATGTGCTTTAATTAACGTCGGAGTGCAAGTTCTGTATGTAGGTAAGTACTATTCCCTATTCTGTGCCCTTCGATATTATAATGACTGCTTCGGTGGCGTAGTCGGTAGCGCACCCGCTTTCGACGCCGGAGTCTCGGGTTCGATTCCCGGTCGGGACAAACTTTGTGTGAAGACGTTTGTACCGAAGTCCAGATGTTTCCTAAGTATGTATTTACAAAAAAAAATATGTAAATAAGTATTTTATCTGTTTATCTTGTACTCATATCACAAGCTCTGACTAGATGGCGTTGTGTGAATTGTTCTAACTTGTTATATTATGGTGTTTTTGGAGGGGAGGACGGAGGGGGTGCTATCAATTTCTCTCGCGTGTACTGCCAGACCGACAAAACTCTACCAAAAACTCAAAGTGCCCGAATAGGGCAAAAGGCTCGCGCCTTATTACGGAGGACCAATAGTGATTGGCGAAATGTGGGTGTAATAATAGTATGTGGCTTAAGACGTGTTATTTTTTCAGTTATACAGTCAGTTGCATATTTATGTCCCTACTGCTAATCTCGGTGTTTGACAGATAATACTTTCCTGCCACAAGAGTAAATAGACGAAACAGAGCGAACGCTTTCGAAGCATCTGCCAGCTATAGTCCCGCTGGGGTTGGTTTAAGACTACAGGCAGACAGACAGACAGACGGACACAATTTAGTTAATCTATATATAGAAATGGAGAATGTTCCCCTTAGCTCTCGAGAACTGCTTATGCTCCAATGATGGTTGACCCCTCTATGGATAGCCCTCGATCTGGTGGCAAGCCATATAAATTTGACCTAACCCTAAAGGGTCAAAAGTTATAGGCCAAAACCTATGGCGTGTTGCGGCGCGAAGCACCGCGCAAGACACCGTACTAGTGTAGTATAAAATTGTTGTTAAATAAATTTTGGTAATTACTTGTTAATATGTCGAAGGGCTCGTGGTCTAGTGGTAACCGACAATATTAACACATTGCAAAGGTTAAGCAACGTCTAGTCAGGCCGGTCTTAGGATGGGTGACCATTTCTTAAGACACTGAGACCCCTCCGTGCCTCTGAGGTACGTTAAGCCGTCGGTCCCGGTTCTCATACGAACTGTATGGCAGTCGTTAGGGGTAGTTGGAGCCCTCAAAAATCCTCGTGGTCTAACTACAGAACTTCGATATCGCCCATGGGTTGTGGAGGTCAGATGGCAGTCGCTTCACGGAAAATATCGAAGTTCATCCGAATCACAGTTAGACTGGAAAGCCGACCCCAACTAAGTTGGGAAAAGGCTCGGTGAATGATGACTTGTTAATATGTAAAATTGTATTAATTTTTTGTTGCAACACGTTCCCCAGACAAACTGTGAAAACAGTTTTGTGGGACATAGTATTAAATTATAAGCACTAATATGTACTTATTAAATAAATAAAAAAGGGCATTCGTTAAGCTTAAGCGTGAGAACACGGCGGGTCCTCGCGTGTTTGTATTGAAAGATACTCGTAATTATGAGAAGCGTTCTCTGCCGCGGATGCGTGTGACGGGTGTATCATTGTACCTAGGTACAGGTGGGTAACCCTTGAATACAAACACGCACGTAACTTAGCGAATGCCCTAACTATGTGCAAAATTGCAAACACAACGAATATTCTGAATGGAGTCAGGCGTTACCTGGCGAAAGTCCATGATAAAACAATGGAGAATATGATGTATAATTTATATATAATTGCAATTTGTTCCTCTTTTAAAAATGGAACGTCATTCAAGATTTTAACGATATGTTCACGTAAGTTAATTTGACACTTACAACTTTCTTCATTAATTTTAACGTTATAATGTCTTCTATTTAGAAAATAAATAATATAACCGAAACCTACAAATATCTAGGTATGTCTCAAGCTCTGTGTATTGCTGAGACTGACGTGAAACGGACGTTGCAGGACCGTTTCTTTAGCCACCTGAAAAAACTACTGAAAAGTCTCTTGTCAGGCGGTAACAAGGTACGGGCTGTTAACGGCTGGGCCATGCCAGTCTTAGTATACTCTTTTGGCATACTTAGATGGACTCAGACCGAATTAGAAGCTCTGGATAGAAAGGTACGTTGTCTATTGACTTCATACCGTATGCACCACCCACGTTCGTCAGTAATGAGGTTGTATATCCCACGGAAATGTGGAGGTCGAGGATTTTTAAATGCTAAGACTCTCCATAACCGTGAGATATGCAACCTCAGAGAGTACTTCATGCAGGTGGATGTGGGTCTGCATCGAGATGTCGTGGCAATTGATAACGGACTGACCCCACTCTCCCTAGCTAAAGAGAACTGGCGCAAACCGGTAATACTAGGTGTATCTGAGCGCAAGGAAATATGGAAGAGCAAACAGCTTCACGGTCGTTTTTATCGGGCTCTACATGGGCCCGATGTTGATTTTACAGCTTCCGTATCCTGGTTACGTTTCGGTGATCTCTTTGGAGAAACTGAAGGTTTCATCTGTGCAATTACTGACGAAGTTATGATGACGAATAACTATCGGAGATTTATTGTCAAAGATGGGACGCTAGACATCTGTCGGGCATGTCATCGTCCCGGAGAATCTTTAAGACATATTATCTCTGGTTGTTCCCGTCTTGCGAACGGTGAGCATTTGCACAGACACAACCAAGTAGCCAGGATAATCCACCAACAACTTGCTCTAAAATATAACCTTGTTGACTTAGAGATACCTTATTACAGGTATGTGCCCGACCCAGTTCTTGAAAATGGCCATGCTACATTGTATTGGGATCAGTCTATTATCACTGATAGGACTATTATAGCCAACAAACCAGATATAGTGATAATACATCGATTAAAACGCCTTGCAATAATTGTCGATATCACTGTGTCGCATGACGAGAATTTCGTGAAAGCAGAAAAAGATAAACAAATTAAATATTTGGACTTAGCTCACGAGATTGTCGACATGTGGGATGTGGATTCGGCGATTATTGTTCCGATAGTCGTATCTGCTCATGTTTTAATAGCCAAGAGCCTCGACCACCACCTACAGAGGCTCGCGTTAGGCAGCTGGGTCAAGGGCTTGATGCAGAAGGCGGTTCTGTTGGATACGGCCCGTATTGTGCGGAAGTTCCTATCTCTGGAGCCCTAACCACCGGTAGCTTGCTCACTGTACTCGATACCGGTGGGTCACTATTTTTTATATTTTTAAATATATTTGTGTTTTTTTATAAGTTTATTTAAAAATATAGTAAATATGTAATAAAATGTAATAAAGGGAATAATAATATAAAATAATATAAATAGAAAATAAATAATTGCAATTATATATAAATTAAACATCATATTTTCCATTGTTTTACAACGAATATTGTCAACTAGATGTGTGATAGGGATGATCTTTTGGCAATACGGTACGAATAGATTCACTTGGATATGATTTTCGTCTGTATCGATTTTCATACCTTGGAGATCGTATGTAATCAATGGAAATGACTTTATTTAGTCCTCGTAATACAACCAAACATAAACATATTTAATCCAAAATTTACATTGAGATTGGTTTATTATTACGGGAAGTGTAAACAATTTTGCGGCAATACCATATTGTGCACGACGTGTGTGGGTAACATTTCCAGTCTCGCCGAGTACTGCCAGTGGACACGCACACATGCTTATGTACAGCTTTCGCTCTGTTCCGTATAATAATGTTACGCACCTAGTTTGTTTGCACCTAGTTTGAGCCGGTTAGAACTAGGTGCTATACTAACCTAACCTAACCTAACCGGCTAAAATTAGGTGCAGCCGCACTTCGGGCGGCTAAAACTAGGTGCAGCCGCACTTCGGGTATTAGCCGTAACATATATACTCATGTTAGCGCTCTCCCGCGCGATAACCATGCGTTCTATTTGTCTAAGGATTTACTTGTTTTCCTCTTGTACAGTGTAGATAAGATTCCTGTCTGGTGTTTTGACGCTGAATTTGTTCTTTATCCCGCGCATGAAGAGCACATCTTTGACGTGAACCCGCTTGGTGATCAGTAGTCGGCCCACGGTGGTCAGCTCCTGCAGTACGTGTGGTTCTACTGTCGCCTGGAAGGAGAACTCGGAAAAGGATGAACAGGAATATAGACACGTTTCTGTGTCTGTAAAAGAAAAATTTAAAATTTCTCAAGGAGACTGTATAATACTCGTACCATAGACTTTTGCCTACTCTAAAACAAGCGTGACCGCCCATTTGTGGAGAATGTGTCCTGGGAAAGGCGGAGGAACCACATCACTTTGCTTGTCTTGTTGTCAGTCACTGACTGGAGGCAAGATCAGGCAAAGTGACTGCCAGTCGCTCTTCAGGATCCACCACGCTATGCTACATGTACTAACATAGCGTGGATCTACCTGAAATTCCATTCAAAAACGCGTGCAGTGCAACGGTTATCGGTGCAATGAACTCCGCTATTTCCGGAGTGCATATAAAATGCCAAGAAGAAATGGACAGGTCAATACCCCTAGGAAGATTTGCAAGTGTCTTTGAAGGCAGAGATATATGCCATAAAGGAATGCGTTGAAATAATGGAACACCTAACCACAACGGGAAAGGTAACCATATACAGCGATAGCCAGGCGGCACTGAAAGCGCTTGACAAAGTGGAGACTACATAAGCAATAGTCAAGGAATGTAAGAAATCATTGGATAGACTGGCCGAGAATACAGACCTAACGATTGCCTGGGTCTCCGGACATGAGGGAAACACTGGCAACGAGCGGGCCGATGAACTAGCCAGAGAAGGTGCTGACGAAAACTTTGTGGGACCAAAACCCCGGTTGCCCATAGCGCACAAAATCGCCAAAGGAGTAATCAGCCACAGAATAAAAGCAGAAAACAACCAAAGATGGAAGAGCTCGACTGGAATGAGACAGTCGAAAATTTTCATCAAGGGCATGGATAAGAGAACGACGAGTCATATCATGAAACTCCCAAGAGGAAACATGAGACTCGCCATAGAAATCATAACAGGAAGGACATTGTCGACTAAACAGACACCTGACAGTGATAGGAGTAAAAACCGACCCGAAATGCCCAGAGTGCATGGACAGCGATGAAACAAGCTTTCACCTGCTGGCTGAATGCCCCATGTACTCATTAATCAGATGGGAACTCCTAGGGTTGGACAGACTATACGAGGAAGACATTAGCAATCTGAAGGTGGAACAGATAATAAGATTTATTAAGGACACAAGAAGATTCGACGGGGAGCCGTGAGAGCTGGATCAACCACACTCTCCCCGAGGGGAGAACTGGGGAAATGGACGAAATGGCCCGCAAGAGTCGTGGGGGGATCGGCCGTCCGGC
The DNA here is from genome assembly GCA_963556515.1 of Nudaria mundana. Lineage (NCBI taxonomy): Eukaryota > Metazoa > Arthropoda > Insecta > Lepidoptera > Erebidae > Nudaria > Nudaria mundana. Next base: position 2,097,727 of record OY748313.1, read on the forward strand.
TGCCGGCGTCCCCGTTGAAAATAATAATAACTCCGCTATTACTTCGGGCTGCTTATGCGTTTAGCTATAGGTAATTTCTCCGACGGATTACCTCATTGCGAATACAATCCTTCAGACAAACTCCAAGCAAAGCCCTTTTATTTCACATTATCACTCTGTGTAAAGGCGTGATGATTATTCATATTTAGGTAACTCTACTGATAAATAGAGACCTGCGGAGCGTTGAACGCATCGTTTGCTCTCGGGAACAGCGCAATTTTATAGATATAAATGACAAAGTGATTCGAGCACAAGCTTCAAGTTATCGCGCACGAGTAGCACCTATAACCTAACGAAGAATTTACCTGGGGTTCAGATTCAATCACTTTAGTTTCTAATTGTTGAATGAGTTCCTGTTTATGGCCCACAGGTAAGGAGATGGAGGGCACCGTGGGGATCGGTGACGCCAGCATGGTGCAGTTTTCACTTCATATATTAAAATAAACACTTTCTGTTCATTGTCACAACATAGGAAGGAAACAGTTTGACAGAAGATTTCCATAGAAACTAGACTTTTAAAAGATCGAAAAGAGGTAAGAATTTAAGCTATCAGCCATTAGAGCAGCGTTTCCCAAAGTGGTTGATAACGCCCCCTTCTGGGCGCTACAGGCCTAAAGGGGGGCGGTAAGAGACCCAGAAAAAATGGGGGCATTGTGTGGAGGCCTTGGGGGGTGATTTGTAATTGCATTTACCTCGATGTCCTTTTAGACACCGACTGCATGAGCTCTCGACTCTCAACTACAACTTGTGAACATTAACTAATATTAATTAAGAAATTGCTCAAACTCAGTTCGATATTTCTCTCCGCGTAGTTCATATAGGTATATGTCCTGTTTTATTGAATATATAAAACAAAAATCATGTGAATCGTTCGCTCCATTTCGAAATGAAAGTAGACACAAACAAATAAATAAAAAGGCAACAGACATACTTTCGCCAATCAAAAATGTCTTGTATTCACCAAGTTTAATAAAAATCATCGGTGTCGCTAGTGGACGCCAGCGCTTACCAGGGCGCACTTTTCATTTGAAGTTATAGTGGTTTTTAAGTAGGTGAAAAAATTGTGGCGCTAGAAAATAATTTATTCTCAAAGTGGGCAGTAGACAGAATAAGTTTGGGAACCCCTGCATTAGAGCATGGCTGTGTCGACTAAACTAGAGCAACGAATTTCGCACCAAAGACTAACTGTCACTCAATCGAGATATTCAACCAATTCGACTTTCGACTCCGGAGTCACGGGTCCGATTCCCGGGTCGAATCAAATATTTGTGTGATGCACAAATGTTTGTTTCTGAGTTTGGGTGATTTCTGTGTATATTATGTACCTATGTATTAAGAAATATATAAGTTATGTTTATCAGTTGTCAAATCCCATAGCACAAGCATATAGCTTAGTTTGGGTAAGAGGACGTTGTATGAGAATTTTAAAGATAAGAAAGAAATTTATTTATAAACTGCTTCGGTGAAATGAAATGATTTATTTATTTGTATAGGTCAGTAAATGGCTCTTACAAACGTCAGTAAGTACTTAAAATAAAAAATGTCATTGGTTCTATAATTACATGAATTGCCAGATTCGCGAAGCAATAAGTAGAACCGAGAGAAAGATCCTGGCAATAAAACTCTCGGTCATGGTGGCGTGGTCGGTAGTGCATCGGCTTTCGTCTCCGGAGTCTCAGGTTCGACACAGGCTATTACAAGCGACCAACATTTTGGCCAAATTTTGATGTTTTAACAGGTTTATTTCGGACTTTGACCACCTGTGTGGCCTCTGCGGGGGGCTTGGTCGAATCCCGCGTCGTTGAGGTAGGGTTTTATCCCGCGTCGGAATGTAATTCTGGTTGCGTGCTACGGGGCCACAGCCTCGCAGCACGCAACCCTTCTAGCCTGCTTCTGTAAGGATTTAACAAATTATTTTAAGTTTTTAATTCAAGTTTTAACAGCTCTGTCTATCCCTTTGGGGTATAAGGACGTGATTGTGTGTACTTCTTATCAATTCTATTCTATTTATAACAAGATGAAAGTTACCCTACATTTTCATTATTATTGATTGAATCCTGCATTATTTGTGAAATAAAAATGCATTATATAGTCATGCAAATGTCAGATTTATTATTATTACACAGATGGGGGAATTCATTAAAATTTTTGTGAAAAAAAACAGAAATTGTATCGCTTTTATCAATCGATTGCAGCAATATATATGCTTATTTATAAAGCACAGTAGGGTGTTTAACGGTTTGAATAAGTTGAGATATTTTATAAGTCTACATAAAAAACTTTTGGTAGTTTAATAGCTTTGCTGAGGAAATCGGGAACATGATAAATCCTGTTAAATATAAACGTACACTCTTCAATTTTTATTTTTACAAATTGTTTATTTTCATATACGGTAGTTGATTGTTTCGATTGTCCGCACTTATTGTAACTTATAGTAATACATGCTAACAAAAACCAGTTGTACACCGTTTCATTTTTATTTAATTTACAGGATTTAACCTGCCCGGACTCGCTTTATAGCATTATCAAAGGTTGTTGTCCACTTTACATATTTATTAAACAAGTATTTTACTACACTGTCTAACATATCTTGAAGCCATTGTTGAACTGCTCAACAATGGCTTGAAGATATGTTACGTAGCGTCCATCCCTAAATAAGTAGGCAGAGGTGCGTTACACACCCAGTTTTTGCCCAAAGAAATAAAAATCAACAAGAAATATAATATGTAGTAAATAAATAATTCTCTCACCATCGTGTGGTTACACCAATTTTAATGGCAAAGCGCACGCGCCGGCCCGCGCTACCATTTTATGCAAAAACGCAAATTTCGTTCGAAATTTGAAACGCTCCTTTGTGTTGTTAGTTTGAATGAATAAAAATAATTGTTACCAACTTTAGTTTTTGGGGGAAAATGCGTTTTGCGCAGGTCCATACTATTGTGTGCGCAGGAGTGTGCCGAATACAATTAACGGTAGTTTTTATGCAAGCGACATTTTGTAATAAGGATTTTTGCATGGTCAAACTGTATTGATTAATTTGAGACTTGATAAAATTGGGGCAGCGGCTTTGTGGGTCACAGCCACGGAGCAAATAAAAGTGGCAGTTTTATAATAAAAGTATAATATTATGTAGATAGATTGTAAAAGAAGTTTCTATTTGAAATTATTAATTAGTAAAAAAAAAATATAAATAAATATGAAAATAACATGTTTTTTTTACACAGTTTGCCAATACCTACCTACTTACTTTTTTAAACTTGCGCGTTTTAATAATATTTAATATTTATTGAGCGAAGCGAGCCGAAGGCGAGCGGAGCTCTCAACGGGTGACTCAAATTATTTTTGGCATTTTTGGCAAAATATTTGTGGCATTAAATGGCAGTCCGTGCCATTTATTGTTTAGGTAAAAGAGATTCTCTTAGGGAGCGATTTAAAGATATTAATATTTTAACTGTAGCTTCCCAATATATATTTGATAAGATACTGTATGTCAGGAAAAATATATCTAGCTATACTAAAGTAAGTGACGTTACAGACAGAAATCTACGTAATAAAAATAAACTACTCTCTCCGTGTTATCGGCTTAGCAAGGTAAGAGCCGCTCACTGCCGGCACGGCATGGCATGGCAAAGGATTTTTTTACTAATCAAGTTATTTTGAATCTTATTTCAATGTGGTTAGAGTTCATGTTACTTTATTTCGATACCACGATGCCGCGGCATGATGCGACGCGCCCCGGCATGCCGCGGGATGCTGCGGCTGAATTCACCATTTGTAGATCTTGTTCTCCACAAATTATGCACCCAGAAATGTCTTTTCATCAAATTAGCCGTTCTCATTTGTCTCTCTTCATCTTTAGCTAGAAGTGCTATTAATACTAAATCCCAGTCAACCATTACGACACAACCAACGTCGAATCCGCGTGGAGCAAAACTGATTGATGCCAAAGTGGCTGGGCTTTCAGCAGAATGCCACGGCATGCCGAAGCACAACCTCATTCGTCATTCTTTCAAGGGGGAAGGTATACGCTTTTATAATAAATTGCCTGAATCGGTCCTTTGTATGCCCGACAATAAATTTAAAAACTTTATAAAGACCACTTTATGTCAAATGATAAAAGTGTCTGGCTTGAGCATGGTGCAGGCGCCTCCTAAAATGCCGGAATTGTAGCATATTTTGTACTTAGGCAACTATTTTTTTTTTGTTGTATTATACACTCTTTTTGATTTTGACACGAGACCAATGTACATTCGTCCACATTTAGTCTTAAGAAAATGTGTAAATGAGTCAATTATTTGAAAAGAGTGACCGAGAGTTTTATTGCCAGGTTCTTTCTCTCGGTTCTTATTGCTTTGCGAATCTGGCAGTACATGTAAATATAGAAGCAATGACATTTTTTATTTTAAGTACTTACTGACGTTTGTAAGAGCCATTTAGTGACCTATACAAATAAATAAATCATTTCATTTAATTTTATTGCCTGTTGTCTTTGCTGTTGACGCAGGTTCAACGAGAATTTCCACTGAGTCATATGTTTGGAGGTTTGGGTACAATAAAAGACGAATATTATACTCTCGTAAATTCATTGTATTCACGTTTTGTACTTCAACATTTTTTTAACCTCATACAATATTAAATAACATTCATACAATATAAAGATTTAAATTTAATTTCGTTAGATTTTTTGACCCCATGGGGTCATGAAATCTAAATTTAATTTTTTGTCCACATTTTTTCAAGATGGTTTTGTCAATTAATATAATTGACTTTATATTGCTTTTAAGTAATATATATGCCACCTTAGGGTTATACAGAGCTGTACTCAAAACTAAACACGATCTCAAGTCTAAATTATAATAATAATCTTCTTGAGATAGTCTTAAATTTTGAGTAGTCCTAATAATTAGACAGTTTTATGAACTTTAGTGTTTGACAACAATTTCAATCCGAGATAATTTTTCGAAAAGTTTTTGTAACAAAAAGACTTTTTTTCTTGATATGTGCTTAAATATTGAAATACTTAACAACAACAAAAAAAACTAAAAAAATAACTACACAAGAAACATTACAACTGTTTATAAACAGTCATTCTATATAAACTATGTTTGTCTATTTCGAGTGCAATACAGTACACGATACAATAATATTAACAAAAATCATAAGATTTAGCTTTTAGCAACAAGTCTATAGGATCCACGGAACCCTTAATTCTTCTCTTAGTTTATTTGAAATACACTTGTTCGTTAAATTATCAACAAATAGCGCATGTCCGCGAATTTGTTGGCTTTTAAATTGTAGAACTATGAAAGTTTTGTACTAATGAACTAAATGAACTATGACAACTAATTGTAAAAAAAATTGTAATAGTACATACATATTTTTATTTTTCGTTTCGATCTTATTGTCAAAGAGGGAAGTTATAAATCCTTTCTCAATTATTATAATTTTTCAATTTATTCCATTAATTCCAGAGATTAACGCAGCTTTAATATTACTATAGACATAATGCAGCAAATGTTTACTTAAATTTATACAAAAAAAATAATTCAAAAATTTTTATGTAGGTATATAATTTTTTGGTAAACCTAACAGCTGCGACTTTTGACATAGTTTTTATACGAATAGTTGGTAACTCAAACTAGTCAAAAAAAGTATCGAAAATATTAATTAATAACATGTTTTTATCGTAAATTCATCAGAAACTTAACAATACAGTGTTTAGTTAACCAGTGTTAGGTTTCTCAACATATAAGTATTTACATGTATATATAATATGTATATATATCTATAAGCATTTTCTAAATTAACTAAAAAGCAAAAAACTTTGTGATATTTATATACAAAAAAGATTTTGTATAACTAAATAAATATCTCGTCTAAAAATATATTATTTTGTATCACAATTATTTATTCTGTATAACAGTGGTCCATCTAAGTATATTGTAATTAAAATTCTTTATCAAAAAATATAGCACCGCTTATATTATATTAAAATTAATACTTTTAAATATTATTGCTTGTCTTATATTATAATAGAAATAGCGACTTATTTCGATCGGTTCGATTTTACCAACTAATTTATATTTACTTTATTATCTGTAAATCTAAAAAAAAGTGGATAAAGTAAGGAACAGCGTGATACGGGAACGTTGTGGTGTGACAGAAGATGTAGTGACCAAAATTGAAAAATGCTTAGATGGTTCGGTCATGTAGAGAGGATGGATGATAGGAGACTGACAAAACATATATATGAGAAGCGAGTGTAAATAAAAATAAATAAATAGTAGTTTTTTTTAAAATAAATATTGTTGGACATGCTCACACAACGTCATCTAGCCCAAACTAAGCTATAAGCTTGTGCTATGGGATCTAGACAACTGATAAACATACTTATATATAGCTAAATACATACATAGAAAACACCCAAACTCCGAAACAAACATTTGTGGATCACACAAATATTGGATTCGACTCCGGAGTCGAAAGCCGATGCACTACTGACCACGACACCGACGCAGTAAAGCTTAAAACAGACTAGTCCTTCACATATGACATATATGCCACGCGACGTGGCAGACAGCGACACACTAGTCCTACGTCTTACGACGTCTGACGTTTACATTATCTACGCGCTATGACACTTTAAACGAAACGAGTCACGCTCGGTGACGCACGAGACAGCGTGGTGAATGACCAGTGTGTTCGTTACCATACACATTGTATAGGCCAGATGTCAGTCTGTTCAGATGTCATAATGCGTGGTGTACGTCGCATGTGAAGAATGAGTATGCCCTTGAATGGACAAGCTAGTAAGGGTCGACCTAGGCGGACTTATGGCCACCAAATCGCAGATGACCGGCGAGCATGCATGAAGACATTAATGAAAGTTGAGGAAGCGAAAGAAGTATGCCAGGATCGTAGCAAGTGGAAGTCCGTGGTCTCTGCCTACCCCACTGGGAAATAGGCGTGATTTTATGTATGTATGTATGTATATGTAAATCTTTCTTCTGAATTACGGTATTGGTGTAAATGAGTTGTATATAATGTTCAATAAATGTTAAGTTTAAAAAGTTAAAAAAAATGAGTCTATAAATCAAAAACTACACGAAATTAACTGAATTACTTATAATATGTACAATTTATGTATTATTTATGTATCTAAAATAATATTTATGAAATTAGCTGCAATTTATGTATTTTTTTACTAATATCACATCTATTAAAATCCTTTTTTCTTATTAAATATGGCTGATTATTAATAATATATAATTATATATTAAATCGGTAACTAATATGTATCACATAACTAAATATTTCTTATTTTTTTTATAATATTCAATACTGCTGGACTTATGTATAGATTTCTTAATATAAAATGTATTTACATGGCTTATTATAAACACGTTTGATATTTATACTATGATAGTTAAATATCAGTATTGTATCTAATATCATAATTTGATCAGATATCATAAAATATTAATATCGCATTACAATTTTAAATTAAATTATCAAAGGTCATAAAAGTAATTCATCTAAAAATATTTTTTAGGTAATTTTTTTATAAGCAGAAAATGTATTTTCCAAAAAAAATCAACAGTCAAGATAATGTTGAATTATTTTTCACTTGTAAAAAGCTTACGTTAGCTTAAGTTACATATTGCCTTGTGATTCTGGCAGTAGTGCAGTATAGCCAGTGTGAAAAGAGCCTGTCAAAAAAATCGGCCAATGCGACAAAAGGTTCCGTACCAATATGGCAAAAAAATCACAAGCACACATTTATTATAATCTGTTTTTTAGTATTTGTTGTTAAAGAGCCAACAGAAATATAATGTTTTGGGTTTATTACGGACGGATAGCGGAGTCTTAGTAATAGGTTCCCGTTTTGCCCTTTTTGTACGGAACCCTAATGAAAACTAACGGCCACTTTTTTATGCCAGACTATAATTGACATAAGAGTAATTCTGGGGTCTGAATTTTTATACCCGACTATAATTGACATAAGGGTAATTCTGGGGTCTGTATTTTATGCCAGACTATAATTGACATAATGGTAATTCTGGGGTCTGTATTTTATGTCAGAATATAATTGACATAAGGGTAATTCTGGGGTCTGTATTTTCGGCGCGTATAAATTCTGTCCAGGTGGTGGGTGACTGGAGATCTGTAACACAGGTTCACCTAATTCAGTCTCCAGTTTCTCACAGCTTTTGCTAATATAATTTATTTATTACTTATAATTCATATTTATTAAAAACACGGATCAAATGAGTCGTATACCTTGGAAGATTACGAGGCTACGCCAAAATACTATTGTCACGATAGAAAAAGAACCACTGGTTTCAAACCTTTTAGAGGCACTTGCTTTTATTATTTTTGTTAATTTCGAAATATAATACACAACTGGATGTCCATTTGATTTCACCTAAAATATTGTACGCGTGTACTAAACGAAGCACCTCTGACGTCATATATACTAGAAGGCGGTTCTAGTCCCTTCTACAAGCTTCTACCAGTTTCCTCCTGGCCATACGTCATAAGCCACACCTCCTTATAATTGAACTCGCCAATTAGGTATAAGCGAGATAATTATAAGTACTACAAATGTCTAAGTATATTACACTCGTCCTTTGTTTAGATTGACGCCCATTTAAACCTGTTTGTGTCAAGCCGGGGATATTGTTAGGATATAAATACGAATACATTTCGATGATAAACTCAACCACATACTGTTACTACGAACGTTTCAATACCTCCCAACTACCACTTCAGTACTTTCATAGATGACTAGTAATTCTAGTAGTCGACAGATAATTTTACAAAACACATTGTCCAGCAGTAGTTTTTATTTGGTAAAAAGTTCCCGATTGTCGGCAATAGGCTCGTCCTATAGGAACCAACAAAGTAAGCATTCCTCCATAGAAAACAGACTTGATTTGATTGTATGGTCTTTTGATTTTGTCGTAAATGGGATGTAAGGATAATTCTAGGTACATTTCCTGTCAAAAATGATGAATATTTTTTTTACGTATGTTTGTAAATACATAATATAACACTTATGTATATTTTAGATGTACGTTTTTTATATGTTTATGTAAATTGCATATAATTAATATCGTTATTTTTGTGTTTTCATTTATATACTTTAAAATTTTATTCTCAAAGTTCTTAAAATTAAACCCCTTTAATGAAATACTAGTTGATTTTTAGTCAATTTCTCGTCAATGTCTCAATGAGTAAATATATATAATTTTACTATAATACGTACAAAGTTACTATGTATGTTAATATTACTAATATTCGTTGTCTCCATTTTATTGCCAACACAATTGAGCTTTAAAAGGGGTAGTAAATTGATTACTTTGAGAACCACTGGAAATACATTTTCATAAGATATAACTACGTATTTTTACGTATGATAATATGTTCGGTATCTGCATACGAATTAAACAATCATCATCATTCTTTTTGTAAATGGGAATACTCAATATTGTCAAAATAATTGAGTTTTAACTGGGGTCATGTGATTTAACTTTGAGAATCACTGGTTTTAATTTTTTATTACTTATTATTGACTACAATAAATATTTATCCTTAAAATGTTTATTCATCATCTAATCACCTTTTTAAGTATAAAAGCTCAATATTTTTTGTCTATGTCTGTGTCCTAAAATCTAGGCATTTTTAGATAGATTAAGTTGAAACCTGACTAGCTACCGTTTTTATAAAGATGTCGCTAATAAATTGTAGAATATTACTTGTACATTAATATTCTATAATTTTCGTAACATTTATTTTTATTTATTTATTTATAATATTGTAACATTGGAAGACTGAAAATAAAGTTCAAAATAATAAGTTAAGAAAATCGTCTCAAGATGTCACTTTGATGTTACCTTATTATTCAATTAGATAGATGGCGTTGTCTAAAAGTTGTCAACAAATGTCACTAGGTGGCGCTATAATAAACTTACTGTAATCCTGGTACATACACATAACTGATAGATGGCGTTGTCTAAAAGTTGTAAACAAAATTCACTAGGTGGCGCTATAATAAACTTACTGTAATCCTGGTACATACACATCATATCACTGATAGATAGAAATTTCACTGCTATGAAATTATACTTGTCAAAACTGATTACTAGATGGCGCTTTGATACATTTAGTCTGTCCTGAATATAATTATTAAATGTTCAAACGAGCTGTCAAAAATACATCTATGTATTAAAATGAACAAGATTATTGTATTTCATACTTCTTGCAATAATTTATTTAAGGAGAGTGAGGTCTAACTGGATTATTTACGTCACTAGGAGTTTATTTATGCTCCCAAATCCATATCAAAGCAGTGTTGTCGGGGATGTGAGTGTGGTGAATGCGGCGCGTGGTGATGAGGACCTCCTAGTAGGAGACTCGGCAGACAACCTTCCGTTAGGGATAGGAGACCTGTTTCCGACATTAGCGATGAGCCTGTAAAAACAACAAATATATATATATATATATATATAGATAGAGAGTGGTTCTCGAGGAAGGGTTTAGTATACAATTTGGAAAAATCCCCCCAAAACCCCCCCCCCCCCCCCCCCTTTGGGAGCTAAATGGGCTGTGATGATGATAATAATAAAAATGAAGGTTATTTACCATTGCCATGTACAAAAGCCCCGCTATCGTCATGCAACATGGCGGATAGGTTCCTCTCGACCGCGTCTGCAGCTTCCGCGACTACAGCAGACAGACATAAGTGGGAGGTCGGGGAGGAGCATAGCATTGGATCTCCTGGGAAATTGAAAAAAAAAAACACGTAAAATATTATATTACAAAAACTGATGTCATCGGCAGGACCCGAACCCACGGCCTTTCGTAGGGGGAATGCTCTGACCACTGAGCTACGATGACCAATACCGACAACATCGAATTTTTGCTTCATATCATCTATATATTTAATACGACAATTTGTCTGTCTGTCTGTCCGTCCGTCGCGTTTTTCAATATTAATTAATAATACATACATTTGCATGAAATATTAAAATATTCTTTTTTTTTTTTTTCGCCGGGATAATTAGTATTCACAATTTCTAGATCGCGCTCTAACAAAAAAACTCACTAGTACACTATTGCACAAATATTTTTTTTTTGGTAAACCCTGACCGGTTTCGCCTTATGGCATCAGCAGAAGTGTTTACTAATACTCGGTAAAATGGTCAGGGTTTACCGAAAATTAAAATATTTGAGGAATAGTGTACAATTGAGTTTCTATCAGTATTACTATAAGTTCCACCAAGTGCCGACAATCGAAAGCATAAAAGTGGCCTATGTTATGCCTTATTACGTCAGCTATTCGCCAGTGAAGGTCCAGCCGTTTCAGAGGTTAGCCGAAAAAACAGATAAAAAAATTTAAAATTGCAATTTTAATATACAACATATCCCAAAATTCAACGATAAGCTGGAACTGGTGTATGACCAGGTCGACAACTGTCCCAAAAAAAAATCCATCTATTTTTTTATAATTTACATTCATTTTTAGAAAAACTAGTTATCCTAGCGAACATTGTATGTATTTTAATATTTCATGCAAATGTATGTAAATTGAAAAACGCGACAGACGGACAGACAGACAGACAAATTGTCGTATTAAATATATAGACGAGGGGTTTGTGATATACGTAACCTTCGACTGTGTGAACAGATTATGAACAGTGGTCCCATCCGACAATTAATTATTTGGTCCCATTTCGGTAATTTGAAGTCGGTTTTGCTAAAATTATTTTGATTAAGTTTCCACTTGAAAAAAAGTGTAAAGGGTCCCAACACGACCTTAAGGTCCCAAGTCAACCTCACATGCAAGAGGTACACCTGCCGATCAACAGATGGGGTTTGACAAATAGTGGCAATATGCTTGCCACCTATTACTGGTGTTAAGTAGGCGTTTCTCATGTCTCTGCCTACCCCTTCAAAGAACAACAAAGTTTATGTTACCTTGAGTGACAGGATTATGTGAATCATCATCCATGAGATCTTCGATCTGAGCCAGATTCAGTACAGCATCTTCATCGTCTCCAACTAACAACCCTGGACTTGGAGACAATCGCATCTGGAAGGACAACATTGAAATTGAGCTGACACACACACACACATATATCACGCCTATATCCCCGAAAGGGTAGGCAAAGGCACACCCACAATTTGCCAGTGTTTTAGTCCCATGTAATAGGGGGCAAGCCTATTGCCGTCAACGGGCACACATATAATGGGATATATCCAAAATGGCCGAATGAATTTAATAAAAAGTAGCAGCTATATTGTAATTTTGAAAACAAAAATTGAAACCCGTTGCCTTGCGATGAAATATTGATTAAAAGCAACAAAATCTTAGGTGCCAGCCGCTATGGCACAGCCAATTAAATTCCTGGGCGTCTCGGACTATTATACACACAGACAGACACAAATCACGTATAACCTCCGAAGGTTTACTTGACATAACTTTTGATGGTGCGAAAGAATTAAAATAGGATCAGTAGTTACGGAGTCTATTCACTTCAAAGATAAGATAAGATAAGATAAACTTTATTTTCTTACTTTATACTATTGCAAAACTAATAATGGTGAAATATGGTAAATCTAAACACGAGTAGAACCGAGAGGCTCATTTAATAATACAATTATTAATTTATTATAGTGCCCAGAAACGGCAACAGGCTTGCCACCTATTACGAACCAACAAAATTACTGGCAAACTGTGGGTATGTAATATACCTCTGCCTACCCCTTCGGGGATGTACGTGATGTTTGTCAACACAAAAATAATTTAGCAGAAAGTAAATATTGTTGGACAATCTCACACAACGTCATCTAGCCCAAACTAAGCTATAAACTTGTGCTATGGGATCTAGACAACTGATAAACATACTTATATGTTTCTAAATACATATAAACATTTGTGGATCACACAAATATTGGATTCGACCCGGAAATCGAACCGGAGACCCCGAAAGCCGATGCACTATCGACCACGCCAGCAGTTAAAATATAAGACATGAAAAATTCATTGGACGAGTTCGAATATAATGAACTAGTACGGTGTCTGGCTTGTGCTTCGCGCCGCCATAGGTTTTGGCCTATAACTTCTGACCCCTTAGGGCTAGGTCAAATTTTCGATTTTTTGGCTTGCCTCCAGATCGAGAGCTACCCATAGAGGGGTCAACCATCATTGTAGCATAAGCAGTTCTCGAGAGCTAAGGGAGGGGGACAAAAATTACAGTCACCGTTTCTATAATAGATTTATGATAGAACTATCTATTCTATCAATGTTGACAACTACGGTACTTAATGTTCAACTGTACCATGAAACACGCAACGACAGCTCTCGTCGGCCGACTTCCCTCATTACTGGGTACGAGTGATAACGACAGAGATAATAATCGCAATGTAACTCAGTAAGTCATTAATAATCCTGGGTTCTTTAAGCGGAGCGTGAAGAGGCACATCAGTAGGTCGTCAAGTTGAGGGCCACTCTCTATAGTATTGTGTGATGTGAGAGTGGCCCACAATCGCTAGACGTCGTCACGACTTACCACCAGGCGGACGGCGTCAATTTGGCGAACCAATTTAAAAAAAAAAAAAAAAAAAAAAAAAGTTTCTGTTTGTTAGTCTACAATGATTACCTTAATATCCTTGTGGTTAAACAGCTCGTTAACAGGTTCGAGACACAGGTCGGGCTCGAGACATCCGAGAGATAAACCGTCGTCGCGCGACAGAGGGGAGCATGAACCTAATTTTAGACCATCTGTAATTAACAATAATAATAAATAAAAATACACGTCAAAAGTTGACACAACAACCGACTTCAAATTACCGAAATGGGACCAAATAATTTTCGGGTTGGGACCAAATGGCACGTAGTAGTTTCATTTAAAAAAAAAACGTAATTATTAAAGTTGAATTGAGAAGTTCCTCCTTTTTTGGAAGTTGGTTTAAGCCTTTAGTGAAACAGAAACTTGAAGAAGTTATCGACAATATGACGACAAAAAATAACAAGGCGGCATGGTTGACCGACTTTAGCCTGTTTTATTTTATAGTAAAAAATTCTCACACAACATCATCTACTCCAAACTAAGCTATAAGCTTGTGCTATGGAATCTAGACAACAGACAAACATACTTATATATTAATAAATACATAATATAAATCAAAAACTCCGAAACAAACATTAGTGGATCACACAAATATTTGATTTGATCCGGGAATCGAACCCGAAACTCCGAGGTCGAAAGCCGATGCACTACCAACCACGCCAAAGCGGTATTGCTAGTAGACTGTACTATAATGACTAAAAAGTTACTTTACGATACAGATTTGCAGAAAATCTCATAGAAAATCTGTATCATAAAATAACTTTTTAATTTCTTAATCATAGGCTGTTTATTAAGGTTAAAGTTAGTACATACCTAAAGCATCTAAGGCAGAGAGACACTCAGTAGACGGCATATCTCTTAGTAAGTCAGGGGGGGGTTCACCGAACTCCATTAGAGATGATGGCTCCGTCTTTGGTAATACCAGTTCCTGGAATTATTTATTAAGTTTTTGAGACTTCCGTAACCAGAGGGTATAATGGGAGATTTTTACTAAGACTTTTCTGTCCATCTGTAACCAGGCTGTATCTCATGAACCGTGATAGACAGTTGAAATTTTCAAAGATTATGTATTTCTGTTGCCGCTATAACAAATAACAACATGATTTACTTGCCCGATACTGGTCCGATTATACTTCCTTGAAGGACCCCTCAAAGTTTTTATAGATGGTACGGAACCCTTCGGACCTCAGTTCAATTCACACTTTAAATCGGTCCAGTAGTTGCAGACCCTATTAAATACTCACAAACAATCAATTCTTTCCTCTTCATAATATTAAGTAACTGTATCTCTCTCATGAAAATGTTTATTAATGGTTCCCGATTCTCGCGGGAAGATATTCCCGGGATAAAAAGTAGCCGACATTATACTTTATTACCTCAGCTATCCGCTAGTGAAAGTCCCGTTAAAATCGGTCTATCGTTTCCAGAGATTAGCCGCAATAAACACAGACAAAAATAAATATTTTGATGTATGTAAGTACGTTATATACACAATTTTATTACACTTACCGGAGCACTACTAGTAGTAGAAACCTGACTCCCGAGGTTCGGCAAAGACCCGGGGTTAGGTTTGGGTTCACTCGTCTCAGTGCACTCGACCCCGGAGTCGTCCGCGTGAGGCGAGGGCGACGAGCACCCGTCAGTGGACACGGGGAGGCCGTGGACTCGAGCTAGGCGTTCGAGCTCCTAATTAGCAAAGAGATGGTTAATATAATGTTTATAAAAAAATTTAGTGAGTAAGATAGAAAAAGGGATGCTTAGATAGTTCGGGCACGTAGAAAGGATGGATGAAAGAAGATTGACGAAACAGATACATAAGGCGGGCGTGAATGGACAGACGGGTAAGGATCGACCTAGGCGAACGTACTTCGACCAAATCGGAGATGTTTTGACCAAAGGCCAGGTCAAGAGTACCCAGAACCGGAGAGCGTGCATGAAGATAGTTATGAAAGTGGAAGAAGCGAAAGAAGTATGCCAGGATCGTAGCAAGTGGAATTCCATAGTCTCTGCCTACCCCCATGGGAAAGAGGCGTGATATGTATGTATGTATGTACGTATCAGAATTGACACTTCACCCAACCGACACACAACCGACTTCAAATTACCGAAATGGGATCAAATAATTGTCGGAATGGGACCAAATTGAAATGTGACCTTGGAGGGATACTTGGGAGGTAGTAGGAGGGAGGAAAAAAGATTTCAAAATCGGTTAACCTAGTTCAAAGGTCCTAGCGAGGTAACAAATATAAAAAAAAGGGTTAGGTTTGTGGGTTCATTGGTCAGTATAGTTTCAGAGACGTCCGTGTAAGGCGAGGGGGACACTCTCCACAACGTCATCTAGCCTAAACTAAGCTATAAACTTATGTTATGGGATTTAGACAACTAGTAAACATACTTATATATTTTTTAAATACATACATAAAAAACACCCAAACTCCGAAACAAACATTTTTATATCACACAAATATTTGATTCGGTGAAAGGGTGCTTAAATATACATAAATAAAATCTTATGGACATACTAGTAGCCTATATGGTCTAACAGTAGACCTTGCAATCATTAAAAACAGTATTTCGGCATTTTCTCTCTCACTACGAGCTCAATACTCTATTTGGGATTAATTAACAACTCACCTGTATTCTTAACATAAGTTTCCTATTGTGAACTTCCATCTGTTTCCGCCTCTGTTCGCTATGTTTCAATCTATTAACTTCATCACGAAGGACCTTTATATAGTCTACACTACTCTTCAGAATAGTCCCTTTATTCGGTCTCACGTCCCTTATGACGTCATAGAACGGATCGTTTGTTTTAGGTAGTAAGGTTCCTAATTCTTTGATCCGGTCGTTTATGTTGAAACGGCGGCGTCTTTCAACTGAAAAAGATATTCAGCATTGTGAATAAATGCATGATTACGTTCGATTGGTTCCTAAAAATGCTCTCTCCGATGTTTAAAAGACAATTATTACGTAAGATTATCGTGACGATATCGTGCAATGTGAAAACGCCCATTGTCTGAAATAAGTCGAACGGTGCGGGCTGTAGATCTCCGTACAGTCTCATGTGAACTCAATTTTTTTTTCAAATTCGTAATTGGTTTGATCACAATACATTTACTATGACTATGAATATGCTTAAGTAAAATGCAGTTCTTGCTGCATTATTAAGGCTGGTCCCCCTATTACGTGGGACCGAGAAAGGTGTGTTTAATGAACATCTCAATTCACCCCTTCAGCGATGTAGATTGTGTTTGTTGTTACAGGTCACGTCAAATAAAAAGAAACCCTGTCTTTCAAGCTGCGCAGTAGACGATTTATCGATGTTTATGGTGGTAACAGCTATAGTAAGAGCGATATTACCGAATAAGCAAACACACCCCTCAACCACTCTCTGTCAGCGTTCTTCTTACATGAGAAGTATGTACTGTACCGCATACTGGAAGACGTAGGTAGTTCTGCTGATGTCGTAAAAGTCGCGGGAATCCGCTGGATGATGGAAGCTATATTAAGCTATATACCGAATGTTGTAACGTTCGTTGAGGGAGACCTATGTCAATGCGATGACGATTGTGTGTTGTTATACTCACTCATATTATGATTATCCTTCTTCTGCCTATCCTTAGCCAGCGCGTGCATATCAGCATCTGACAGTAACGCACAGTCCCCAGCCACTGAGCTGGCGGCGGACGGAGGACCTGATGACGACATGCCTGTTCCTCCACCGCCGTCCAATGATAGGATGTCTTCGAGGAATTCATCTGCCTATAATAAGATAATATATACATAAAATCACGCTTCTTTCCCACTGGGGTAGGTAGAGACTACCTATCTATATCATCACAGTCTATGTATGTACATAGGCCATAGGCCACATAGGTGGTGGAAAGTATGCCGTCGCCCTGAAGTTATCCATACAAGGGCGTACTTGGGACACCTGACAATGGTTGCCAAGGTGGCGATTTAAAAAACAAAGGCCTAAGGCATCCGTCTTGCAAAGTCTTGGTTTTGATCAAAGGAGATATGCATGTATCAGTTTTCTATTAACAATAATTAGTAACTATTTGTATGACTATACCAGCCCTATTTAGTTGTTTAAATGTAGTAACATACCTATTCGTGTTAATTTAATTACTAAAATCATTTAATTAATACAAAAACGCCTGTTTCTCTGAAAGGTTAGGCAGAAGCAAAGTAAACGCCTATACTTCGCCGTAATGTGCTGTAAGAAGCACTTTGAGGGTCTCTACATAACATTGAAATGACCGAAGGATGTTCTTTCATTCATCAAAATACTTACTTCAGATGTGTTACTGGCTGAAGGTAGAGTGGGGGAGCGAAGACTGGACGAAGGCCTTTCGGGAGAGGAGGGTCTTCTAGAGCTCAGCTCCGGGGCTGACTGCACCGGCGCGCCTCGAGTTGACGACGCCTGGACACGGTGAACGATTTACATTTAAATAGAGTAATCTTTATTAATACACCAAAACAAAGGGATGTTTTTAAAGGAATGAATATGGCAAAATCGAAAGTGTAGGCCATACACGTGTTTTTTTCAGAATTAAGTTTGAAGCACATAATATTAACGTCACCGATTCCAAACCGTTAATGTTGTAATCTTCAACCTTAATCCTGCAAACCAACGTGCACAACAGCGCTGTGTTAATCAGGCTTTAGGCTGAATTTGAACCAGCGCCAGTTCCCTTATAGGGGAAAGCTCTGATCCTACTGAGCTATCAACATCCCAACCGAAGACCTCAAAATTGCTATCATTATCTTAATGCAGCATTGCAGTATGTCTGTCACAGAGTTTTCCCGTACAGCATGTAGGCACACAAAGATGAAATTCATTAGAAATTCGAATTGATGCGGTGCAAGACACTCCGCGATAGGCACTCTGCGGTGCAGTTCCTATAGTAAATTGCACCTAATGCACCTACATTTGGGAGGTTATCAGGTAACCTGGATGTGGATGCTTTTTACCCTGGGAATTGGAAAAGTCTACATGGTGTTTGTGTATGGTGAGTGTACATACCTGTGTTTGTGGTTGAAACGATTCACTGAGGTATTGGCGCACTTGACTCTTCTGTTTCTGTATCACGTGATACCTGGTGGGGTTCTCCAGAACTGTTCGCACCTGCAAACGACACAACAGTCAGTTGTGCAGCAGTCATCTGAATGGTTTATGCTGTTTGATATACAACCTTCAGGGAGGAAGAATGCTTAGTATAGTATAACTGACCGAGCGAGTGGAAATAGCGAAGCGTTTACATTTCATGACTTAAATTTCCTTTCGTCCGTCTGTCTTCTGTCTGGTCGGGGCTAGCAGCTACATTTTTTATCTGATCTCCATAAAATTCGGCACAAGTGTTCCTTTATATCAAACAATTCGTGAGGTTTTTTGATTGGAAGGGGGAAATAGGGGGAAATCCCCAAAAATGTATTTAATGTTCGCAACGTCTACTGATTGACCATATAGGCTACCTCTAGTTTATACCCTCATTAACCGAGTGAGCGAAGCGTCTTACTATCGAGACTGGACAATTTTAATTTCGTCTGTATGTGAGCTAGCGGCTACATTTTTGTCCGATCTCCACCAACTTGGCAGAGTGGAAATGGAGACAAAAGCACAAATCATGTTTTTAATGTTCGCGGCCATAACGGCGACCATTTACAAGTGATGGGATGTACCAACCTGTAATACTTGTGGAGGTAGTTCGACGTGAGGCGTGATCCGCGACACCTCCGCCGGAGGTGACTTCTTCTTGTCCTCATTATCCTTGGACTGGCCTGCCTGTTGTGCCTGCAACAATCGCACAGTCAATTATTAGGTATAATTTGTGCAATAGCAGAGACTTGATTTAGTGGTATGTAACATATTCTAGCTTAAGTCTCCGTAATTGTAATAGTCTTACCTGAGGGTAAGTCTCAGTCATGTAGGATCAACAAAATTACTGTCAAAATATGGATGTGTTCACTTCTGCCTATCCTTCGGGTATCCTTATGGTATTTATGTATGTAATCTCAATTACCGCGGATCGAGAAACCAAAGTGCTTGATATATAGATCGCAAAGACGAGATCTTAGGCGGGACTCCATACAGCGAAAGTCTTCAGTATTGTTTCAGTCGGAATGCTACAGATAAGAGATATTTAACTAAAACTACAGTCATCAGCATCATGATTTACAATTGCCCTATCATCAAGAGCTCAAAACCGGGATTCAGCTCCAATGCAAATAACGAATGAGGTGTTACTAGTACGTATTTGTTGTATACTTTGGACTTTCCTAAACAGTTTTTTAGGGTATTTGTTTTATTTTACTACTATGTGACTAACAATTAATAAATCACATTGCGTCAGTTTTTTTTTGTACAAGTTAATACTGACGTCAAATACGTATATTACAATCTCTGAGTATTAGTGGCATTAGTCCATCCGAGTACATTCATTTTCTTTTATAATAAATAATAAGTAGCAATCGCAGAAAATGAGTTACCATCATTCTCATAACCCATTAATCTTGACAGACGCCAAAATTGTTTGTGTGCGGATTCACGTCAATAGCAAGTAGTGTGGTTGCTGAGGATGGAACTCACGTCTTTGAAAACAGCTCAGCTTCACGAATGCTACAGTTCACTATCGTTAACAAATGTTACTTTCTAGAGTTGAAGGGCCATCAAAATTTCCAAGATACAAGTCATCACCACTTCCAAGCAATCCACCTATTGATAAGATAGATTAGGCTCAGGGAAATACACCAATAGCTCCCAGAAACTGATTGCCTCTTTCGAGAACAGAAGTTCAAAAAAAGTTTTAAACAGAACCTTAAAGCCAAATCCATTGAAGAGCAAAACCCTTGGTTTGGCAACGAGCCATAAGTCTAAACCGCCAATGAAGCACCCAAAAGTCAGCAGACTTAAAAACCGGCGGACTTACTCGCTGGTTCGTTGTGTATGGTTGAAATTACGGTTTAAAAACCACCAGTGGAGTGTTTGTGGTAATGGATCACCAAAGCCAACGATTTAACCTCATCTGCCTTATCAAATAGGGAACATGTCTAAAACCTTGGGGGATACAAACGCAATTTTATATTATTTGCGGATGAAAAATTATAAGTATGAACAGGAATACATACTTGTAAAGATTCTCTGCGCAATTGTTCCTGTGCATGTTCTCGCATCAACTGTTGCTTGAGTTGTGTACGAGATGTCGGCGTCAGGGTCTTAAATGTAGGGGGGCTGGAACAATAGAAAACACACTATAAGATTTGTGAAAAACAATTCGTACGAATTTAATGCTTGAGCTGTTAACTCTAAAGGTCCCACGCCCATACTTTTGGCTTTAAATATTCATTTTTCCAAGTACTTCAAAGACGGTAGTAACATCAACCCTATTAACCATATATTATTCTTAACCGGCTCTCACACCACCCTAAGACGTAAAAATGTGAATTTCGATTTTGATGTCTTCGAATGTGATATTTGTAGCTCAGTTGGTCAAAGCATACCCTCTGAAAAGGAACTGACGGTGTTTTAAACCTAATAGCATACTGGGCTCATGGGTCCGAGCGCTCACCGCTTTTATATCATCCGACATCGCTAAATGCCTAATCGATGCTCCTCAGATCCAGAAGGCTGATTAGGTATTTTCTGACCCCAATAATAAGTATCGTCATCCCACGCAGCAACGCAGCTAGCGTTCGGGGACTCTTCCAAGTCGGCAATACCGCGGAGGATATCTTACACGATATTATATAAATTATGTAAGTAGATTGGTACATTATACATAAGCATACTCATTGTTTTAAAAAAGCAAATCAATTAATTCTTTATCTTTACCTTTTACAACCTAGTAACAAGTATAAAGTTATGAGTGAATACGAGAATCGTAAAATAACACCGCCAAGTGCGCTAACGCATATAGATTGATAAGGAATAACAGGGGTATATTAAACGATACGACATGTCATCTGATACTGCATACATTACCGGTGATTCCTGAATAACAAAAAATTGGTATCACAATAATGTCTCACAAATTTAATGTAAGAGCTGCAGATATAACAGATGTACCCTGTTGGAATTGGTTTTAGGCTTTCCCGTTCCCTACATAAACTCATTCCTGACACGAACGGAAATCCTATTTCGTTCAGTAAGTGATGGAGAAAACACAAACAAACATCCAAACAACAATGATTCAATGATTACTACAATAAAGTTTAGGTTAGGGTGAACACCACGTTGATGGAGTCTATGCCCTTTTTGACTATTATAAAAGAGGTATATCAAACTCATCAATTCCATCATCTTTTCAGCCTATCTCTGTCACTTGGTGAACATAGACCTCTCCAACGATCAAAGTCTTAATTAGCTGAATTTAGAATTTGAATGTTAGAACCTCTCGTAATTAGTTTCAATTTCAGACTTCTTCTTTTTTAAAAACGTGGCTCCATCGATATTAATCGATGATTTCGCCAATGTAAAGGTAATCCTTGATTTTTCCCGCACAGAAGAACTAGTTACTCTGAATTAGTTCGCGGTGCGGGACAAGGAAACGTTGTTCGGTATTGCAATTGAGCGTTTGGGTCTGGATTTTTGCCCAGCGCCAGAGGTAACCAAAAAGGCAACCAGCCTCGCGCTCCGCAAAACCTTAGAGATTTAAGAAAATCTATGTCCATGTTTCGAGCGAATAAACTATTGTATTCTATTCTATTGTAGAATATCTAAGGTCCGAGTATCTACTCATTACTTACACGCAAAGAAATACGCGTAATACGCGATACACAGTAATGTCTTTAATCATGTCGCATCACGCTAACTTCGTATCAGAATCCTTGAAAGTCTATTATATCTCATCTGTTCAATGTTACATAGCCTGTGTCTCCAGGGTAGACACAAGTATATTGAACGCTTTCAGCGAACCTATTGTCGTTTATAGGGAACTTTCATGTTTAAAAGAACGAATGAACAACAAAAATCTAGAGATAAATTTGAAAAATTTGTTTGTTTGAACCCGCTAATCTCAGGAATTAACATTTCAAATTGAAAAAATATTTTTGTGTTCATTAGTCCAATTATCGAGGCATCTATACGCTGTATAACTTCACGCTACGACTAATACGAGCGGAGCAGGAATGAAAAATGTTGCAAAAACAAAAAAGAAAGAAATCCCTATTGTGTTGTTTGCCAATAACACAATAGGCATCAAAACTATTATCACAGCTCAGAAACGTTTAGCGCTCGTATTCATATAACTAGAATTAGCGGTTAAGGTTGACTACTAGTTGATTTTATGTCCATGTCTGTGTGCGTGTGTTTGTATGTGGGACTGCGTGTGCGCACACCGGGGTACGAAAGTTCCCACAAAAACACTCACTTTTACCTTTTATTCTACTGATTTTTATATGTAATACTGACCGTCACTTTGTCCAACCAAAACAGGAGGGGTTCTCCATTGAAATGTATCTTCGGAATGGGGAAGTGATTTTGAAATTTTTTGAATGCTACTACTTCTCAAAGCATTTGGTCCCAATTCGGTATTTTGAAGTCAGATTTTGTACAAATTTATATAATAGAAATATATATTTTATTACTTATAGTATGTATTTTATATACCCATATGTGTATTTATAATGTATATTTGTTTTTAGTGTTGTATTTATTTGTACCATTGTCGATCTCACTTTCCTAATAACAATGAGCACCTACCTGAGCATTATTTCTGTATCACATCAAGGTTGACTGGCAGAAAATGCCCAAAGGCATTAAGTCCGCCATTGTACGAGTTTGTGGTTATGAAGAATAAATAAATAAAATAAAATAAAATAAATAAATAAAATAAAATAAATTTTTGATGTGTTTTTTTTATCTTTAAAAACTTACTGATAAGGTTTATCTTCAATCTAGATTACTCCAGCCTATCGTAACCCGCCCAAACTTTTGAGTATTTTATAATATACAACCTAGATGTCAAACTCTATCTTACTTATCTATGAATGTCTTACAATCTGTACAACTCTATGACTTTTTATAACTAGTTAATCTCCTTTCAGCTCAGTAACTGATTTTATCTCTGATTTGTAAGATAAAACAGATCAAAAATTATTTCGCAATTTATATTTTTTTTTTTTTTTTTTTTTTTTTTATATTTGGTTCGCCAAATTGACGCCGCCCGCCTGGTGGTAAGTCGTGACGACGTCTAGCGATTGTGGGCCACTCTCACAGCACACATTACTATTGAGAGTGGCCCTCAACTTGACGACCTACTGATGTGCCTCTTCACGCTCCGCTTAAAGAACCCAGGATTATATGTGGGAGGAAACACGTGCACAGGTAGGGCGTTCCAGGCCACTATCGTTCAGCAGAGAAACGAACGTTTAAAACGTTCGGTTCTCGCGAACATGCTATCCACTGTGTGGGGGTGGCATCTCTGCCCGGCACGAGTCGTTCGGGATCGGAAGGAAGAGGGTGGGATCAGATTGAAGAGCTCTTCAGAACACTCGCCGTGGTAAATACGGTAGAATGCGGCCAAGGAAGCTATTGTTCGGCGCTGAGCTAGCGGCTCAAGGCTTCGCGTTACCTCCGGACAACCAATAATACGGATAGCCCGTCGCTGCATAGCGTCGAGAGCGTCCAGCAGATACTTCGCGGAGCCGTCCCAGAGGTGAGAGCAGTATTCGACGCAGGGTCTAATCTGCGTCTTGTACAGCAGACACCTCTGGTCCGGTGTAAAGAATCTCTTTACCTTATTCAGTATTCCTAGTTTCCGCGAAGCTAGCCCTATACATCTTTCGATGTAGTTTTTATTATTGAGCTCTCGACGAACGTCTATGCCAAGGATATCAAGGTTGTCCTTCATTGGTAATAATGCATTCTGAAGAGAGGGTAGGGGAAGGAAAGGGGATTTCTTCGCAGTAAATGCACACGCCTGTGTTTTGCGGGCATTGAACTCGACCAGGTTCTCGGTACCCCATTGAGAGATACTGTCGAGGTTACGGTCGAGATCAGCCACGAGTCGTCGTCTCTCCTCCTCAATCTCAGATCGCCCCGCCGTCGGACGAACCGAGTAACTCCCGTGCAGTGTGCTGTCATCTGCATAGCAATGAATGTTCCCGAGGGATAGCATATCATTGATATGCAGAAGAAAGAGAGTTGGTGATAGTACGGACCCCTGCGGTACCCCGGCATTCACTTGCAAGAAGCGAGAAGCCTGGCCATCGCAGAGGACCCGCACTCGGCGCTCGTTTAAAAAGCTGGCAATCCAGCTGCACAGTTGAGGAGGTAGACCATATGCCGGAAGCTTGGAAAGGAGCGAAGCATGCCAGACCCTATCGAAGGCTTTGGCGATGTCCAGGCTAATAGCCAAGGACTCGCCGTGCCTTTCCATAGCCCCACCCCAGACATGCGTTACGAATGCCAGAAGATCACCCGTTGATCGCTTTGGCCTGAAGCCGTATTGTCGATCATTGATTAGCGAGTGATCCTCTAGGAATTGCATGAGCTGCTTATTTATAAGGAGCTCAAGCACCTTGCAAATGACTGAGGTGACAGCTATGGGTCGATAGTTGCCTGGATCGGACCGATCCCCTTTCTTGGGGATCGGTTGTACGTTCGCCTCCTTCCAGACCTCCGGCACGAGCCTCCGTGCGTCGAGCGTCCGAGTATGACAGGCGGTACAGACGCGTTAATACTGGAGACAACTCAGCTGCACATTTTCGTAGCACCACCGCCGGAATGCCGTCAGGGCCACTGGCTTTCCGCGTGTCGAGTGACCGCAGCACTGCCCGTACATCACATTGCCTGATAACAATATCAGGCATTGTGTGGCCACAGTTGGCGATGGCGGGGGGCTGCAGGCCACGGTCGTCGACCCGGGAATTAGCCGCAAAGAGGTCTGCGAGCATATCCGCTTTCTCTTGGGCTTTGTGAGCCAGTGTTCCATCTGGGTAACGCAGCGGTGGCAGCGAGGGCTGACAAAAGTTAGATTGCACGGCTTTGGCCAGTTGCCAGAATCCACGGCTGCCCGTGGGATGGGAAGTGAGCTCCTGACCAAGCCGCGCGACGCGCTGGGATATAATTTTTAACTTATTATTGCAAAATATTTTTAAGGCTATGGAAGTTTCCCGAATGATCTTCAGTGAGAAAAGCGTCCTCCAAGCTCATTGCTGTCACCTGGCTTGGTTATTACGTGTGACAAATGACATTACTTGAAAAGAAAAAAGTGTGTATGTTTCGTCCCTCTTGACACCTCCTCGGGGAATCTCCGAAAGGTAATAAAGAAGCGTATAGTTTTCATTTTTGTTTATATCAGGTACGTCAAATTGACGTCGCCCGCCTGATGGTATGTCGTGACGACGTCTAGCGGCTGTGGGCGACTCTCACATCACACAATACTATAGAGTGGCCCTCAACTTGACGACCTACTGATGTGCCTCTTCACGCTCCGCTTAATGAACCCAAGGAGAGGGTGGGATCAGGTTGAATAGCTCTTCAGAACTTCTTAGGTCAAACACTGCTTAGTTTGACAATAAACTGAGTTGTAGGCAGGTATGTAAAGTGTCCAAACAAATCAAGTACAAATCAGGCTTTTTATTACGCATATAAATGTGCATCTTTATAAAAAGCCGGTCAAGTGCGAGTCGGACTCGCGTACAAAGGGTTCCGTACCAAAACGCCCCCCTAAATAATTGACAGAAATACATCATAATTTCGACTTTCTGACTATCACGGTTCATGAGATACAGCTAAAGACAGACTGACGGACGTACAGAGTCTCAGTGAGGTCTCAGTAATAGGGTTCCCGTTTTACCCTTTGGGTACGGAACCCTAAAAAACGACATTAAAATAATTGGTTAAAAAAATCGCGAGTTGTTTATAATGCGACGCACGCGCAGTTTCGCGATACTCGCGCGTGGCCTAAATATATTATTAAATATTGTCGAAATGTTGGGTTGTGCGGGGTCATTTGAATCGTTTAAACAAATTGTAATGATGTACTTTTACTGACATACATAGACATGGGTTATCGTATGAACACATTATATTTGTGTACCTAAGGCAATTTTTACAATTGACTGATGGCACTTGGTTGAAGTCGGTGAAACTTCACGTGTAAACCGTGTAAAACACATATATTCTCGGCTTTCGACTTCGGAGTCTCGGGTTCGAATCCCGGGTCCAATTAGTAGCTAAAGTACCAGTACTGCTTTGGTGGCGTGGTCGGTAGTGCATCCGCTTGCGACGCCCGAGTCTCGGGTTCGATTGCCGGTCGGGACAAACTTTGTGTGATGACACACATTTATGCTGAAGTCTGGACATTTCTATGTATAATATGTATGTATTTACAACAAAAAATGTATATAAATATTTATATCAGTTTATCTAGTACTCATATCACAAGCTCTGCTTAGTTTGAGACTAGATGGCGTTGATAAATTTTCCTAAATATTAAATCAAAATCAAAGTAGTACTAGAAGCTAAACGTATGCGTAGAAACGTTAGCAGAAAGCGTTAGACAGAGACGATGGTACGCCCACATTTCGACGGGTACTTGGAATATTTACGAGAGCCATGTCCGTTTATCGACAAGTGCACCGCGTGCATGTGAGGATGGGTTGACCCTGGAGATGATTATAAAGGTGTATGTATGGTACAACTCCTGGATTCAAACCCAAAAAATAACATTAAGTATCTATCTGTTTGTATGTTATTTGTTATTCAGATATCTTATACCAACTTACTTCTATATTACGAGTAGTTATCATAGTAAAAATAGATGTTTTCCTTGAATACGTGACAAACATTCAACGGCGCCATGCTATTTAATATTCTAATATACCAAAGCGCTTATAGTTATAAGTGCGTGATTTCTAAGTTAACGTTTCCAATAAGCAAGACGTAACGTCGCAGGTTCTATTCTCGCGGTGTACACGGACCATTATTGCTAAGTAATGTTAAGTATCCTTGACAAAATAATATATATTACAATACGGTTAGACAGATAATTGTCACCAATATTGTACGGACGCCAGCAACGTCTATCGCGTAGAATTCCTATCCAGACTGTCGAGAGGCGCCTCTTGGAGGCTCTCGGCAAGAGGCTTAGCGAGTGAAGGCGACAGGAGTGCTAACCATACACACTCTCGATTTATTCAGTTGCCCTCTACGTCTATTACAAAAACACCAATTCCGTAATCATGCTCGGTAGCGAAATTTGAGTCTTTAACCGTTTTATACAGTGTATTAAATAGGGGCTGAGAAGGACTCATAGCTAAGTGGTAACCGATCAGGTTAACACATTGCAAAGGTTACGCACCACTATCCAGAAAGGTCTTAAAATGGGTTTACAAATTGACATTGAGTGAGACACCTCCGAGTCGTCGTCGGTTTCGGTTGTCATACGAAGATCTATGGTAATCGTTACAGGTCGTTGGAGCCCTAAAAAGTCCGACTAGTCTAACTACAGAACTTCGATATTGCCAATAGGTTGTGGAGGTCAGATAGCAGTCGCTTCCAGAAAAATATAGAAGTTCAGCCGTGCAGTAGTTAGACTCGACGGCCGACCCCAACTGTGTTGGGAACAGGCTCAGTAGATAATGACAGTGCATCAGGTACGTGTCCTTCTTTGTTCGATCAAATAAACTACAAATGCACGATTACGAAACGTGAACAATCATTCTGCCTATAAACATGTTTATTTTCTAGATCATACTATTATTAATAGGTATCTACTACAATTCGTGTGCCACGATTTGGCGCAGTTTTTGTATTGAATCTGGCATCTATAGTTGATCTAAGGATCAAAACCATCTTTACTAACCGATCAGTTTAAAAAACATTAAATATTTTTACAACAAGCCATCAGTTTTATTGCCAGTGGCAACTAATAATAAAAAAAATCAATCAAATAATCAATGGACGATAGCAGCAAAACACACATAGGTAATAAGTTATCAGAATTCTTGCATTATCTTTAATAGTCTAGATAAAGTGTTACGAAAGTACCTAAGATGTGGCGCTTCATATCGTAGTGCAATAAAATTTTGATTTCGTTTAGTTTTCCCACGGATACGATAATAACAATTGTTTTATTGGCTTCGTAAATAACGTGTATTGATGTGAATTACTGAGTTTTATGGTTGTACTAAACGTATTTTTAGTGTCAATGCTTAATTTAATTGCTATTTTCCGATAATATATCGTTCCGTCTTGTACTAAAGGCAGTGTATCCTGACATCATACACACATTAAACATGACTGGTTCTCCGAAAGGTAGGCACATATAGGTATTGTACCGCCGGGCGCCATTAGAAATTCATTCTAGTGGTGAACAGAGGCGCTCGGCAATTGACTTATAAAAACGGCACATATTGTACACCCAGTTTTTGACAGTGATTTTTGTTGATGACATGTAATGGTGAACGAGCGACATTAAGCTCGCCCCTTATTAAGTGCACAGCAGAAAGTAATCCCAACCAAATTATTGGCGAATAGTGGGCGTTTAATAAAACCTACCCCTTGTCTCCTCTACGTACTGGCGGAATTTGGCCACCCGTGCGATTTCTGTCAAGGTGGAGTCGGGTGTTATTCAGCATCTTTGGGGGTCGCGTTTTATCCCGCGTCTGTGGAATCTTGGGCGGAAGCCCTACAGGACGCCGCCCGCCCTCCTGGCCTGCTTCTTTAAGTACGGTGGGGGTACCAAAGTACCAACCCGCCTACCTCATAGAGGCCGCTAGTCTTGAAGTTTAGGTTCAGATTGCCTAACAATTCTTAGACCAATTTGCTTATAAACCTTGAACGCAACCAACAAGTTCCACGTCCACTGCACAAAAACGTTCCCATAATCTATGATGTGACAAGAATGACGTATGCACAATAACATGACACTGATCCATCCGCAATGCATTGTACTGGAACGTGACAAGTATTACCAGCAGAAAATCTCCACTTCCCGTCATTAGTTAACTATTACGTGGTATGTGCGTGCCAGAAAAATATATATTTCTGTAAATTAATTGTAGACAAGTAATGTATTATCAAAAATCGATTTCCCATGTGGTTTATCACGAATGGATAGAGTAAGGAAGTATATTAAGAGGACGTTTCAAAGTTGAGGTAGTGAATGAAAAATTAAGAAGTGAGCCATTGTGGTTAGAAAGGTAAGAATATGGATGTAGAGGGTTTTAAAAGTAGAAGTCCCATGAAAAAATGGATGGAATGTGTCAAAGAGGATAATATATGGCAAGGAAGGGAGTGACTCAGGAGATGACGTCTGACAGGGATGTTTGGAGGAGAAATACATGTTGCAGAGAACTCGAATATTTGAGATAAGGGCAGGGATTATGAGATTTCCCTGTTTTAGTTTTACTGAGTCTGAAAATATTTGTGTGTATACTCGTATTGTGCTTTGTAAGTTCTTTTGGTCTTAATCCTTGAATTTGTTGCTTAGTGTGAGTACACTTGCGACGATAGTAGGAACAAATATTTGTGTGATCCAAAAAAATTGGATTACTTTAGAAAGGTTGTTTCTTATGCGTTGTATGCACAGATATTGATGTCTGTGGTTGTATGTAATAAAACAAATAATTTACCTACCTAATTAGTTTGCGTTACTATCCTTTAATTTATCACACGAGCATGACGATAGACCAAATGGCAATAATGATCGGTCTGTACACGGAAGCGTCGACGTCATGGGCTGCTGCACACCACTCTCACGCGACTGATATGTCCTTGGACAGACTGACCGGAGGAAGAGCATCATTTGCGGTTTGAAGGTTACACAGCAACCGTGAGATTAGGGGGTTATAGTTGAGCGTGAATTTTTCCAATCGTGTCAATTAAATTATGTAGAGTATTTTTCGTCATCTCCACGCCTCTTTGTTTGACTTGGCGAGCGAAGTATCTGAATTTTGTGACTGGATAATTTTGCTTTCGTCTGTATTATGTTTTCCGGGCTAGAGGCCATATTTTTTATAAGTTCTCTAAAAAAACTTGTCACAAATAGTCCTCAATTTAAAACTTTTTTGTTCATTGTTAGCTTTTTTTACTATGGGGGTAAAACGAGACTCTGGAATTCCACAATACACGCTACGGCTCTGGCATATTTCTTTCGCTTCTTCCACTTTCATAACTATTTTCATGCAACCCTTGGATACAGGTACTCTTAACCCGGCCTTGCCAATATATTGTTACGAGTACATTTGTCTACAACAGGCGGTCTTCTCGCTGAAGAGCAATTTAAAAAGCTCAGGATGGAAAGAATGAATGCAAGGGGTGATAAGGATACATCCACTTTAGGCACGTAATTTTGTTGATCCCACGTAAAATGAACGACTATAAACCACTTGAAAGACTTGAACTTTTAATTTTTACTTGTAGACCACTTAATTTTTTGAAAAATCTGAATTTAATTTGCTTTTTTTTTTATTATAGCTTTACATATATGTAAATCATCTAAAGTTATCTCATTCACATAACGCCACCTTTACCGCGCTGTAGCTTCAAGCCTTGTAAAGATTGCATGACAGAAAATTAAGGTCAAACTGTAATTACATGATTAAAACGCTTATAAAAATACTAGCTGACACTCGTGACTTCGTCTACATATATAGCTTACCCGCTAATCTTCTTTTGGGGCTTGGTAGAGAATTTCTTTGAAGAAACTGTTTACGCAGGGCACGCAATAGAAGCTTTGAAAAGGGATATTTTTTACCATTTTTGTAATATTTTTGGTTGCTGCTCTGCTGATTTTGGTCGTAGTATGATGTTTATTGTCTATAACCTCGATGAATGGGCTATTCAAATTCAAAAAATACAAAAAAAATTGTGCAAAAAAAAAACAAACTATCATAGATTACTAACACAATTTTAATGTATACTTGGATCAATTTAAAATTAACAATCTTAACGAACCGTGTCTAATACTGTGGCTATTCGATAATTAACCAAATAGTCTGTGGTAGTGTTGTATGGCTCTTTGAGTCAACTGTTTTTCTAAAAAAAGGAACGAAAGAAACGGAGGAAAATTCTCCGTTTCTTCCGTTACTAGTTATCCATATAGAAATATATATGGATAACTAGTCTTAAGTGGCGTAACGATAGAGTGGCAGGGCTGGCAAAATGCCACGGGCCCCCGACCCAAGAGGGCCCCGTCCAAGAGGCCGCGAGTTCAAAAATATGTTTTTACACTGCACCCGTGTATTTTATTTGAAAAGTATATTTTTATAAGTTCTGCTTAAAATCCAAAGTGAGACAACTAAAGACCATAATACAATTTCAAATTACCTAATCGACAAAAAGATGTTGATTCATTTTTAGAGATGTACACGTTATAGTCCGGTCAATTTTTTGATAAAACTTACCGTTTTGCTGAAAATTGCGAAAAAGTCATTTTTTGGACCTTTGACCTCGAATAATTTTTTTTCCACACACGGGAATGATGGGGAACTTTTAAATTTTATTTATAACTAGCTGTTGCCCGCAGCTCCGCCTGCGTGTTACTTTAGATCTACATAACTTTTTTATTTATGAAGCGATTGAAAACCGAACCGCAAGTTCAAATCAAAAAATCAAATCATTTCTGAGATTAGCGTGTTCAAACATTCAGACAAACAAACAAAAGTTCTAAAAACCATTAATAGTGAACTCCACTGCACTGAAGAGCTCTTCAATCTGATCCCACCCTCTTCCTTCCGATCCCGAACAACGCGTGCCGGGCAGAGATGCCACTCCCACACAGTGGATAGCATGTTCGCGAGAACCGAACGTTTTAACCGTTCGTTTTTCTGCCGAACGATAGTGGCCTGGAACGCCCTGCCTGTGCACGTGTTTCCTCCCACATATATTATATAAATACGCGAGACCGCGGCCGCTCCCATGTCCATTGCTGCGGGCGTCTCCGGTGACCCCAGAAGGTATTTGGCCCCAGTGGCGCCCGGCGGACTTTGGCCAGCTGTGTGGCCTCTTCGGGGGTTTGGTCGGAATGAAAATCCCGCGTCGTTGGGGTTGGGTTTTATCCCGCGTCGGTGAGTGAATCTGGTTTCTTGCTGTAGAGCAAAGGCCTCGCAGCACTTACGTGAAAAACAATGGAGGACAGAAGCAGGCTAGAAGGGTTACCCCTTCTAGCCTGCTTCTGTAAGTCAGTCCTCAGGCCCCAATCGTGGAGGTCGATGGTCCTGGGCGTAGATGAGTCTGCGACGCCCTGGCCGCTGACTGCGAAACTCAGCGGGGAGGGTACGCTCCCTCTCCCTCTCGGCCGCCTCCTTCGCGAGCATGACTTGCTCGCAGAAGGACACGGCCACGTTCCACTTACTCGCGCTAGAGACCATGGCTTGGAGCATGGTTTGCAGCGAGAGGATATCTACGCCCAGGCCCACTACGAAGTCCTGGCGCTGACTCGCCCACGCTGAGCACTCCACCAACGTGTAGAGTGCGGTGTCGTCGTCGGAAACCTCGCAGTGTTGACACCGGAGTGTGACCTCACGATGGATGCGAAACAGATAGCTACCGGAGCATCCATACCCGGTAACGATCTGCGTCGCACGATACGTGAGGTCGCCACTGCAGCCACTCGTCCATGATCGGTCTCACCGCGCGCCGCGATGACGGTAGTTCCCCACTTTGGTTGCTCAAGTCGCACTCTCCAAGTCTCCATGAGATCCTGGCGGAGTTGGGACCGCTGGTCCTCGATTTCTCGAGTCGCAGGCCTGTAGTCCTTCTACAGCGCCTCCTTGTGTTGTGAAACAATGACGCAAGGGCTCTCGCTTCCAGGTCCCATGGAGGGAAATCTCGAAGTTTATTAAAATTAAACTGAGTACAACATGACGATTTTTACTGATAGGGCCATCAAAGAATTTGCCACGGGCCCCATATGGTATAGTTACGCCACATGGATAACTAGTCAAAAAACACTTTTAGACTAGTAGTCTAAAAGTGTTTTTTGACTAGTTATCCATATATTTCTATAGCGGATCGTGCTACAGTTAGGTCTGGAAATTATTAATGAATAAAAATTGGATGATGTCGGTATTTGTCATTGGAAAGGACGTCGCTTCGAGTCCTGTCGATATACATTTCAGTTTTTGTGATTTTTTTATAGTGTTATCCACCCAAGATAAGTTATTTATATAGATTAATAAGTTATTTATAACGCGACCAAATTCATAAACTTTTTAGGACAATTTTACCAATGTTTCTTGTATGTTTTTGGTTACTAACACTATTAATTTTTTAAGCGATGTTTAATTGGATGAGTCACCAGTATACGAGTAGACATAGTAAGTGAGCAAAGAACCCATATAAAGTTGGCTTTGAAATGGTAAATAGTAAACATGATCTAGAAACATTCTTATAAAAATTACTTTCGATTAAGTATGAAAGATAAAAACCCCAATAGGGAATGCCTGGAACAGATTACTCTTAGCGACGAGCCCGCCTATAGACTGTAACTTTTAAGGTAAAAATATTGTTGCTTTAATACCATGCGAAACACGGCGGTTTCGAATGACACTATAACAATTTATACCGTTGAACCATGATTCTTAATATCAATAGGACGAAGTATATGCAACAAACTATTTGCGCAATTCGAAAACTCCTTTATCGCAATAGCGTGTGACTTATAATCAGTCGCCAGCCGCCTGTAACTTGAGCCACACGTCAATTTATCAATTAATTGTTATCATTCCGACTGTGGGAATTGTAATGCTCATTAATACGCGGTTTCTTGTTAACTATACATTTGTACAAGTCAGTGATGACTACCAACTTGGAGCCCTTAATTGTTTGTATTACGGCTGACGAATTAGTCATTTTATTAGTTATTAGTTTTTAACTAGCTGATCGCCGCAGCTCCGCCCGCGTGATTTAGAACACATTACCGGGATAAAAAGTAGCCTATGTTACTCAGGGTGAATGTAGCTTTCCAATGGTAAAAGAATTTTTTAAATCGGCACTGTAGTTTTTGAGTTTATTCATTACAAACATACAAAAATACAAATCTTTCCTCGTAATAGTAGTATAGACTAGCTTATGTATGCGGCTTTGCCCGCATGATATGGTTCTATTATCGTTTCCATGGCAACACAACTTCCAATTATAGAATGGGACCAAATAATTGTCGGAATGGGATCACTCTGGAAGTAGTAGCTTAAAACAAGTTAAAAATTTGCCATATATTTAAGCTTTCGAAAGTTTTTTCATAAAAAAAACAAAGTTCTATATCACTTTAGAGGTCTTTGACCATGCTGAGTTGATTGCAGCTGGTCTTGAGTCTCTATTACCGTTCTCTATTTGACCTCGTTTTGACCTTGACCTTAAGATCAGAGGTCAAAGGTCAAGTTCATTTTAGAGGTCTTTGACCATGCTGAGTTGATTGCAGCTGGTCTTGAGTATCTAACTATTACCGTTCTCGACTTGACCTCGTTTTGACCTTGACGTTGAGATCAGAGGTCAAAGGTCAACTTCATTTTAGAGGTCTTTGACCATGCTGAGTCGATTGGCGTTTATACTGAGTCTCTAGCTCTTAGCGTTCTCGAGTTGAAAGTAGTTCACAGACGGACGGACGGACGGACATTACTGTTGTTAAGAGATTTTCGTTTCGAAAACTCTAAAAATCAAAATAAGTACACCCAGTCGAAAGAGTGAAGTAACTAAAACATACTGCTTCGGTGGCGTGGTCAGTAGTGCATCGGCTTTCGACTCCGGAGTGTCGGGTTCGATTCCCGGGTCGAATCAAATATTTTGTGTGATCCACAAATGTTTGTTTCGGAGTTTGGGTGTTTTCTATGTATATTATGTATGTATTTAGAAATATATAAGTATGTTTATCAGTTGTCTAGATCCCATAGCACAAGCTTATAGCTTAGTTTGGGCTAGATGACGTTGTGTGAGCATGTCCAACAATATTTATTTATTTATACAGTCAAATTGATAACCTCCTTTTGAGGTCCTCGCCAACCTTTTTTTTTTAAAGTAGCCATAACACTTAAATAGCTACATTTAGTAAAAATATATTTCTAAATCGGTTTGTAGGTGGAATCGGTGAAATGGTTATAATTTTTTTTTTAAATACTTAAATTAAACTTTAACGGTTAACTTTGTGTTCAGCTATTTTTTAAGTCATATTTTGATAATTATACAAATTTTGAAGTCATGTTTGATAATTATATCTAAAATTCAGCCAAGTGCGAGTCGGATTCGCGCACCGTACCATCTATACTTCTATACTACTATTATAAAGAGGAAAGATTTGTATTTTTGTGTGTATGTTTGTAATGAATAAACTCAAAAACTACTGTGCCGATTTCTAAAATTCTTTCATCATTGGAAAGCTACATTCACCCTGAGTAACATAGGATACTTTTTATCCCAGTAATGTGTTCTCACGGGAACCGGGAACGAGTAAACTAAATCACGCGGGCGGAGCTGCGGCGATCAGCTAGTTATCTATAAAAACGGTAAAAAATCACGTTTGTTGTATAGGGGCTCCAATACATACACGTATTTTTTTTGCTCTTAATATTTATTTTATTCTATTTTTTATTCAATATTTGTTGTTTTAGCAAATAAATGATTTGATATTAACAGAAATACATCATCTGTAAAACTGTCAGCTGTCTAACTATCACGGTTCATGAGATATAGCCTGATGAGAGACAGACGGACGGACGCACGCACGCACGTACAGCAGAGTTTTAATAGGGTTACCGTTTTACCCTTTGGCCACGGAACCTTAAAAACTAATATGATAGTTAATCATAATATTTTAGATCAGATATACAGCTGTGCGATAATATTAATTCTTCCATATAGGTCAATTCAACATGTAATTCGACTGTTGATAGTCAAGATATGGGTAAGTACTATTATTCCTTATTCTGAGTATACTAGTACGGTGTCTTGCGCGGTGCTTCGCACTGCACCACGCCATAGGTTTTGGCCTATAACTTTTGACCCCTTAGGGCTATTAAGGAATTTTCGATTTTTTGACTTGCCGGTCGAGGGCTATCCATAGAGGGGTCAACCATCATTGGAGCATAGGCAGTTCTCGAGAGCTAAGGGGAGTCAAAAATTACATTCACCATTTCTATATATGGGTAGATATGGGTTCTAGATATGGGTTCGAGAAAATGCCAGATAATAGTACAACCAGTCAGATAAAAATAGTAGTTTATGAAACTGTTGAAAGAAAGGAGGGTTCAAAGGACATTATTTACTAGTCGATCGTTTTTTAGGGTTCCGTAGTGAAAGTCTCGGAACCCTTATATTTTCGTCATGTCTGTCTGTCCTCGACTTTTCTCCCAAACGGTGAGTGCTAGAAACATGAAACTTTGCATGGATATGTATATTTACTACGCCAACAAACTGCTAAAATTAAATTTTGAAAAATACTTTTTTACCTGTAACCCTACATGTAAAGTGAGATTTTTTTTTTCTGCGTCTATCCCATCGTAAGGGGTATCATGAGACAGGTCTTTTAAAAACATTGAGAGGTTGCTAAGATGATTATTTGATTTAAGTATGCGTTTGCGAGATATTTAGCTTTGAAGAGCACGTTTTCGCGAAAACAGGGCGCCCCCTCCCCCACATCCTCTAAATCCGAACGGCTGGCGTGAAGAACCTGAAAAAAATCATGATGGTAGTCCATACATTGAACTTAGAAAGAAAACTATAGCAGAATAGATAGCTCTGTTAGTTCTGGAGTATAGAGGCTATTATGTGTGAACCGATTCTGATGTTTTTAATTGAAAGCTTCCTGTTTGTTGCCATTGGACCCATTTCGGTAAGTTGCACTAGTATTTTTTACCCATTTTGTGCCCGATGGATTCCCAGTAATCAGTACAAAGCTTCAGCCTTGTAGAAAATCCCACTTTTTCTGTAACTACTCATTAATCGGAATTCATTGGTTAATTATAGCGAATATGTAACGCATGTGTTATGTTTTATGAGGGCCTTATGTGGGTCTAGGTTCATTCAGGGTCGCTACTCGCTTGCCTATAAAGGTACTGATTCTAATGAGATAGCAATAATTACAATTAATTGTTTTTGTTTTATTACTGCATAGGGGACCTGCAGATCTAACAAATGGTACATTCCGATCAAATAAAGAAATAAATATTTTTACAAGCTTTTATTTAGTTTCACCTGTCTCGATGTTCGTGTCAAATCTTGCTAGTTAAATTAAACACACTTCCCGGCTACTGATTGGGCTGATGCAGACATATTATGTAAACTGGGTATTCGCTGGAACGCGGGCAGTTACATCGAAATAATAAAGACGGAGCTGGCGGAATCTTAAACACCCTACCTAACTTAAGCTAAAAAATAAAAATAAAACATTTTTTTTACCACTGTCAAAGGCATGTTTCTTTAATGCTTAATAACTCAAAAACTATAAGAGCCAAATGCACCAAAAACTGTACAGCAAACCACAGGCTTATGTTATATCTTTATGCCAAATTTCAAGTTGATAGGTTAAGAGATGCGCCCGCTATCATGTCGCATACATTCTTGATTGAGCCCATCGTTGTGAAGAAGAAGCAAGCGAGCGTCTTAATTATGATTACCAAAAACTGATCTGGAGGCTTGAGCTGGACGGTGGTCACAGGAACTTCGTAATAAATCGATGCAATCCCGTCGAGTATCGACCCGTTTGATTTGTCTTGACAAGTACTTTGTCTTTAGATGGCATCCAGGGTCTGATGCTGAAGCCGGTGATCGGTGAAGGTTATCATAGGGACGTGGTTAAAAAACGACACAACTTATCGAGCTTGGACTCATTTGATTCGTCTTAATGAGTACTTTGTCCATATGAACTTTATAACAAAACGACGCAACCCCATCGAGATTAGACTTGTTTAACATATTAGTAATAATGTCTACTAATAAGTAGGTACTTACATCACTACATATCGATACCGGAAATTTCAATTGTCGTAAAGGACAAAACACGAGTTTTCAGGAGAGCCAAAAAACGAGAAATAAATTATTTTTTTCCTTATAACTTTTTTAAAGAAAGTGCTATATTCATGATGTCAAGGAGACCCTAACTATTTTTTTGTGTTCTATCCGTTGCAATTAAGAAAATAAACCAAACTTAATAATTGCCAAAAATGAGTGTCCGTTACGACCCATAAAATTTGAACTAAAGTACTTTACAACCACGAAAAAGTGGTTGTGATAAAGTCAGATATGTGGTAAAGGACTAATCTTGATCATCAATGGGTCGTACGAGTCAATTAAATCGGAGACTAAGGGGGTACAAGGAACAAAAGAAGCTAAAGATCTAGTTAAGAAATACCTACAATAGGTAGTAAAATTAAGTGAAATAAAAGGGTTTTTTATTAT
Organism: Nudaria mundana; assembly: GCA_963556515.1. Classification (NCBI taxonomy): domain Eukaryota; kingdom Metazoa; phylum Arthropoda; class Insecta; order Lepidoptera; family Erebidae; genus Nudaria; species Nudaria mundana. The sequence continues at coordinate 2,136,742 of OY748313.1, forward strand.
TTTGTATTTTTTTTATCAAAAAATTCAGTTAAAAAAGTAACAAAAATGTCTATTTTGAGTTCCTACTCAAAATAGAAAGAAATGTTTTCTTTTTTTTTATTGAAATGGCAAACCATCGTTGAAATGCTGAAAAACAACTGAATGTTTGGAATAATCAGTTAATAGACTATTCTAATAACAAGTTTTCTTAAATAATTATGTCAGTCTTGAACTAAATAAAGTTAAAATTTCCAAAATAATAACAAACCTCGCCCACAAGAATTCAAAACTCAAACAAAATGACACTATAAAGTATTAAATACTTTAGTCTTTAAAAAAATATTAGTATTTAAACTTTTACATTAAGTGTTTTTTTTTTAATATTATAGTCGTTTACTATAAAATATAAAGCCCAAAATAAGAACAAAGTAAAGTAAAATTAAAAAATAAAGTCTTAAAGATTAATTGTGTCGATATCATCTTCCTCATCAGTTTCAGGAAGAATATCTTTAACTGTTCCTAAAGAGGGTAGATCTAAATACTCCTTATGAAAACGCTTTGGTATAGTTCCATTAGTACATAAACACTTTAAATCGTTATACTTGGCTACTGTTATAGGGTTACGACTGTCATAAAGTGTTGGTAAATCAATACTAGAAGTAGATTCTACTTTGTCAGCATCTGTTGGATCTTGGTTTTGTCTTTTAGTCTTTTTTCCTTTGCCTTTGCCTTTTCCTTTTGATTCTCTTCCTTTATATTCATCATCTTTATAATGTAACTATTTGAGCTTCTTCGTTGTCATTCTTCATCATTCACTGGTGTCAGTTCGTGGATCAAATAAAGATGTATCAAAAACACTGATAAGTGAAGGAGAACCCTAATCTCTTCTATATCCTTAGACTCGTGCTCGAAGACTACTGATTTTAAAGAAGAGTACACCTGAGGCTGTTCAAATATTGTAGATTGGTCAACGTTGTATGTTACTATTTCAGTACAAGAAAATTCCAGAGAATAAGAGAATAATACACCTGTGGTTCATGTATAACGTCATAAGGAGTAGTCTCAGTCTTGAAGATAACATTGCTCTGAGGCATGGACTGGATAACGTCTGCGGTAAGTATCTCGTCCATAGGAGTAGTCTGAGTGATCTTCTGTGTTTCAGGTTCGGGCGCAAAGACAACATTGCTCTGAGACATGGCCTGGATAAGGTCTGCGGTAAGTATCTCGTCCATAGGAGTAGTCTGAGTGATCTTCTGTGTTTCAGGTTCGGGCGCAAAGACAACATTGCTCTGAGGCATGGCCTGGATAACGTCTGCGGTAAGTATCTCGTCCATAGGAGTAGTCTGAGTGATCTTCTGTGTTTCAGGTTCGGGCGCAAAGACAACATTGCTCTGAGGCATGGCCTGGATAACGTCTGCGGTAAGTATCTCGTCCATAGGAGTAGTCTGAGTGATCTTCTGTGTTTCAGGTTCGGGCGCAAAGACAACATTGCTCTGAGACATGGCCTGGATAACGTCTGCGGTAAGTATCTCGTCCATAGGAGTAGTCTGAGTGATCTTCTGTGTTTCAGGTTCGGGCGCAAAGACAACATTGCTCTGAGACATGGCCTGCATAACGTCTGCGGTAAGTATCTCGTCCATAGGAGTAGTCTGAGTGATCTTCTGTGTTTCAGGTTCGGGCGCAAAGACAACATTGCTCTGAGACATGGCCTGGATAACGTCTGCGGTAAGTATCTCGTCCATAGGAGTAGTCTGAGTGATGTTCTGTGTTTCAGGTTCGGGCGCAAAGACAACATTGCTCTGAGACATGACCTGGATAACGTCTGCGGTAAGTATCTCGTCCATAGGAGTAGTCTGAGTGATGTTCTGTGTTTCAGGTTCGGGCGCAAAGACAACATTGCTATGAAGCATGGCCTGGATAACGTCTGCGGTAAGTATCTCGTCCATAGGAGTAGTCTGAGTGATCTTCTGTGTTTCAGGTTCGGGCGCAAAGACAACATTGCTCTGAGACATGGCCTGGATAACGTCTGCGGTAAGTATCTCGTCCATAGGAGTAGTCTGAGTGATCTTCTGTGTTTCAGGTTCGGGCGCAAAGACAACATTGCTCTGAGGCATGGCCTGGATAACGTCTGCGGTAAGTATCTCGTCCATAGGAGTAGTCTGAGTGATCTTCTGTGTTTCAGGTTCGGGCGCAAAGACAACATTGCTCTGAGACATGGCCTGGATAACGTCTGCGGTAAGTATCTCGTCCATAGGAGTAGTCTGAGTGATCTTCTGGGTTTCAGGTTCGGGCGCAAAGACAACATCACTCTCACTCACTCACATCCGTGCGACCTTTTCGCCGTAATTACATAAGATAAAGCAAAGCATAGATTAGGTCGTAAGGGTATCGATTATCAAATAAAACGTTTACGACCTTTTCGTTTGTAATAATATTATTGTTTAAAATGTCGTATAGAAGATTCAATGCAAAAAAAGCGTATACAACCTTATAAATAATAAAAATATGACTTTACGCTCTCTGATGAAAATTATTTTTACGATACACCCCAATTATTAAGAAAAATCAAGCTAGAGCTGTTGAAAATCTAGGTAGTAAAGGACTTTTTTATGAAGATAGGACCATTTTAAGTATACCAATCGATAGAGCTCGCGACGCTGATTCCGAATATAATTATAACTCATTTTCGTCAAAATGTCCTTTACGACAATTGAAATTTCCGGGGTCGATATTATAAAACAAAGCACTTAGTCGCGTCGGTTTCTCTGTCTGTTCGCGATAAACTCAAAAACTACTTACTACTTTTTAAAAACAAACTATAAAGTGAACAATAAGTAATTTAATTCTGATAATAAATATGCAACTTTATAGGTACACTACATAGACCAACGCGGTCGTCGTATACGCTGTCGCCGTAGTACACTATAATAAGTATAATAATATCCCATTTAAAAAAAGTAGTTTTTCTTTAATTTTATGACAAAATATAATTAATTTTGATTTATTTATTAGTAATCTAGAGGTTTTATACGAGGTGGAATGCCAGCTTTTCGCACTGCGCCTCAGTCGAATTTAAAAAAATACGACTATAGATATGCAATGCATGCTGCTGTTGCAAAAAACTGAGAGAAGTGTTAAATTTTTGATTATTCCTCGATGGTATGTCCGATTTTTATTTTTTGTTTGTTCTAAACCACCCTCACGCCACACGTTATCATTGTGGTAAGTTTGAAAGAGATCGGTTCAGGCGTTTAGGAGGAGTATGCGGTCAAACTAAATACTTGAGTCGCCTAAGATTCTGAGAGCTTCGCTCACTTCGCTCAAAAACTGGGGCATTATTACCAACTAAACCACCATAGGATTTATCCTTCGCTTTAACCGGGTCACCGGGTAAAGACTGTTACCACAGGCGAGATGTGATCAAGATAGTTCTAAGCTGTAAATTTTGAAGATCTTACTTTTTTTTGGACATTCTCACACGACGTCACCTAGCCCAAATTAAGCTAATATAAGCTTGTGCTATGGGATCTAGACGACTGAAAAACATACTTATATATTTGTAAATACATACATAGTATACATAGAAAACACCCAAACTCCGAAACAAACATATGTGGATCACACAATTGTTTGATTCGGGAACCGAACCCGGGTCCTCAGGGACGGCAGTCGTATACTCATACCACTGCGTCACCGAGACAGTCAAAACTTTCTAGGGCACACCATCTCACAAGCAAAATTTTTTTCATCTCTCATGCTCTGAAAGTGGGTCATTGCTTACCTGATATGCGGGTTGAAAGTGATACATTTCGGCCCTAGGGCGGAAAAGTAAAAAAAAATCAGCACATCTTGAGGCGGTGGCAAAAACGTATACAGCCAAAGTTCGATTAAGTCAATACAACATTCTGGGTTTTGAATGGTCATAAACATAAAGAGTTGAGTTACAATAAAATAAAACGTAAATAAGACAAACAATAATTATTTGGACAGTTAAGTAAAGCTTAAAATATTGAGTATTTTAAGGTACCTATAACTGTCCTGTTTTCAAAGTTGAGACTCCAACTAAACCCTGACTAAATCGCCCGCCGTAACGCGTCAAATCATAAAAAACTATGTGCGTAAAAAAAATAACTGAAAAAATTAAAAAACTAAAGACTATTTTGTATGGAAAAATATAATTAATGACAAGGCGGTATGATCAACAGACTTGCCTGCCCTGAAAAAGTGCGAATGAAAAACAAAAAATAAAAAAAAGGCGGGAAGTACAATACTTGATACGTGGTCAATCTCTATTGTTTTATTTTTTTTATTTGACTTTTATTTGCTTTCCTCGTACTCGAAATGAAAAGTAGAGTGTGTAAATTGGGTGAAAACACCCATTTCTGCCTCCACCTATTGAGCAAAATATCTCGTCAGAAATGGGAGGCTTTCATCCCTTGGTTAAAAATCTACTATTTACTTTTTTAAACTTTCGCGTTTTGTACACATTATAAACTTAAGACTTGACGGGTATTTTACGCGATTATTGAGATATTTACATACCTCTCTCGAAACGTCGGGTAATAAAGAGGTATGTATGTATCTCAATAATCGCGTAAAAGACCTAACGGGTCTTAAGTTTATAATCTACTATTTTTTGTATTAATTTTGTCTTTAATTTGAATTTGTAAACCGACTTGTTTTGCTGTACACACGTAGTGACTTAAAATGGAGGTAATTATATCAAAAGGAAGTTATACTACATACAACTTGTACCACGAAGATGAATGGTAACTATTTATAGTATTTATCTATGAATGAAACAGAATGACCATTATATGTAAATGCTATCGAAAAATCATCTTAATTGTTAAAGATAAGAAGTGTAAAATTGGTTTCATCCGGCGCGACGGACGGTCGCAGCCAAGGGCGACCAGTCGTATGTAGTTGAATTACGTAGTTTTATTTCTATAATTTAACCTTATAACTTAAGTGATTACCAGTTAAATAACATAGTTGTTAATGGGGTACAACGTGGTAAATTTGGGAGTGACATTTTTTTAAATATTTTTGTACATTCTCATACAATGTCATCTAGCCCAAATTAAGCTGTAAGCTTGTGCTATGGGATCTATACAACTTATAAATATACTTACTTAATATATTTCTAAATACATAGATAATATGAATAAACGAAAACACCCAAACTCCGAATCAAACATTTTGTGAATAATTGATACGAGTCTCCGGAGTCGAAAGCCGATGCGGACCGAACCGACCACGCCACCGAAGCGATCAATTCTCGTTTTTCCTTGAGAACTCATAGACACAGACAGACACAAATCACGTCTTTATCCCGAAGGGGTAGACAGAGGCGCTTATTACGCCCACGTTTCGCCAGTAAATTCGTTTAAGTACCCCACCCAATAGGTAAAATTTATAACATACTATATTTGGCCTATCTCACTGTACATGAATTATTTTAATCGACTCTGGGCTTTGTTTTGGTCTGTACGTTTAATGGCATTGTCCTTTGCTGGTCTCACGTAATAGGTGGCGAGCCTATTGACGTTACCGAGCACTTTACAATATTCTTAACCAGTATGTATTTCAAACCAGAATTCCAGGAGAGGTTATAACCATACTAGAATCTATGCAGTCCGAACAAAATAAGCAAAACATTTAAAATTATACTCACTCTTTCTTATTGTTGACTACAATGACTAGTTTCACTTTCCGAGGGCCCTTGGTCATTTTGCAGATATCCTTACTGCTATCCACGGGGCCCTGGGTTAAGATTTTTAATAGGGGAATGTTTCTGTAGTATAGTCACGCCAGCCTAGTGGCTGCTCCTCTCGTCACCTCACTGACATAATCACTTTTATCGTTCACTGTACCTTAAACACATTTCTACCATTCACTTTTGTTGTCCATTAATACTGATCACTTGTCACTTTTTGGAAGATTTTTTGCTGAAATATAACAAGGATTATGTGAATTGGAGTGCTTTGTCAATTGCATAATCGGATTATAAAATTTTTGGAGTTAAATACTATCTTTATGGATTTATGTTTTATCTAAATTACACAACTTTAGAAATGCTTCGATAACGGTAAGATATTTTCACTCTTGTATGAAATTACGATTCGAAGACACAAAATGTTCTAATTTTGAAATTCAAAATTCATAAAACAAACACAAGATTTTATTTTTTTAAACTTTCACTTCGATTTTCACAGAATTACAACGAAACTTTGGGAAAAAAGTCCAGTATTATGGCCTAACCACGATTGATGTAATCAATGAAACGTGTCGAAGGACCACAATGTTACTTTTTAAATACTTTATTTTTATTTTAAGTTGCCACTGATAAAACATACCTAAATAACACTTCATTGACTAGGTTCTAACATTACGTAACAAAGTTATATAACACATACTTTATATACAGTTATATATAACATGTTAAGCCGTTGACAAAACTAATCAGAATGGCACACGAATACAGATCAGTGGTACGTCAAGCCATGATGGACGATGATGTATGTCCTTACTGTACTGAAAGATTTTGATAAGAATTTATCTAGAAACGTTATGCGAACAAATATTTAATATAACAGCTAAATAATCTCGTTTCGTGTTACTTGGAGAAGCTGGTGAATGCGTGATGAGAGAGTTACGAAAGGTGTGATGGGCGAGGCAAATTAAATTTGAGAGGGAGATTTGAGACAGAAAGAAGCTACAAGAAAATAGTATTGTCATGATAGGTTAGGTCGTACATCCGGACTAACTCCTTATTAATAACTAACTCATTATTAACGACACATCCTGTAATATTTCTTTAGGGGCAAGAAATGCCCACATTATCCTTCTCTCTAGAAGTTCTTATATTATTCTTAACACTTTAAACGGGACTTAATCGTCCCAAATACGGAAGAAACTGTTCGTATAAGTAGATAAATTGTAATTATTTAACTTTAAGTGGATTTGACTACATTAGGAGCATTATCATAATCTGATTTAATAATCTGTGAATATATAAGTAATTACATAAAATTGCTGCAATAATAATCCATACAGATAAATAAAATGGAAGTGTACAGACATTGAGTAAAATTACCAGTTTTTTTACTCAATGCATACGATAGGATACACGATACCGACATAAAAAAGTCTGTCTGTTTGTTTGTTCTCGCTAATCTCTGGAACGGCTGGCCCGTAACGTGACTTTCACTGGCAGATAGATGATTTAATAAGGTATAATATCTTTATCCCGGGAATGTGTTCCCGCGGGAACTGGGTACCAAAATACTATTTCACGTGGGAGTCCGCTAGCGTATTACTATATACTATATAAATGGGGAATGTCCCCCCTTAGCTCTCGAGAACTGCTTATGCTCCAATGATGGTTGATCCCTTTATGGATAGCCCTCGATAGCCCTCGAGTTATAGGGTCAAAAGTTATAGGCCACAACCTATGGCGTGGTGCGGCGCGAACATCCGCTCAATGCACAGTACTAGTATTATATAACATAACTAGTCTCAATGAAGGATTAGGTACATAATATACAATATTCTAGTTCATATAAACTCATATGTTTACTTACGACTGAAATTATTTAGATAATAATAATCTTGAACGGCTTAAACCGATTGCACAGTTTTTATTCTTGGAAAAATACTACACAAGGCCAAGGCTGTATACTTAATGAAGAGTTTTCCATACTTATATGTTATTAAGAGGAAATATTCGTTTGTAATTGATAAACTATGAAACTAATGAACCGTATTTTATTCAGAGGTTAAATTTGACTTTTTTTAACCCGGTAATTTATTGCGGGTGAAGGCTCAGACATCAGCGAGTATATTGATAAAGATAAAAAAAATACCTTGGAAAAACGTGTGTGAAGAAGAGGCAAAAAAACAGGGAATAGTATGTTACCAAGGCTTTTCGTGGTACTCTTACCAATTACTGTGCTACGGTATAACAATACATAGGTAATAGTTTACCTAAATTGTCGCAATGATCCTTGGTCGTTAGCTCGGATTCGATTCCCTATGGAGTTCGGAAAAACGAAAAAATGTAAATAAACGACATCGAAAAGGTAGCCGTCGAAGAGGTTGGTAGCCAGTCCTCGTAGCTTAGCCCATATTTCAAAAACAGAACGTGATTCAAACAATGTTTTGTTGTCCGAAAAGTCCAAAAATTGTCCGAATTCGAGTAACGTCTTTAATGCATCAGATTAGAGCTTTTTTATGATCTAACTGAATGGTTACCTCATAACAATTAAAATCTAGCCTTGAAGCTTATAAGTAATTTTTATATAATTTAATCTGCTAAAAACTTACAATGTAAAGAATGTGTCCATAGGCACTTTTCTTATAGTCTCTATTATAATTGAAATACACTTTGTTCTTGTGTTCTTCAAGGGTAGCACTCACTGCACTCCGTAACACTAATTTCACTAAACTAACTCAAAAGTATTAGTCCTTTTCAGTCTCCTTACTATGTCCGTAAGGAGACTGAAAAGGACTAAGATTACGAGCTAACCAAATGAAATTACGGCCATAAGTTTGTTTGTTTCGTGAAGGCTCTGACAAACATAAAAGTTCGCTACCTATAACGTGGGACCAGGTTAGTGGCGAAATGTGGGTGTAAAACATGGCTCTGCCTACTAACAGCTATATTTACTAGGTCGCCGCAGTCGCGAAACGTACCGTTACACTGCAGCATATATTTGAGCGAAGCGAGTTTTGATTCAAACTCTGTCAAAGTATTTTTTGTCATTACGCTATGGGAATTTTTACCATCAATTAAATTATTTTTATTTGATCGAAATTCAAAATTCTGGCTTCGTAAGAACCTGGGTAATTCTGTAAGCTTTTGATGAGTGCAAGAAAATCCGAAATCAGCCGAGTATTCGCCGAGAAACAATTTAATACAATTTAACATAAATCGTAATTTGAGTCACCCGTTGAGAGCTCCGCTCGCCTTCGGCTCGCTTCGCTCAATAATATATTATAATTCTTCTTCTTCTTTTTTAAAAACGTGGCTCCATCGATATTCATCGATGATTTCGCCAATATCAAGATTATGCTTGATTAGTTGATAGTCCCGCACAGAAGAACTGGTTATTCCTAACTAGCTCCAGGTGCAGGACAAGAAACGTTGTTCGGTATGTGAGTATCTGGGAACCCGATTTTTGCGGAGCGCCAGAGGTAACCTAAAAAACCACCAGCCACGCGCTCAGCAAAAATCGAACTCATATATTATGATTGTATGTTACCTAAAGATACCCAAAAGACAAAAATCTTTGATTAATTAGATAACAGTTAATCTAACGTAAGGTTAGCTTAAAGTATTAATGCAGGTATCACTACCTAACTAAATACAATAATCCAAAGTAAAACCAGACAGCTTAAAATATAAATATCTATGTAGGTACGTATTCAATGCGTAAAAATATTTATTATAAGTGTTTGTTGGTTTTTGGAATAAAAGACAGGAGCTCGTAATAATACGTGTCGTGTATTTCAGTCGGCCATGTTACAAAGTGAGGAAAGAATGAAGTGAACCTAGACAAGACAATATTGATATAATCTAAGCATAGACTAAACTAGGCTATGGCTTACAAGCTAATATAATATTATGACATCTTCCCTTTAAGTAACTTTATTATAACTTATATTTTAGATTCTTATATAAAAATAACAAAACGCATTTTAGTGTTTTGACGCGAGACAATTTGACGTTTTAAAAGATTCTGACAGTTGACATAATTTGACGTTGTCAATTTGACGATTGTTTCTAAATGTAAACAAACAATGGTTTACAACATTTTAGTTTACTAATTAATTACTTATAACTAAGTACATGACAATGAATACGAAACAATGCTTATAAGACTGTGTCTATAAGACGTTGTGGTTGCCTTATCTCTCTTCCTGAACTAGAATATTTCTTAATTGGTTGACTGCTAGTACGTTGAGGAGATTGACTATGAGAAATTTTAGAGTAATCATTTGTATAACAAGGAGTATAACTGATATAAGTTTGATTGGAACTGACTGGTTGAGTGTGAAAATTATTAGTCTGTGTGTTATGTGAATGAAAAGAATATTGAGACTTTGGTCTAAGTGTTATGTATTGTCTATTGCGACAATATGTACCAAATTTACTTTTTATGATATACGACCTAGGTTCAGGACTAACTTGTTGTATAATACCTGGAAACCAAGACGATTGTGGATGTTTTTGAAACATAACATGACTATTTACCTCCAAGGGTTTAAGATCTTTGGAATTTTTGTTGTAATACTCTTTCATCTTATGTAAATTTTGATTATTGACTTGTTTAAGATGTCTATAGTTACACAATTTTGGTTTTAAAAGTTTTTCTACTATAGGTAGCTTTGTACGAAGTCTACGTGACATGGAAAGTTGTGCTGGTGAACATAAATTGTTTTTGGGAGTATTGCGATATTGCAATAATGCTAAATATGGATCAGTATTATCAAGTAAACATTTTCTAAGCATATTTTTAATTATGCCTACTGTCCGTTCTACCATACCATTTGAACGGCTGTGATAGGGACTGGAAGTGACATGGTGAATATTCCAATCTTGTGTGAAATCATGAAAAGATTTGGAATTCATCGGTGGACCATTATCTGACATTAATGTATGGGGAATACCATGACGAGCAAATATTGATTTTAACTTGATTATGACTTGGTCTGCACTGTAACCATTACTTAAAATTGCTATCTCAACATATTTTGAGAAATAATCGACTACAATTAAGTATGTATGCTTGTTGAACTCAAAGAAATCTATACCAACCTTATGCCAAGGAATGTATTTGTAATCATGTGGTAATAGACTTTCTTTAGTGTTACTCTTTCTTAAAGTGAGACAAATTTCACAATTACTGATGTAATTATCTATATCTTGACTAATATTAGGCCAGTAAATTGTATGTCTTGCCAAATTTCTACAACTATTCAAGCCTTGATGACCTTCATGTAATAGTTTTAAGAAATCTTTTCTTAAAGAAATAGGTATAATAACTCTATCTGACAAAAATAAAAGGTTATTAGCATAATGTATATCATCTTTAACAGGAAAGAAAGGTTTAATACAATCTTCTACTTTATGCTTTGAATTTGGAAATCCATTTTTACAGTAATTAATAAGAGTTTGAAGAGTTTGGTCAGACCTGGTAGCTTGTTCAATTTGTTGTAACTTGAAAGGACTAAGTGACAAATTAGCAGTGAGTAAATTAACATGAAGTTTAATATCTTCATCCAATTCTACTAATGCATTTTCTGGTAATGCAGCACGGGACAATGTGTCTGCGACATATAAGTATTTACCTGGTTTATAAGTAACGATAAGATCATAGGGTTGCAAACGAAGCATTATTCGTTGCAATCTTGGTGGAATATTAAATAAAGGTTTACTAAATAAAGAGACAATAGGTTTGTGATCTGTTTCCACTAGGACTTTGTTACCAAAAATGTATTGATGGAACTTAGTACAACCAAATAAAATTGCTAGGAGTTCCTTTTCAATCTGAGAGTAATTTTGTTGAGACTTTGTCAAAGAAGCTGAGCCATATGCTATAGGACTAATATTATGTAAGATGACAGCACCTAAAGCATCTTTTGAAGCATCTACTGACAAAGTAAGTGGTTTTTGAGGATCAAAGTAAGTTAAGACTGGTGAAGAACTAATTAGAGACTTTAATTTATTGAATTCTTTCTCATGACTGTCATTCCATGACCATATTGTGTTTTTATTAAGTAACTGTCTTATATTTGATGTTTCTTTTGATAATTTTTTTATGAATGAGCCAAGAAAATTAATCATGCCCAGGAATCTCTGGACATCTGTGACATTCTTAGGCTGTGGCATGTTGCATATTGAATTTACTTTAGATGGATCTACAGACACTCCATTTTTATTGAATATAAAACCTAAATACTTGACTTCACTTTGACAAATGTTACATTTATTACTATTAAATGTTAGACCTATATTTTTTGCACGACAAAGAACTTTTTCTAGGATTTGATCATGTTCTTGAATGGTTTTAGCATGTATAAGAAAGTCGTCCATCATTATTTTAATGCCTTGTATGTCACCAAACCGGGAAATCATTTCTTTATGAAAGATTTCTGGAGATGCATTGACACCAAACGGTAGCCTTAAAAAACGAAATCTGCCATAGGGGCTTATAAAAGTACATAGTTTGGATGATTCTTCATCTAAGACAAGATTCCAAAAGCCTGACTTAGCGTCTAAATTTGAAAAATAACATGAACCATTTAGTTCTGCTTTAATTTCATCAATATGTGGAAATGGGTAATGTGAACGTTTAATAGCTTTATTTAACTTACGTGGATCTAAACATAATCTAATGTTTTCATCCTTTTTAGAGACAATTACCATAGAGTTGACCCAATCAGTTGGTTCATCAACTCGAGCAATAATACCAGTGACTTCTAACTTATTAAGTTCTGCCTTGACTTTATCCTGTTATTTAAAAGGAATTTTTCTACTTGCGTCTACCGACGGCTTGACATTTTCGTTGAGAGTTAAATGACATTTATAGTTTTTAAGAGCTCCTATTCCATTAAAAACCTTACTATATTTCTTTAGTATTGACAGACTGTTTGACTCTGCTGGGACTTTGTGACTTGACTTTGACTGTTAGACTGACTTGACATTGACTGTAAATTGTTGTTCTGGCTATGCTGACTAAGTGTGTAGTTTGGACTGTGTTCAGATATGTTTTCATCAAAGGTTACTGAATGTATTCTTTTTATGACTTTTAACTGTTGACATGACTGTCTACCCAGAATATTTTTGCAATCTAGCGGTGTAATATGGAAACACAAGTTGTATGATTTGTCATTATACTTACATGGTAATGTACAACAACCGATTGTAGGTATACTTTGACCTGTAAATGTTGTCAAGTTAAATGGTGTTTGTATAAGATTTATCTCTTGCAACGCTAGTTTTTCAAATGCTTTCTTAGACATCAAATTCACATCTGCACCTGAGTCAATAAGTAAGCAGACAGATTGACTACAGATACTTAGGGTTATTGACCATTGGTTACTATCTTTTACAGAATTACATTGATAAACAGCACCTAGAAAAGCTTGATCATCATTAGAAAAATCTTCTTGCACATAATTAACATATTTTTGCTTGGACTTACACATCTTTGAATAATGATTAAGTTTTTGACAGAAATTACACTTTGCACCAAGAGCAGGACATTTAAAACGATGTGTTTGACCACACTTTGGACACATTGAGTTATTCATAGACTGATTGTTACCTTTATAACCATTGGGACTGCTATAACTCGATGAATGGGATGTATTGTATGACTGGTTAGGATTGTACCTTGACTGTTGACTGTGACTCTGACTTCTTGATTGACGATCCTGTGACTGCGGATTGTACCTTGATTGTTGACTGTGACTATGATTTCTTGATTGACGGTCCTGTGACTGCGGATTATACCTTGACTGTTGACTATTTCTGTTATGTATACTATCTATACTAGCTACAGCTGAATTGGGATTTGTGCCTGATAATATTTGAACTTCTTTCCGGGACGATTCTAGTGACTTAGCAATATTTATAGTGGCATCTAAAGTGGTAGGTAATTCTTGCAAAATTTTCTCTTTAATGTAGTGATTCTGATCATTTAGATTCCAACTAAATATATCTTTTAGTAAATCGTCTTGCAATTCACCAAAATTACACTAATGGGCTATATTTTTGAGATCTGTTATATAACTGTCCAGCTGTTCATTTTGCAGTTGCTTTCTGTTAAAAAGTTTATGCCTTATCATGGTTATATTGACTTTTGGGCTGAAATAACCTGCAAATCTGTCGATCAACACTTGTAGCTTGACTGTTTCGACATCTAGGTTGAAAGAATAAAATATGTGAAGGCAATCTGGTCCTATATAATGTAATAAAAGTGCAACTTGCCTTTCTTCGCTTTCTTGATCATATTTAAATGCTTTGAGATATATTTTGAATTTGGTGATCCAATTTTTCCACGTGAGCGGCATGTTGGATGCATGAACGTCCATGTGCTTGAGGCGACGCGACGACATTGAAGATTCGTCCATTTTTTTCTTTTGGTTGATCCAGTTCTTCCTAAGACACGCCAGTTAACCCCACACCTGATGTTTGTTGGTTTTTGGAATAAAAGACAGGAGCGCGTAATAATACGTGTCGTGTATTTCAGTCGGCCATGTTACAAAGTGAGGAAAGAATGAAGTGAACCTAGACAAGACAATATTGATATAATCTAAGCATAGACTAAACTAGGCTATGGCTTACAAGCTAATATAATATTATGACAATAAGTTAACCCAAATACGAAAATTAACAAAAATATAACTGCATATGATTACATAACGCCATCTAACCTGAAACTAAGCAAATTTGGGCTAGGAGAACTAAATTACTGATAGAAGTCTCCCTCGAAAAGAAAAATTAATCAAAATATTTATTAATAATATTAATAATGTCAGCACATAAGAATTTACATTTAATCACAAAGCATAGGGTGTAGCCGTGAGAAAAGAACCTGGTAATAAAAACTGCCGGCCATTCTTTTCCAATCATCAGTAACCAGATTTATAGAATACCACACAACATAATATCCAGCAAGATGATGCAACTAATACACCACGCGTGAAGTTGTGCGTTAATTTAAATGTGCCTAAATATTTAATAAATGGCTCCAAGAGCAAACAGCCATACAAATATGTATTTTGTTTTAAATAAATAATAGTAGTTTAAGGATAGTAGTAGTGTATAGATAGTATTTTATAAAATGTGTGTAAAAATCAGCCATAAATAACTGCGCTAAATATAAAATTAGAACCAGATTCTACTGCGTCAATGTAACGATACGATAAAGTGTATCTGATATCGTTGTGATTGATCGGTTTAGATACGCTTGTATACTTGTATTCTGCTTATCATACTTTTAGTTAAGAAATGTGTAAGTTTTTATTATAATACATACGCAAAAACGACATTATCCGTCGGGCTCTTTCCAACGCAGGTCCTCTGGTCATACGTGAGCCTACCACCAAGCGACGGAAAGAGCCTGGACGGTGTTTCTTTGCTACTATGGAAGATGGAAAGGCTTTTGGTGTGGGAAGCTAAATGCGTTGACATATTAGAGCCCTCGCACCTTTTAAGCAGACCTGGATGTTCCGGCGTTGTTGTTACATCGGTGGAAGCAGAGCCTGCTCAAATCGCACTAAAATAGCTTGATTTGTGCCGTGCCACAAAGGCAGTCTGTCTCGGTATTTAGGGGGTAGTTCAGCTATACTGTACTCTAACTGCTCAAATCGAACTCTAACTCAAACAACATTCTATCGTCTTCTATTCTATTTGCAGCCAGCGGGGGCAGAAAATGGAGGGAAAGTGGTTTTTATAATTTTAGCATCTCTGTGGATTAAGTCGTCCTCACGGGTCCATCTAAGCCTTTAGCCACATACTCGACGAGTGGCGAGGGAATAGGCAAGGGTGATAGTGTGGCTATGTTTTCGTCATACTGCTCGTTCTGCTGAAGAGTTAGCATCGCGAAAATACGCGGCATAGCGAAAAACTTAGTCTGGCTGCAACATAACAGAGTGACTGACCAACACGTGTCATTTCTGTTCACCCCTTCGGAGTTAAAGAGAGTTTTGTGTGTTTGCAAAAAAGTCCTGAAAATCCTTTACAAGTATTTCAATTTAACAGAAAGCTTGAGCGAGTAATGTAATATTTTGTTGTACGTGATCTCGGTATGTCGTCGTGAAATTATAATATACAAGCGTACATTATTGTTCAAGACACGTTTTCTGTTCTAGTGACACATTAATCATCATGTATCAACACTCTGACATAACTATGATAAGACAGAGTTGATTTTCTCATGTTTAGTTATATTGGTCTTCGTTTGGAAAGAATGTGCGTGCGGATTGTGTATAAAATTGTTATATTTCTTTAATTATATAGGAAAATTGTTGGTTGTGTGCTTGTTTTGATATGTTAAGGAGCTTTTCTATGAGTCTTCGCCGCAATGACTTTCTAAGCGAAGTAAGGAAGGAATTTTAATTCATTGATTCAATCAAATTCAAAGCTACACCCTGTATTGTACTAGTAATAAATTATATTTACACTTTATAATTGAAAGCTAGGGTATGTCCTTACATACCCTTCCCATCAAGATTTTAAGGGCCCAACAGAACCTCAACTACAATCTGTGCAGTCGTGGTCCCTTAACCCGTGGGCTGTATGAATGCAAATCTTGCAGGTAATTTTTTTTTTTAATCAATATTTTGTGATTTTGAAAAATTCTGCAGATTCTGGAGCTGGTGGAGGTGGTGATAGGAAGTTGGTGTTGTTAAACAGTTATTCAAGACACTGTCATCCCGACATTCGCACCCCAAATACCTATATGTGGTACCCAGTTTTTAGAGTTTACTTTTTCTATCAAAATCCTTAAGAAAATTTACTTGAACAACTTTTTTTGTAGTTTCTTAATCTAATACCTGATTTTTTTTATTATTTTGGACTTTCTCACACAACGTCAAATAACCCAAACTAAGCCACAAGCTTTGGATCTAGACAACTGATAAACATACTTATATATTTCTAAATACATTTTTTTTAATGAATTTGAGTGCGTTTGACCGCAATCTTACCTGATGTTAAGGGCCCAGATCGTGAAAATCACCGAAAAGAGTGTTACGATTTTTCATATTTAACCTATTTACATATGATTAATAACAACGATAATTTGTATATATTAAAATGAAAGACCAAAAATGATGTTAGTGCTAATTTTAACTCTTAAAAAGGGTTTTTCGTTTGTTGACGTTTATTATATAACAACTACAGGGGTAGTTGTTATATAATAAACGTCAACAAACGCACAAAATTGAGAAAAAATTCGAAAACCTGCCTTCGTATTTTTCAGATTTAACCCAATAAATCAACACAAATTGATAAAAAGAAACACTTTTTGAACACTGAAAAAGCCAATAAATATAACCATGTACTTTTTTTTGTACCTTTACAAACAAAGACTTCCCCTTTTAAAGCCCTAAAATCTAGATATGTTTTACGTAAATTCTCCATAGAAAAATGTATGCAAATTCAAACGCGTCCCGATAGAACGATCGTCGCAACTAATCGCCAGTGCGCCATAGAATTTCAAAGTGACTCCACGCGTGTCGGATGCTACAGCAAAATTACGTGTTGTGAATTTGTGTTTTTTGTGAAAAACTGTAAGTACAATATTTTTATAACTAATTTACTTTCAGTAAATAGAAAGTACCGATATAATGAAAGTCTGAAAGAAAACCATGATGGAACTAGATATAAATCGTATGAAATACAAAATTATTTACTTTGTTGCGTAGGTAATTTTATGAACCTTGTAAAGTAGGTATCAATTCAGGCTTGAAACAATCAAAGCCCTGCCCACCTTATTTTCTCGAGATATGAACTGGCGGGGTATATAGTTCTCTGCACGACATACATAGATTTTTCAACATGATAAAGGCAATAGGTATCATAAACGTAATTGGTAATCGAGGGTCTCTTTTCGCAGGATAATTTGCTGAGTGCCATGCCAGCGAAAAGAAAATTTAGTACGCAATATAAAAACGTGAAAGCCAAAAGATCTCGGAATAAAATGTAAGTTCCTCCCTACTTATTTATTTACCTGCCTACTTGACTACGTCTTGTCCTAAATACCTAGAAAAAATTTACTAGATTTGTGTTAGTGTCAAGTAAAAATCCTAGTTTTATTACTTTTATTTGTGTGTATGCTTATCATGTCTTAGTAGTAATAATAATATAATCTATTTGCATTTTGAACAGGGTAGGTACATTACAAAGCAAATAGGTACAATGATTTAGATCGCCTGATTCAGACATATACCCATGTAAATATTGATTTGACATGTAATTAGATAGGTACACAATTAGGTATGTCAGTCTAAGAAGAAAAATTACAATGTCCAGTAGGTAATAATTACGTAATTTCAATATCTATATAAGTAATAAAGTCAATTTCTATAGGAACAATTTTCATAATAATAAATTTTATTACATAATATAGTATTAGTTTTCATATATTTATGTATTTCAAAGCAATGAGTTTGCTTACACTATTATTAGTTACAGTATTATTAGTTTTCATGTTCATCATGTCTAAATATGTGGAAGTGGAAGTAGGTATGTTTCCTATCAGAAATTGCACGGGCGCGCGCGCGCCGTGCCTGGCGTAGGGTTGTACAAAAATTACAAAATAAATAAAAAGTGGATATTGATGAATAATATTTCCAGTACTGAAAATGAAGAAAACCTTCAGGCCGAGACTCCGAGCAACACTGCTACGCGCTGTATAGAGGTAAGTTGTTATACGTAATTCTTGTAGACTTGTTACATAAATAAACAAACTAGCTAGTGATGGGCGAAGACAAAATCTCAGTACCTACAGTTTTTTTTTTTGCAATATTTATTATTTTCATTGTGAGACAAACACATACTTCTCAATTACTTTCTCAAAAGAAAATTCACGTTCAAATCTCGTATTTTACCAAAATCAAGAATTTTTTTTGTAAAATATTATCTTTTACGCGACTGGTGTACGTATGTATGTATGTATACTAAGTAATATATCTTTGTGGCACGATAAGTTCAAAATTATTGAACCGATTTTAATGTTTTTAGTATCATTAGAATTGTCTTCTAAGCCCGAGTGACATAGAATAAGTGACGCCATAAAAAACCAATACGTATAGCGTAAAGGAAATTTATAATTTCTGTTCATCACGAACATAATATTGTATGAATTCTTTTGCACTTTTATATTTGTCTTCGTCAGTTATGAATATAAATAAATAAACAATAAAAATGTTAAAACCCGACAGATTAAAAAATGAAAATGTGTAATAAAAATAAATAACAACACCATTGTAATATAGCGTATTTAGCAGTCGGGGCCTATTTCTAAAGAAATATTTAGCTAGTCAGGAATATCTTCGAGCCTGTGAGGATTTCAATGGGTCTCAACTGTTGAATTCGATTTATTACAATAGTGTTCTTATTTATTTTTATGTAACATAATTCAAGACCGTAGACTTGTTTTCTTTTTACCTTTTGAGTTTTTATGCATATAGTCGGATTTATTAAATTTATGACGTGATAAAGTCTTATAAATCGATGAACACCGGCAACACGCACAAAAAAGTGTCACATTATGTCACGCTAGGGTCAAGCGAGAGCGCAGTACAAGCGATGGAGAATAATATTATGACGTTATCCGATAAAATTATCGTCCTAAACCGACTTTACAAGCAACCAGTTTTTTATTATGTTTATTTATTCACTTTCATAATTGACGAAGACTGATAAAAACGTTTAAGATTTTGATCTAGTGTTCTGTGTTTCAAAGATGTATTCTAAGGGAGTTCTTAGCTATGTTTGAAGAAATTTGGCCCATACCTTTTGAATTATTTTTTATAATAAAAATCAAGCCATTATCTTTCTTTACAGAAACTAGTTATTGACAACCGTCAAGAGGGAAAGGTGGATGAAGTGGAAGTTGGGCGTAGAGTAGTGGATATTTCTTTTTTTTTTAAAGCTCTTCAGGCCATAGGGGACCACGGTCCAATGGATTGTAAGTTAAGTTACCTCAGTATAATAGGTGAAGTAAAAGTTGGTCTGGACTCAAAACTCATCATAAAATGTAGTATGTGTAATATGAAATTTACTGTGTGTTTGGTTGAAAAGAAAGAAGATAGCATGGAAGTGAATCATCAAATTGTGTCTGGTATCATATCATCTGGTGGGAGCTACTCTCAGTTAAAAACATTAAGTGCCGCAGTAGCCCTACCAATCATGTCACCTTCATTGTACAATGAAATTAATAATACGGTTTGCGATTGGTGGGAAAAGACAGCAGCACATTCCATGGCAGAAGCTGTCAAGGAAGAAGCGGAGTACGCAGTGTCTATAGGTAGTGTTGATAAAAATGGTACACCATTAATATCTGTTGCTGTTGACGGTTGTTGGAGCAAGAGATCTTATGGTAAGAATTTTTCCGCCTTATCCGGCGCAGCTGCGATAATTGGCATTAAAACTAATAAAGTATTGTTTTTTGGAGTTAAAAATAAATACTGCGTAGTCTGTGCACGAGCCGCAAAGAACAACAGTCAGCCCCCGGAACACCATTGTTTCAAGAATTATTCAGGATCATCTACCGGGATGGAATCGACCATAATAGTTGAGGGGTTTAAACGTTCCTTTGTTGATCACGGTGTAATTTATAATAAATTTGTAGCAGACGGCGATTCCAGTACTTATAAAAAAATATTAGATTCGCGTCCGTACGATAATTTAATAGTAGAGAAAATTGAATGCAAAAATCATCTTTTACGAAACTACTGCAATAGCTTGGAGAAATTGTCGAAAGACACTAAGTATCCTTGCGAGTTGCGGAAATTCCTAAAAGAAAGGTATTTGCGTTTAAGAACGGGTGTAAAATGCGCGATTAAATATTGGGGGGATCAAAATCAGTCACTCGAAGAAAAAATAAAAAATCTTAGTGAAGATATTCTAAATGGTCCACAACACGTATTTGGTAATCACCAACATTGCAAGGAGTATTTTTGTAGACCTGACACTCGTCGAATAGAACCTGTTGGGTTACTTCCAGCAATTGTTGGATGCGGATTAATGGACGCGGTAGAAATTTTAAGTAAAAGACTGTCATATCATTCTAGAAGTTTAATTCATAATTGCACAAGTAATATAGTTGAAAGTTTTAACGGAGTAATTGCCAAATTAGTTGGGGGTAAGCGTGTAAATTATTCTTCCCGTGGTTCTTATGCGGGCCGATGCGCAGCTGCTGTTGTGTCTTTTAATACGGGATCGATTCATAGTAAAACTCATGAAGTCATAGTCATATTTAAATCTAGTCCTAATCCTTTGATCGCGAAAGTGGAAAATAGTAATCGTAGAAACCGTTTAATTGCTAAACCTAAATTAAGATTGAAAAAAAGCCACAGCGCTGTATCGAAAGACGCTCACTATGGACCAAACTGCGAAAAACCTGATCTGAGTCCAGAATTATATGAGAAAGCCAAGTCATCTTTTTTAGTTGATTTAAAGTTGTCTTGTGCTGAAAGAGAGGAGCTTGAAAGGTCGACCCATTTGCAAAGAAGTAGTGCTGAGTGGATGAGTACAAGGAGAAAATTACTAACCTCATCATCGTTCGGGGAAGTTTGTAAAAAACGAGAGAGCACAAGTTGTGCTGCTCTTGTTTGTAAAATCGTTTATGGTAGTAATATCTCCAGTTTGCCTGCTGTACGGTACGGTATCGAAAACGAAGAAACTGCAATTAGACAGTTAGAAATTCAAGAGAATATTAGTATACAAGGTTGCGGTTTGTTCGTCGACGATCAATATGAATTTCTTGGTACTACACCAGATGGCATTTATGCAAACGGTTTAATTGAAATTAAGTGCCCACATTCTTTAGCTGGCATGACTCTTGATGAAGCAATGGCCAAACATACCTTTTGGGTTAAGGACAAGGCTTCCAAGGGTTATGTCATAAATAAAAATCATTACTGGTATTTCCAAATTCAGGGACAGCTACATATAACTAAAAGAAACGTTTGCATGCTTGGCATCTGGTTTGGTGCTACTGTACCTATGAAAGTTTATATTATAGAAAAGGACGACAAATTTTGGAAGGAGAAAATGGAGATGAAATTAGTTAGATTTTATTACGATTGCCTCCTTCCAGAATTAGTTGATCCTCGGCAGTCACGAAGCATGCCTATTCGTGACCCGCCCAATGTCATAGAGGCTATGAAAGAGAGGAAAGAAAGAGCTTTACGTGTTTTGAAAGAGAAGAACGTCTAATGATTTTGAAAGAGACTGAGGTAACTTAACTACCCAGCCGGTCGATTCACGTAAACACGCCAGTTCAAAAGGCGTTTTAACTTAGAAACTTAGAAATCGCCTTTTGGTTTTCTGTTTTTAACGCACTTACTTATCTAGTCTTGGATTGTCATAAATCTTCCAATAGCTCAATTTCTATACAATTCCTATACGATTTTGAAGAGTTACCTGGTGTAAACCCAAGGTCCGATCCTAATGAAATTAAAATGTGACCACACGGGATCACCAGCTTTCAAATAAAAAAAAAATCATCAAAATCGGTTCAAAAAATACAGCGAATTGAGAATCTTCTTCTTTTTTTAAGTCGGTTAAAAAGTGTGCGAAGTGACATTTTTAAGTCACTACGCTACGGTTTTTATTACGTGAATCGGGCAGCTGGTAACATTTTCATTCTGATAGGTTTTGCAATAGCAATTGATTTTATCATCAAATTAGTAGAAATCAGAATTTGATCAGTAATCATTAAAATGAAAAAAACATTAGAAACTCTTAAACTCATATTTTGTTATTGTTTACTTTCGTTTAATTAAGTATATGAATAATTTATAAATTTCATGTTTGTTTATAACTAATTTTTGTACAACCCTAGCACGCTTTTTAGGTGGCGACTCATATTTTGTTTACTTTTAATTATATGAACCATTTTTATACTTGTGTTTCATTTATTGACAATTTTTTGTACAACCCTAGAAGATTTTTTAGATTGCGAGGTGATCGTAAGCAAAAAGTATTTGAGTTTACGCAATAGGCACATTTCCTTGCGTAGATATAAACACTAGCGAGGAAAGGCGTGATGTTATTTCGACCGTACTTCCTACTGAATTTGCAATTATTTTATTGAATGAAAATTTTACGAAATAAGAATAAACTTTGGTAGTAAAATTACAAATAAATACATAGGTACTCGTAGTTGGAATTTTAGGTAAGTAGAATACAAAAAGGTCAGTCCGGACCTGCTCTTGATTGTTTATTATAAATAGAAAATCATAAAAATTGTGTCTCAAACTACTCTTATTTATTTATCTAGTAATTAGGATCATTTTATAACGAAAACTACTCTTGGAATATTTTACAAATAGGCAGTCGTTTATTTCCAATAATTCAACATTTTTGTTATGCTGTAAATATTCAACTTCAATAACAATAACTCAACGTGGAACGTTTGTCGCAAAACATTTTCAAAATCGCGCTCTCTGGGTCATTCACCCGCCCGTCGGATGATTCGGGCAACAATAGCGCTGCTGTCGCTCAAAATCGACTTTATCCGTGCGCGGTCTGGGCCCTTAAGAAACGATGCGGTCTAAGATGAAGCACGCAAACTCAAATAATGCCTATTTACTCTTGCCTTGAAAATACCAAGATTATATGTATCGGGGAACAATGACGCTGGAAGGGAATTCCATTCCTTTGCGGTTTGCATGATGAAAGAAGAAGCGAATCGAGAGTTACAAAGAGGTGGTATATCGACCACATACGGATGGAATCTCAGACCACGCCTTGATGTCCGATGATGGAATGGTGCTGGTGGAATTAATTCATGCAATTCCTGCGCACACTCTCCGAAATGTAACCTGTAGAAGACACACAGACTCGCAACCAGACGGCGATGGTCGAGGCTCTGAAGTCGGTTACTTGTGAGCGCCTCATCGCTTATAAGTTTTCTGGCGCGTCTGTCAATAGCTTCCAGGGCCTCAAGCTGGTAGCGGGCGGATCCATCCCAAAGGTGCGAGCAGTACTCCATGCAGGAGCAAACCTGTGCTGTACATAATAGACAAAGAAAACTCCGAAACAAACATTTTTGGATCACACAAATATTTGATTCGACCCGAGGAATCGAACCCGAGACTCCGGAGTCGAAAGCCGATGCACTACCGACCACGCCACCGAAGCACCTATCGTTTACAATAATTATTTTGATACATTTATGCACAGACAAACAGTTTCTGCTGTTTTATAACAAATGTTTATTTGCATTGTTCAAGTAGGCGCCAGTTATGAAGAATACCGTGACGAGTTAAGTCGTGTCTCTATTCATATACTTAAATAATGTAATCAGTTACATAACTATTTACTATGTTTAAAGGTTTACTACGATACCTACGACGCAAACAATCGTTCGTAATAACGATACGAATACTATCGATATTCTTGATTGAAATCGCGTCAATGTTATTGATGATATCCATAGTTACATATGAAAAGTGTTAAGGCTATCTATAACATCGATAGTATCAATATCGATACGATGTGTCTTTGGTGAGTAGGCACAAAATCGACTACTGCGGTATTTGTGCTGATGTTTTGTTGACCTCGATAAAGCTGTACTAATTCATTATAATATTTTGTGATAACATCTATATTATCAAATTACCAACATAGTATATATAGGGCAAAATATACTAAAGTATGGTTAATCGTGAACATATTTTTGGAAGAGATTTTGGAAGAGATTCTCTACATTTTTAATAAGATTCGGATTTTGTTTTCTTTCTAAGGAAATACACAATGAAGACTTCGAAACTTGGGCACTGGTACTTGGTGGCAAAAGGACGCGGCCACGTTTTACTTGCTCCTACTGGAGAATACTCTTGTTTGAGATTGTGGTACGGACCATGGACGGCCCAACGAGAGGGGTTTGTTCAGTTATTTTTATTTTGCCACTTTGGTTCCACGTAATATGGAGCAGAGTCAATTGCCGTTACTGGGTTCCGTATAAAGTATAAAATAGAACATCAATAACAACTTTAAAACGCGTACTTAAACTCCAACAGTCAGATCCGATGTTACATACTTACATACCTATTTCAGTCCGGGCATTTCTCTGAAATACCACATTGTAATGACATCAAACCTCAAGAACGAATAGAATATTTCAAGTATGTATACGTAAATAGTACATATATTACATGGACAATAAACTCGTACTAGATGTAACTATTACAATACATTGTTATGTTTGTGTCTCATATTTATGCGTTTGCTTCAGCTTCAATGATTTTCCTTTTAACTGTTACAAAATATAATAATCTTGATGGTTTAGAAACAGTTTACGTAAGTACCTATATCTGGGGGCACGGCAGAGTGAGTTAAATAAAGAATCGAATAGTACGATGGGTTGATTTATAGACTTACCTATTCTAGACTTTCACTAATGGCGTTGTACCAGGTAATCCCTGGTGATATTAAAATACATGAATATTTTCCGAAGTGTTATGAATGTAAATAGAAATGCATTGAAGCAGTTACATAAATATCCTTAAAGCTACAATGGCGCCCAACGTGGGACTTTAAATTTGGAATACTACTATAATTTAGTTTTCTTCTTCATTTGACTTACTTCATAAGATTTTAAACTGTATATTTGGTCGTAAACGGTACGTGCGCATTGACAATACAATGGGCTGACTTTGAGCGTATTGTGCGTTTGGTGTAGGTATATTTCAGATAAAATTCTATAGCCATATTTAAGGATGTCCTCACGATCACATTTGCTATTAAAGTTACAGTAACTATTGTAATATTTTTCAAAACTGGCAAAACAACAAAAATGGTAGTCCTTGAATAACAAATAAAAGTCGAAACTAAAATTTAGTCAAGGTTGCTTACAGTCAAATACTTTAAATGAGTGCCAATAACCTCATATTATCTTTGCTCATATTTCAACATGGTTTTATTTTGTTGAACAACGTTTTGTGCCAAGCTAAAGGTACTAAAAGCTAAAGGCTTCAGGCTTCAGGCCAAAACGATCAACGGGTGACCTCCTGGCATTCGTCACGCATGTATGGGGTGAGGCTATGGAAAAGTTCGGCGAGTCCTTGGCTATTAGCCTGGACATCGCCAAAGCTTTCGATAGGGTCTGGCATGCTTCGCTCCTTTCCAGGCTTCCGGCATATGGTCTACCTCCTCAACTGTGCAGCTGGATTGCCAGTTTTTTAAACGAGCGCCGAGTGCGGGTCCTCTGCGATGGCCAGGCTTCTCGCTTCTTGCAAGTGAATGCCGGGGTACCGCAGGGGTCCGTACTGTCACCAACTCTCTTTCTTCTGCATATCAATGATATGCTTTCCCTCGGGAACATTCATTGCTATGCAGATGACAGTACATTGCACGGGAGTTACTCGGTTCGTCCGACGGCGGGGCGATCTGTGATAGAGGAGGAGAGACGACATCTCGTGGGTGATCTCGACCGAAACCTCGACAGTATCTCCCAATGGGGTGCCGAGAACTTGGTCGAGTTCAATGCCCACAAAACACAGGCGTGTGCATTTACAGCGAAAAAATCCCCTTTCCTTCCCCTACCCACTCTTCAGAATGCAATATTACCAATGAAGGACAATCTAGACATCCTTGGCATAGACGTTCGTCGAGAGCTCAATAACACAAAATACATTGAGAGATGTATTGGGCTAGCTTCGCGGAAACTAGGAATACTGAACAAGGTAAAGCGATTCTTTACACCGCACCAGAGGTGTCTGCTGTACAAAACGCAGATTAGACCCTGCGTTGAATACTGCTCTCACCTCTGGGACGGCTCCGCGAAGTATTTGCTGGACGCACTCGACGCTATGCAGCGACGTGCTGTTCGCATTATACACTGTCCGGAGGTAACGGGAAGCCTTGAGCCGCTAGCCCAGCGCCGAACAATTGCTTCCTTGGCCGCGTTCTACCGTATTTACCACGGTGAGTGTTCTGAAGAGCTCTTCAACCTGATCCCACCCTCTCCCTTCCGATCCCGAACAACGCGTGCCGGCCAGAGATGTCACCCTCATACCGTGGAAACCGTCTTCGCGAGAACCGAGCGTTTTAAACGATCGTTTCTCTGCCGAACGATGGTGGCTTGGAACGCCCTGCCTGCGCACGTGTTTCCTCCAACATATAACCCTGGGCTCTTTAAGCGAAGCGTGAAGAGGCACATTACTGGGTCGTCAAGTTGAGGGCCACTCTCTATAGTATTCCTGTGTACTGTGAGAGTCGCCCTCAATTGCCAGACGTCGCCTCAGCTTACCATCAGGCGGGTGGCGTCAATTTGTCGAACTAAATATAAAAATAGAAAAAAAAAAAAAAAAAAAAACAATATCTCTAAGAACAGTGAAATCGAATCATTTAACTGTATGGTTACCGCCAGAGTTGCTGAAGTTGCCTCATGTCTGAATGACTGTAAAACAGCCGGAATTGACTTTGATGTGAACCCTGAAGTACAGTGTCGGACTGCAGAACAGCGGTGAGTAACTTTTAACGTCCCTGTCGAAATGCGGTGCCGGTGACACTGAGACTAAACGGCAGTTTTTCGCCATCTGGTCACAATCTGGGTTGCTAAACATACTTTGTCATTTACAGTTCAAAAAGTAAAAAAAAGTACTACTGGTTATTATCTTATGTATCTATTACCGATTCCTCGCAAACAGCAATAAGCTCGTCACCTACGACATGTTTGGTTTTCTTTTGTGATATTCTTTATATTGAAAAGGACTTCAACTTCAGCCTATATCTCGCAAACAGCAATACGTTCCTCCCCTAATACAAGAAACTTACTGGCGAAACGTTCATGTATGACACGGTTCTTTCAATACCTTCAAAAGAATTATATTTTTAGTTTTTTTTTGTATTTGGGAGTTTATATTCGTTGTATTGTATCGAGGAAAAGCAATTCGCAAAAGGGACATGTCCATTGCGTAATTTAATGAATTCTCATTCATATCACACGAACAGAACAGTTAAATTATCTACACTGAAATCGTTTGGCGACAAATATGAAACAATGGTCGATAAATACATACATTTTAGTATCTTACAACTGAGACTGTCGATTCATCAACACCATTGACAGATGGTAGATAGTGGAAGTCTCCTTGGTGTCGTAGGTATACCATGATAACAGTTACTTTGGTGTACGAATTGAAGCTGTGATGATACTCGCAAAATAGCAGATGTCAAACACCTGTATTACTATAGAATCCACAAATAAAAAACACGTCAAACATTGACACCACTATCGACTCCAAATGGGACCAAATTATTGTCGGAATTGGACCAAATATTTATTTATTTCAAGGTACGCTTACATACTACTGTAATCACATGATAAAAAAACATTTGAGGCAGATATACAAGTCGAGATTTTTCGAAGACAGATTTCGAAATTAAAGAAAAGCAAGGAAATTCAGTTAAACGTAAGGAAAAGCATTTATGATACGTAGATACAAATAGAAATGGGACCATTTTGAAAGTAGTATAAATTAAAACAATTTTAAAATCGGTTGACCCAGTCCAAAGGTAACAAACTTAAAAAAAAAACATAAAAGTCGAATTCAGAACCTCCTCCTTCGTCGTTTGAAAATTTTATTTCTTTTTAAATAGCTAAACGCCACCTCTTATTAACAGTTACAGCCTTACTTTTGTTAGTACACTAGAAGTCATGAATCTTTTAGTGTTACAATCATTACACGTACTGGACATGTAAACTCATCTATATTTCGGCTAGTTTACCTTATTTTATTGGTCCCAAGACCAAACGACACGACTAATAGAGGTCGAGCATAACACGGAAAATTTTATTGTTTTTCAGACCGAGTGAATTGAGATTCCTATACACCAGATTGTACCGTACTGTTCGTGTGTTATATGAAAAATGTTGGAAAAAAAGTACAAAATTGATACAAAAAGCCATTCAACACGAATCAAATACAGGAAACAAAGTTACAAATGAGTAAATACGAGTAGGAGGTTATAGTAAATAGCATAGTAAGCATTTGCAACAATACAGTGAGAATTTGTATGACTGAACACAATAATAACATGACATTGTTTGTTTACGGGAATTCAATACGGACTGTGAATTATAGTGAATCATTATAATACGAGTACATTCGAAGGGTTCGTGGCTAAGTGGTAACTGGTTTAACTCATTGCAAAGGTAAAGCATACCCAGGTTGGTCTTAGGATGGGTGGCTATTTCTTAAGATACATCCACCCCTCCTTGCCTCGGAGGGTTGTTAATTCGCCGGTGCCAGTTAGGTCGTGGCTCTAGAAAATTCAGGCCTTTCTCGAATCTGCCCCAAGTGTGGAGTATCATTCGATAAGGTCTTTTTAAAACATTGAGAGGTTGCTAAGACAATTTTTTGATTTAAGTTTCCCTTTGGAAGATCTTCAGCTTAAAAGCGATCTTTTTTGTTAAAACAGGATGTCCCTCCTCTAAAAGCTAAACAGCTGGCGCAAAAAATAAGAAAAAAACAAGATAGTAGTCCATGTAATGATCTTTGAAGAAAAAATATACCTAATAGACTGCACAGAAGACAAGAGAAGATGCACAGAAACAATTAAAAATACTCCCAAAGTTCTGTTGCAATATTATTACTAGGTATGCAATGCATGTTGCTAATTGCAAATGTTGAGCGGAGCAAATGTTTTTATTACATATTAGAATCAGAATCGAACACTTAAATTAATTAATCGAATGAAAAAAAATACTATTTTCATTGTTGACGCACATGTTTCCATGGCAACCATTTAATCATCTGGTTTTTCGGTGATGTCCAGGACATTTTCGGTAATTATCCCTCCGTAGTCAGCTCTATTTTCATGATTTCAGATATATGCACTGCCGGGTATGATGTCGACCAGCATGCCAAATTTGGTCAAAATCGGTCGAGCCGTTTCGGAGGAGTTGCCACACAAACGATTTACACTTGTCGCCTAAGATTGAGCTCCGCTTCGCTCCGCTTCGCTCCGCTTCGCTCCGCTCAATAAACGGAATGTAGATGGAAAATTCGTCGCTCTCTTTACTCAATATAGTGTACTTATTTAGTTTAACAGATAACATAGTTTCAAGACGTGTTTACAGGATAGTAACTAGAGTTTAGTGCCAACCGAGGTCGTACGTCAGGTACAATCACAGCATGACGCGCTATCTTGACGGGTGCTGGCACTTGCGACTGATTGTACGCTCATATTATCTATGCGTGATAAAAGGATTTCCAAGATGTTATTTAGGTAGTTTTACTAACATTATATAATTTTACACATGTGTTTTATATAGACAATCATCATTTCTATATTTCTTTCTCAGGCTCAAAACTATCACGTTCCGTCTAGAAAGGGGGAAAAACTCATCTTCCTGATGGACGATGAGTTTATCATAATATTAGCGAAATGTGTTCTAAAAGTAAAGGATATTAGTAAAATGTGTTACAAAAGTGAATGATTGGGTTTTTTTATGATGCCATAAGGCGAAAACGGTCAGTTTACCAAAAATATTTGTGGAATAGTGTACAAGTGAGTTTTTTTTCTAAAATGTATTACTGTAAGTTCCACCAAGTGTCGACAATCGAAAGCATAAATTATAAAAGCAACAGTCGCTGTGGTTCACGACCGGCCTAAGACTTTCGTTTTTGCGATTCATTTTTGAGAAAAAATTTGCAATCTTAATAAAACTTAAATTGCTTGGAAAAATATATTTTAGTACCTAATAATTTTCGACACATTGTTTGTAAATACACACACACACACACACATACACACACACATATCACGCCTATATCCCCCTATCACAAGGTGCATTATACACTCACAATTTGCTAGTATTTTAGTTCCACGTAATATTCAAGCCTATTGCCGTCCCCGGGCACACATATAATGAGATATGTCCAAAATGGAAGAATGAATTTAATAAAAAGTAGCAGTTATACTGTAATTTTGAAAAAAAAAATTTAAACACGTTGCCTTCCAATGAAATGTTGATTTAAGGCAACCAAATCTAACGTGCCGCTATGCCACAGTCAATTAAAGTCCTGGTACGTTATTTAGGTTTTAGAATTACAGTTTATTAGTGTTAATTAACGTTATAAGTTTAGAATAAGACAGTGGGAGTAAACTTGGATTTTTCCCCTGGAACCCCTGGAATTTCGTAACTTTTAATTATAAGAGAAAGATTTTTAATATTTTTCCAACAGTTCTTTAGCGAGCTTATAAATTTATCACTGCGCAACAGCGTTATACCTAGTTATCTCCCATTTTGTAGTTATTTAAGTCAACGTTGACTAGATACGGATAGATCAAACTAGTTCTAAGATACTACACGATAAAACTGCCATAGTTATCACAAAATAGGTTTTTTACGCGAGACGGTCACTTCAGAGTTCAGATTAAACTGTCAATTCTGACATACTACGAGCTACGAGTACCGTGCTACCATCCGATATGTATTCAAGGTAATAGTTTTATTGTTAGTTGTAACATTAGAAGATGACGTGTCATTTTACATTTAAATTACCCAATTTAATATACATATAATAAAAACAAGCCAAGTGCGTGTCGGGCGGAGTCGGGCCACCAATAGATAGTATAGGGTTCTGTAGTAATTAATTTTTAAGTAGGTATTAATTTTATCAGATTTTAGAGGGGGGGAAGACGACGCCTTCTTTTCACAAAAATATGTTCTTCAAAACTAAATATCTGCCAAACGAATACTTAAATCAAAAAAACATTGTAGTAACCTATGATATCCCACACGATGGAGTAGGAGCGAGCAAAAAAATATCATTCCCACTTTTCTTGTATTAACTTCCAAGAAATTTTTTTTTCTACATTTTATTTTAGCATGCAAAATTTCATGTTTCTGGACATGACATGACGATACTATACGGGTTCGTAGACTTTTACTACTGAACCCTAAAAAGCCGTGTATTTTACTCTCAAGTTTTTTTATGTGAGGTAATGAGTAAAAGTCTTCCGCACGTGGTACACCTGTTGACTGACGGACCAGGCCACTCGGTTCCACTTTACGTGGGTGTATTAAACGCATCTATCCACCCCTTCCTGGATGACGACGTGATTTTGTATGAGTGTAAAATGTCCCTCTAAAGGTCAGCATAACCTTTTTGGGTGGACATTACCCGAACCAACCTATTTGTGTTAAGAAAAACGTGTAATTACAACATTTTGCTTACTATAAAACATACAACACAATAGCACACTTTACAACAGATCCATTGCAAACAGTCTCCATTAAAACGTTTACAATAATTAAGTGACATTTCGAACGAACAAACAGTAATTAAAACAATAATTAGCTACATGGGGAGCCATCTTCGTTACATGGTTGCACTATTGCGTCATCCCAACTATAATGGCGTTTGAAACAATTGCTGAAAATTGTCGTCGTTTCG
This sequence comes from Nudaria mundana, assembly GCA_963556515.1. Lineage (NCBI taxonomy): Eukaryota > Metazoa > Arthropoda > Insecta > Lepidoptera > Erebidae > Nudaria > Nudaria mundana. The sequence continues at coordinate 2,168,881 of OY748313.1, forward strand.
TTTAAAAGCATTTCAAACGTTAAATTTTCTATGGTTTCGTATGCTTCTTTTATGTTTATAACATATCTTTTTTTACTGAGCGGAGTTTACGAAGCTCTTTCTTAGACGACTCGTGTATTTCGTTCGTGATCGAACTCCTCCTAAACGACTGGACCGATCTTTTTGAAATTTGGCACGGTCATAGTGACCATCGCCGTGAGTGCATATATCTGAATTCATAAAGATCGGTCCAGTCGTTTAGGAGTTCGACCCGGATCGACAAACTCAGCTCAATTATTGCAACAGCAGAATGCATTGCATACCTAGTTATATTTAGGTTAACAAATTGACGTCACCCGCCTGATGGTAGGCTGTGGCGACGTCTGGCGGTTGTGGGCGACTCTCATAGTACTCAGGAATAGTATAGAGTGGCCCTCAACTTGACGACCTAGTAATGTCTTTTCACGCTTCGCTTAAAGAACCCAGGGTTTTATGTGGGAGGAAACACGTGTTCAGTTCACCACCGTTCAGCAGAGAAACGAACGCTTAAAACGTTCGTTTCTCGCGAAGACGGTTTCCTCAGTGTGAGAGTGACATCTCTGCCCGGCACGCGTTGTTCGGGATCGGAAGGGAGAGGCTAGGAACAGGTTGAAGAGCTCTTCAGAACACTATATATTCACAGATAAACGAACTGGTGTTCACGTAAAAAGACCACTGGGCAAGAGTGGGAGGGGTGTGTTTGCGCATCGGTAATCTCGCTCTTACTCGCTGTTACCGCTATATAGATCGATAAATCTCTACTGCGCAGCTTCAAGGTTACCGTTCTTTTTATGTGACGAGAGATATAGTACAGATGCACCAGTTACTATTACCTATTCTGTGCCCCAGCCAATACAAAGAAATGGGGCCCATTTTTACGCAGACTCATATTAGCGCCAATGGAAATACCTTCTGGTATCACCAGAGATGCCCGCAGCAATGGACAAGAGCGGCCGAGGTCTCACGGAGTTAAAAAAAAAGACTCGTATAAGGGCTGTTTCCCTAGCGATGTTAATTTACGTAAAATTCTTAAATAGATGGCAGTGTAGATAAGTGTGACGTAGAGAAAAACACGTCAAAAAATTGACACAAAGTCCGACTTCAAATGACCGAAATGGGACCAAATAATTAGGAAGTAGTAGCTTTCAAATATAATAAAAAAATCATCATCATCAAAATCAGAGGTAACAAACATAAAAAACAGTCGAAAATGAGAAAGACGATAATTAATGACCTATATTGAATGACAATCAAACAACGAGTTAAAGCTAATTATACATAACAATCGATAGCAGTCGAGTGGATGTTACATCGAGTACTTTGTAAAGTGCTTTCTAATGTGTAATCACTGTATTAGTACTAGTATTAGGGTAGGTATTAAACATAGCACGTTTAACACTATATTTCCACACCAGTTCGCTCGTGTGAAAGATATTCAAAGACAGTCACAGTAAATTTTATTTTTGCTCGACTTGGCGGGGGCACTGCCATGCCTCCATCTCTATTCATGTAGGTTACAAAGTAACACTTATTATGCGAAATTCGCAAGAAAATATGTAGAGTTTGTCAGAAAAGGACCTGCCAATCTCAGATTATAAAACAAAAGGATTGATCTGATTTTGTTTGACAATCTGAGCCGTCAGTAGAAACCCACGGCACAGAATAGGGAATAGTACTTACTTACCCACGGTTATTATTTTAGGTTTGCATAGAAAAAGCGAGTGCCAATAGATAAGTTGGTGAGGATCGAACTACGCGGACAAGATTCAGTTAAAACAAAGATGTCTTAAAATAATTTCATAACTTCAGGTTTGAAATTACTGCTACAGACAAAAGCTTAGGAAGTTGTTGATCGCTTATAAATAGTAATATATAATTTACTTCATGATTATGAGAAAGCTGGGTTTAGGTCACAGTTAGTCTAGCCTTAGTATTTGAATATTCAGTTAAACAGTTGACACTTTATAACGCCGTATTATAGCCTTTCATTCTAGACGTCCTACATCTAAAAACACGCTAACCTCTTTTGTTTACTCTCTTAGTCACTCAATTTCTTCTGAATGGCATTTTTCAGCGATTTATATATATGCTTAATTCAGTACAAATGTAAAAATCTATGGAGGACATAGGATGAAATAGATACCTTTCATGTCGGGTAGAGAAATAAGAACAGGGTAAATCCCGCAGGCGGAACCGCGTTCGTTAGGTAATGCAAGCGCAGTTAAGTACCGCGCAGAGTAAACTCAAATCCTTTTAGTTATAGACACCATTTAGTAATTATTGCTGTTGTTTACACATAGATAACGATAAGGAAATGCCTCTTATAAAAAGTTACATACTATTTACATTGTAACACATATTTTTTTTTTTGAAGGGTTTATTAATTAAATATCATAATTTTCTCTCAATATAGAGTAGGGTTATGCGAGTATTTTTCAACGTCATCGAATCAGGAATGAAGAGATCGGGACCGCCATAGTCAATATCGTAGAACTAGTGAGAAAAACATCCCATTAATTCTACCGTAGAAAAAAAGTGAGAATGATCGACTATTCTGACAGACGGTCGCCTTAATTATAATAGTACAATGACGTACAGATTTACCAAAAGAGACAACTAACTTCGTATTAATGAAGTCACTACGTGTTTCTCGGCTCATCTATTTACATAAAATTAAGCTATATTATTCCCTGGATTTATCGTAAAAGTGTCGAGTCCATAGCGTAATACAAGAAGGAACACTCTTTCGGTGATTGATACTTGGAACTCAAAAGTAGGTGGACCTTCTGATGAGGCTTTTATTTCAAAGATTAACGAATTTAACTGCTTCGGTATGGTCGGTAGTGCATCGGCTTTCGACTCCGGAGTCTCCGGTTCGATGCCCGGGTCGATGCAAAAATTTGTGGGATCCACAAATGTTTGTTTCGGAGTTTGGGTGTTTTATATGTATATATTATGTATGTATTTAGAAATATATAAGTATGTTTATCAGTTACCTAAATCCCATAGCACCAGCTTATAGCTTAGTTTGGGCTAGATGACTTTTTGTGAGAATATTTATTATTATTTAATTTGCCCTTAAATTATCCATCAAGCTATTCTCGCAGTACGTTAAAAAGGTACATTGGTACAGACTACCGAACGCCAAAATTTGTCAACTTCAATATTGTCAGTCAAAGTTTCGACTAATTACCGTAAGTAGCGCGTAGCCGTCTCGTAGAGACATCAGCGTATGCTAATCATATGCGTACGCGCATACTTATTGGCAAAAACCGATTTACTATGAGCACTTTTGGATATTTAAAAACGAAATTTTACGGCAAACAACTTTCGTGCTAACTAATTTGGTTGGTCTATTTAAAGTGGAGAACCAAGTATTCGTTTCGCACGGATTAGCAGTATTCGTTACGCATTGTTTTGTGATTCGTGTTAGAATTTCTTGTGAGGCTTGTCAGGATGTGCGTTTTCAAAATTAAGGTCAAATATTGTATTATTTTTGTTACTTATTCAGTATCCACGCTGTTATGACCTAATGACTAGTACAATAGCAGGAATAGGCACTCTGTGTAAATGAACCAATTAAAAATCTGATCTTTGAATCCAAAGACTTGACTGAAATTAACCGAGACTAACACTGAGACTTCACCGAGATACATAATATGTATATCTCCATATGTTTCAGTAATATTAGAAGTCATTGCTTTCATATACAAAAACAGCATAGCATAAGCACTCATCCTGTGACGTCATTGGTGGAAAGTTGTAAGGTGGAAGTTCTAGATCACACAAATACACAACCCAACCCGGTGATCGAACCTCTGGCGTATCAATCTCACGTCGGACTATCACGTATCTGACTACGCCACACAAGCCAGTCGAATATAACAAGCATCGATCGCCATTCGGTGATAATAAAAGCAGTAATTCTGTTCATTAATTGAATAAACAGATTGACAACAATAGTGCTATTAGATACAGGTATTTAGCGTTAAAGACACAATTACCCGAAGATGAGGCGTCAACCGTGAAATAATACAAGGTGAATAAGTTTTTGACCATCGCACAGTTAAGTGAATATGGTTGATTTTTTATCTTCACAATGATTCAAGCAAATAATCAAAAAATTGCACACACGTCTGGAACAAATAGGTATCAAAACGGAGATGTCTTATAAAAAATACAAATATTAAATCATCGGAGATGTCCAATAAAGAATCAAAATATTTAGGATTGATAATTAGAAAAGAGTGATCGGGAAGTTTTATTGCCAGGTTCTTTTCTCCTTATTGCTTTGTGAATCTGGTTAAATGTAAATTCTTATGTGCTGACGTTAATAAGTGTTATTTATAATCTATATGGTACATTTATTTACAATAAGAATTACAATACACATAATTATGTAATAAAAATATCTAAATTAATAAATATTTTTGAGTTTAGTTTGTGTAATGCACCTTTGCCTACCCCTTCGGGAATATAGACTTGGTGATATGTTAGTATGTATGTCATTACCATTGCTACAGCAGTAATAGTACATGATTGGATATGAACCGCAGCGTATCAAAACACTCAGAATCTCGATTATAATACTGATGCGTGAAAAATTACGGCGTGTATGTGTACAAACAACTATTATATTTCTTATTGTTTCACTCATTCATGAAACCATTATTATTACATAGTATCAAGACAACACTAAGAAATAATAATAATAAAACGTACGAGTTATTCTGGTGGCTGAGATTTATTATTTATTTTAGCCTTTACCTAAATTCTCTGACTGCAAAGATTCTACTTAGTGATATGTGTGCAACATAATCCTGGCTGTGAGAATTTAGGTTGGAATTACAGACTGGTTTTGAATATTCTATAGTGCCGAGTAACAGCAATAAGCTCGCCCTCTATAAGTTGGGACCGATAAAACTAGTAGTTCTGCGAACAGTAGACCTCGCGTTATTGTCGGGTCCCTAACATCCTTTTGGGACATTTCTCCCCTATTTTCCCCCCAATCGAAAAATCCCTTTTATAAAAGTTGCGCCCTGCAACAAAGAACACTTTTGCCAAATTTCATGAAAATCGGCTGAAAAATGCCGCCTGTAGACCGAAACTGACATACATACATACATACAGACAAACAACGCCAAATCCTCGAGTTGAAACTGAGACGCTTCGCTCGCTCGGTCAATTACTGGTAACGTATGGGTGTGTAATACACCTCTGCCTGGCGTGATGTATGTGTCAGCCTGAACATCCTTTGCTGGACGTCCTCGAAAGAATAACTCCAAAGCGCCGAAGGACTTTGACGAACTTTGCAGCCTTTTCCAAAGAAGTTCGGGTGTCGCCATCTTTAGGAGTCGTGTTCTATATGGGATCTGAGAGGGAGGATGTGCGTGGGTGTTTCTGACCTGCTTTTGTATGAATAGAACCTACATGGAGACAGCAGGTAATTTTTGTAAGTATAGTTTTGAGTAATCCATACAAACGTTCACATTTATATTATTAGTCGTAAAGTGTCATAGAAGAATTTGTTCTGTGCCTAATACCTTAGCGGCTCTTTTATTATATAGAATGATAAATAGTTAGTTAAATAACAGTATTAATCTGTATGTGTATTTGTTAATTAAATTGTTGTCAGATAAAAAGTCGAGAATCATTAAACGCTTTACTTGATTTTACTAACCGTATCTTACCGTATCTAAGTGCCATTATGATATATTTACGATAGTTACTACACAATAAACTATGTCAAAAAACATCCTTACTTCAATAACAACAGATTATGTATTAAATCACTTGCTATATCAAAAGCGTCCCAATTTTGTATTGAAAAGTCACTCGCGTAACCACTTCACTGATACGTAGAGATGCGCTACGTCAACCCGCGCTTAGAACCGAAGAGGTACTGATTACGGTTCGCTATTATCGAGGAAAAAAACACACAAATACACATACAACATAATGATATCACAGGTAGTCGTGGTGACATAGCTTTGGCGAACACACGTCTCTGTAATTCAAGTATTGTATTATGAAGGGCTCAAATTCTCTGACGAATCGTATTTTGAATGACAAGTTGTGGATTTTACACGTCATAGGTTTTGTGCTGTTTATAATTATAAAACCTATAATATAGTGAATAATTTTGTTCATCATTGGAAAAATGAGTTTGTCACTGAGTGTGGAAGCGATGACTGACCCCAGGTAGGTACTGCAGGAAGATGATTGACTGAGAACTTACTTAGTTTTCGAAATATGGAACAGGTTAATCTTGAGCAAGTCCGCGACGCTTTTGCTGACAGACAGACAAGACTATGGTGGTCATATGCTCATTTTGTTACTTTTCTTTCGACCTAACGTCCATTGTCGGGCGTCTCAGGTACGGCCTCGGCAAAGGTAACCCCAGGGCGCCCAAAGTGTCTAGAGAAATATGTGATCTTCGCTGATGTTGACCTTTGCTGGGAGAGAGCAATAGACTTGCCCCCTATTACGACATCACTGGCAAAATGTGGGTCTCTAAAGCCTCTGTTGTGTTACGATCAATCAATCAATCAAAATTAAGGAACATTGCTTTAGGATCGTCCGGCGTTTGGAGGGGGTTTTTGTGCCAAATCTCCCGAAATTTGGGTCTGTCATTTTGTTCCGGCTAATATCTAAAACGGCTGTACCGATTGGAGCGAGACTTTCACTTTCACAGGTTAATTTTTATCCCGGGATTGTGTCCTAATGCGCTAATATTATACAGGTAAGTAGGTATAACATATTAGTGATGATTTTATGTCTATAGGTCGTGGTGACATATCGAAGTGTTAACGAGCTAGTCTCGACCATAATTTTAGCTTATCAAGGACGCAAATACTGTGTCGACATTATGTACATTACATTGTCAAACAAATACTCTACATAACAACTTCTCGTATTCACAAACGACACTATGAGGCGCGCGAACCCTATGCGCTGAAATATCAATACGTTTTGACAGCGCATAGGGTTTGTGAGCCCCAGTGTCTTTTGTGAATATGGGTGTAAGTATTGTTTTGCATCCACCAGTGCACATGTGATTCATCTAGGTACCGATCAAAGTAACAAAATATTCATCTGACAAATATTTTATTAGGACAGACAGACATACATAAGGGGGCATACATTTTACCATTACCGGACACTCAAACCGAAATTACAACAGCAGGACAGATGTGGACCATCGACCGATTCACTCACCGACGCGGGTCAAACCCAACCCCAACGACGAGGGATTTTCATTATGACCAAACCCCCGAAGAGGCCACACAGGTGGCCAAAGTCCGCCGGGCGCCACTGGAAATACCTTCTGCGTGTGTGCCAGAGACGCCCGCAGCAATGGACATAGGAGCGGCCGCGGTCAAATTAAATACATAAATATAATCATGCATACATCCCTGAGGTGTAGGCAGCGGTGTATTACACACCCTATCAAAAAATTTGGTGGTTCTACGTAATAGGGGGCAAGCCTAGTGCCGTTACCGGTAGATAAGATAGAGATATATATAGATTAAGCCCGCCACACCTTTGCCTATAATAAATCTATATCTATTTATACTTCTATACTACTATTATAAAGAGGAAATATTTGTATGTTTGTAATGAATAAACTCAAAAACTACTGTGCCGATTTCAAAGATTCTTTCACCATTGGAAACCCACATTCACCCTGAGTAACATAGGCTACTTTTTATCCCGGTAATGTGTTCCCACGGGGACCGGGAACGAGTAAACTAAATCACGCGGGCGGAGCTGCGGCGATCTGCTAGTTAATTATATATTTCGTCACTTTCGTGGTCTGAACTGAGTTTATTTCAATAAGGTAATTTCCCTAAGCGTTTATTTCCTATTATCGTAGCAATTATGTTTTAGAACAAGAATATTTTTATTGTAAAATGGAGATACCTACATAAAAATCCCAGTAAACTATTGAAAAGGAAATACATGGGGCACAATAAAAGTTTTGCACTTCTAGCTAATCGGAACTTTTTGAATTTGGAATGTTAATTTTTTTTTAACGTTGCAATCTTCTTTAGTAATAAAAAAAACAATTGGCGGGAAATCATTTGTCAATTGTTTTTTATCACACATCAAAGTTCTACGTATGCAACGAAAATGGAATTAAGACGAAAAAATTTTAGAGCGATGATTTTTATGATTTTAAAAGTTCTCTCTCTCCGCAAGACTGTGCCGCTCGTCTTCAAAATGCTTTTGGTAGAGAAGCACCTTGTTTGAGCACCGTGAGGCGATGGTTTGCTGAATATGAGAGAGGTCGAGTTTCTTTACATGACGAATTTCGTGAAGGGTGGCCTTCAACTGCCGTCAACGAAAATAATGTGGCTACTGTTAAGCAGTTAATTGAAGAAAACCCGCGGATTACCTATGAGACAATTCGAGGAATATTGTGGATTGGTATGAGTCAAATCCAGAAAATTTTACACGACGAATTAAAAGTTCGGAAACTTTGTTTTCGTTGGATCCCTCATGAACTGACAGCGGAGCAGAAGCGGGCTCGCGTGGAATGGTGCTCACAGATGCTACTGAAGTACGACCACGGACATTCTAATGCTGTTTATGACATTGTCATAGGAGACGAAACGTGGATTTATAGTTTTGAACACGAAAAAAAAACAGCAATCTTGTGAATGAGTGTTTGAAAATGAAAACAAGCCAACAAAAGTGAGGCAAGCGAGAAACGTTGGTAAAAAAATGATCGCGTTTTTTTTTTCAGTTACGGGTCCCATCTGTACAATTCCACTTGAAGATCAAAAGAGTGTTAATGCCGAGTGGTATTCTAGAATTTGTTTACCCAGGGTGTTAGAAAAAGTTCGCGAAAGACGACCCAAAAGCCGCGTTCTCCTACATCATGACAACGCTTCTTCACACACGGCCAATAAAACAGTCATTTTTAGCTTCCGAAAAAGTACAACTCGTCACCCATCCTGCGCATAGCCCCGACCTAGCACCCTGTGATTTCTGTATTTTCCCCGAAATTAAAGATTTGATGAGAGGTTTCACTTTTACCAACTCCGAAGAGGCAGTGATAGCGTTCAATCAGCACGTAGAAAACATGCCTTCAGATCTGTGGTCCTCCTGTTTTAAAAAATGGTTCGATCGCATGAAAAAATGTTTAAAATGTAAAGGAGAGTATTTTGAAAAGCAATAAACATAATATTTTAGTTTTAACATGTTGTTTTTTTAAGTTACGCAAAACTTATAGTGTGACCACGTATGTATAGGTACTTACTGTAGCTACAAGTCGGTCCTTTCTAATTGAATTAATAATGAAACCCTGTTGGTACGGTATAACTTTAATTGACAGTGACTCGTATGAATAATTATTTACTTTTAATTTTACGTAGTTAAGTTCATATTTCTAGAAATATTAAAACTAGGTCGCCACCTTGCTTCGCGGCAGCATATTAGAGCTTATATTAGCTTATATTAGATCTTTATGTAAAAAAAATTTTTTTTTTCAACAATTCTTTCTTATGCGAGATCTCTGTCAACACTTTACAGATTTCAACATTTATATATCAAATTAAACTAGATTTAATTGACAACATTCTAACGGAGCCCGAATTTTGAATTTTTTTTTTTTTTCTAAATTATTTTTTTTTCAAAAATTTATTTAATGCCGAAATTTAAAATTCGGCTCCGTTAGAATGATGTCAGTTAAATCTAGTTTAATTTGATATATAAATTGTTGAAATCGGTAAAGTATTGACAGAGATCTCGCATAAGAAAGGATTGAACTTTCTTGCTCCATGAGAGCTTCGCTCGCTACGCTCTAATTAATTGGGCTCTAGATAGTTCTTACTTGCACACGATTCACCTGCTGACGACTCTAGCAAAGTATTGGCAATAAACTCGCTCCCTATTACGTGGCGATATGTGGATGTAATAATCACCTCTGTCTGCTCCTTCGGGATTAACGACGTGATTATGTGTGTGTACATTGTAAGAAAAAACGCCATACAATATGAAGGTTTTATTAAAAGTCGAAATTGCAATTTTTTTAACAACAAATTTACTTCATTATAAAGTCAAAACTCTTAATTAGTGCCATTGTCAATTCCAAAACGTGTGAACCCGAAATGTTCTGCTACAACTTAATTCATACGTTTGAATAAGACAAATATACAGAAAATATTATTTGAATCTGCCAGGCATTTTGATAAAGTATGAAGAAACCTTAGGGAATGGATATTCTTGACAGAACAAATGAATTCCTGAGGCTATGGTATCTAATATGAGTTCTATATACAAAAAAGAAATAAGTGCGTATTTATTAAGTGTTAATTTAAAAAATTTAAAACTACCGAGAGCAAAAAAGCTTGCAAATGCCATCAAAGTAACAGTATAAATAAATAAATATGTTAGGACATTTCCATGGACATTTCACACAACGCCCACGTTTTAGTCTCAAACTAAGCAGAACATACATTATTTTATGTAAATACATACATAGGAAACATCCAGACTTCGGTACAAACGTATCTGTCTTCACACAAAGTTTTTCTCGACTGGAAATCGAACCGAAGACTCCGGCGTCGAAAGCAGATGCACTACCGACCACGCTATCGAAGCAGTATACCTAATTGCAGATCAATCAGACCTGTTAATTTAGGTGGAAACCCTTCATTACCTAGAAAATGGGCTGATCATCCAAAACCTAAGAACCATCTCGATCAAGCACGGCATCTCAGCAATTTCAGCTTTGGAACAAAACAATCGGCGCTAAAATTGGCTCTTCAGATGATGCCGAGACACAACGAGAATTTGAGGTTAGAAGAAAATACCGAAACGAGTGTGCTTTAAACCACACGACTGAAGTAACTGAGAGAACGATAGTGGCCTGGAACGCCCTGCCTGTGCACGTGTTTCCTCCCACATATAACCCTGGGTTCTTTAAGCGGAGCGTGAAGAGGCACATCAGTAGGTCGTCAAGTTGAGGACACTCTTTATAGTATTGTGTGATGTGAGAGTGGCTCACAATCGCTAGACGTCGTCACGACTTACCACCAGGCGAGCGGCATCAATTTGGCGTACCCAATATAAAAAAAGCAAATCTTCTTGAGAGAAAGAGAGATGTGTGTACTTCTCTTCATTGCCCCCAAGTTAGTATACGAAACGTAACTATCGGACATTTTCCGTAACGATCTCGTACTTTCGTTACGATCGCACTTTTCCCTCCCCAAGTCAAGCCTGCGTACAGAAGGTTTACTTCAATTCCTCTTCATCATAGTCTCGAAGACAGACGGGCCATCGCTAAGGCCGTCAGCCTGCTACCACAACCGATGTAACCTGGTCGAAACGTCAGTCTACTACTAATTTGTGCTACGAATTAAATAACTAAATATGTTAGGACAATTCACACAACGCCATCTAGCCTCAAACTAAGCAGAGCTTGGGATATGAGTACAAGATAAACTGATATAAATACTTATATAAACTCGATTTTTTTTGTAAATACATACATATTATACATAGGAAACATCCAGACTTCGGTACAAACGTATGTGCCATTACACAAAGTTTGTCCCGACCGGGAATCGAACCCGTGACTCCGGCGTCGAATGCAGATACACTACCGACCACGCCACCGAAGCAGTCATCGATTATCTACGATTCTACGCCATGTTCGTATTGATTCCTTCCTTCGATATCGTCCATGGGCTGTGGAGGTCAGATGGCAGTCGTTCCACGCAAAATATCGAAGTTCAGCCAAATCGCAGTTAGACTGGAAAGCCGACCCCACGTGCCGACCCGATGTTCGTATTGATTCCCGGTAAAAGTAAATTATAAAATGAAAAGCAAAAGTTTAAAAGCAAAATTCAAAAATTTCAAAAAATAATTTGCGCGTCACATTATTTACCAAACGTGATGTAACTTTAGTGTGAATATATTATAATATTTTTATTAAGTAAATGTAGAAAACGTGGCGATCGTGATCCTAGTGTATTAGCGGTGGCTGCGTATACGCATCGTGCGTGTTCAATTTGTGTATGATTGTCGCATGTGGTGAAATCAAGGATTGGGATTGAAGTCGGCACTTAACTTGATAATTTAAAGATTTGTACATACGTATAATATCGCCTATTGTACCGAAGGGGTATGCAGAGACATTAAACGCCCACCTTTCGCCAGTATTCATCTGACGTTTGTATGTGTATGTTACCGTTAAAAACCATTTTTAAGCGCAAAATTCACGGTTTAAATCGAACATTGTACGGATATGACGTAATTTAGATTAAAACCGATGTTAAACGTCTTTTATTAACCTTCGTTTTAAACCGTGTATTTTTCCCTTTAGTTACAACTAGCGGACGCCCGCGGCTTCGCCCGCTTGACAAATTATATAGACAAAAACCTTCATCGAGAACCACTCTATCCATTGGTGAAAACCGCGTCAAAATCCGTTGCGTAGTTTTAAAGATCTATGCATACATACAGAACGGGCGACTTTGTTTTATAATCCGAGTATGTAGTGATGATGCGTTTTCATTAGTAAAATAAGTTTTAACTTAAAATAGATAAGACTACAGGTTCAAGACAATTTTGAGGTTAAAATGGCAATGTTCTTAGTGAAAAAGATGAATACAATTAATTGCATCTTAAGATTTGAAGGTTCTTCCTGAAATGTTTGTTTATTTAATGATAAAGTTGAGTACCTTATGTTATAACCACAGAAAGCGTCGTAAAATATTTACATCTAACTTGACAATACTAGTCGTATTTAAGTTAAAACATTCACATCGTCATTTTAGTCTAAACGTAAGCATGAGCTATGCGAATTGGACAGTAAAAATTATTAGTACCATAGTAGTTAGTTCCTCAACTACCAGTAGATGGCGCTCTGGCGACGCCGTAAGTCGCGATATTAACACAATGTGATCACAACATTAGATGTCTTGGGCTAGTGGTGTGTTGGTCAGTTGGTAGAACGATCCTCCTGGAAATGGAGATCCCTGTTTCAAGTCCAGCCCAAGACTATAGATTTTTGTGATTAATATTGTAAAATTATAAGAAAAAGTTAGTATACTTCACTGCTTGTAAAAAATACTAGTCATCCCGACGAAGTTTGTATCGCTTCAAATAAAAAAAAATAAAAAAAAGAATATTTTAATATTTCATGCAAACTTATGTAAATTGAAAAACGCGACGGACGGACAGACAGACAGACAGACAGACAGACAAATTGTCGTATTAAATATATAGATTAATAAAAAATCGCTATGTAGAGATAGTGATTATTAACCGTCTCAAAAAAGGCGGAGGGTCTCATTCAACTGTTTTTTTTTTAATATTTAGGTCGACAAATTGACGCCCCCCGCCTGCCGCGGTAAACTGTGGCGACGTCTGGCGATTGTGGGCGACTCTCATAGTACACAGGAACTCAACTGTTTTTTTAATGTTTGTTAACCTCGTATATTTCGACTGGGAATTGAATTTTTTTTTTTATAAATTGGTTAGTTTTTGAAAAAAAAACAATTAAAAGCTACTGCTTCCCATGTGGTATGGGACCACATGGGAATTCCGGTAATTTGAAGTCTATAATTTGTTTAACATGTTTTTATTAATAATATCAGCTGCCGAGTTATCAATTCAAAAGATACAACATACCAGATTGTAGGTAGGTATGTTACAACGCAGTTGGAATTTGTTTCGTATTACAGAATGGTTACTAATTCTGTACAGTGACAGTGCCTAGCAACAGCAACAGACTTTTTAAACAATCATCGTTTACATTACTATGGGAACTATCGGGATATTTATAATGCCGAATGTCTGGCATCCAGTGGTCCGTCTATGCGACAATAACCGGGTCTAAACCAAAACAAAGACTCGAGTGGATACAGTAAGCATTGTGTGTCGTGATCAAGTTCGAGTGTGTAGTGAGACCAGTGGTAGTGGTGTTACGCGAGGTAAACGAACTCGAAGGAGGGTAGATAGAAATATTTATCTCTAAAAACTTGTTCAACATCCATCGCCAGTACTCTAGTTCTTTTGTGATCATAGCGCTTGCAACAGTGCCGAAATATCGAAAACTCGAACTAACGTTACATGGTAAATATACCGATAACCATTATAATAAAGCAACAGAATTGCCTCCTATTATGTGGGAATAAGTGGGTATAATTATGCCTATACCCCTCGGGAATATAGAAGTGATTATAGTAACTAGTGATCCGACTGTGATCTTCAAAGTTTTCACTTCACGTTTTAATATACTTATTAAATAGATATACTATAGTACAGATTATGGTATGTAAATTGACCTTATAATATTGTGATGGCGGAGTAATATTAAACCGGTCAAGCGCGTGTCAGGCCACTCATTAAGTTGGGTTCTGTAGTCACATAATGGCCTCTTAAAATTTCTGGCCTAACAAGGCCTATCAAAGAATAGTCCATCATGTTTTTTTACAAGATCTTAAAGGAAGTCGTTTATCTTTTATAGGGGGGACTCAACAATGCACTTTAAAGATGAATATCTCGCAAACGGATACTTAAATAAAAAAATGGTCTTAGCAACCTCTAGTCGCCAGACAGTTAGAGCTTAGAATTACGATGACGTCGCTCGCACGCCAAGGTTCTTATATTCTGTGAATTGTATTTAACTTGATGCAGATTTAATATCGTGACGTGACATCTTGATAATTTATTGTGTTTTTCAATAAATATTGTATTTTCTATTCAACTTCGTAATCAGCATAAGTAGAGTAAGTGCAATTTAAATTGGCCGAGCTGGACTTTACTTTGCGGTACATTCGCTATGAAAATGTAGTTGACATTTTTTATTTTTGCAGGTGGAACTAGCAACAGAACATACTTCTGTATAAATACAAAGTACCGAACAAAAGATTACTTAAATATAACAAAAACATCGTCTACCCAACTTCGAAAGCGAAAAAACTACACTTCAAAAATATGTTGTTTAAGCTAGCTGTCTGATTTGTCACCTTCTATTAAACAGGATCACCAAATGGTGAAACTTGTACATAATAAACACACTATCTGCCCTATCAGGCACAAAGGCAACAAAGGCTTGATTATATATTCTTCTACATTCCCGAGTGCTAAAGTCCTATCGACAGCTAAAGAGCTCAAGCCATCCTTACCTGTTTAAAGAGACACAAGGCAAGGTTTACTAACCTACCAAATCTCCATAAAACGGCCATAGGCTATCTTACTATAACGCGGGAGCAACAAACTAAGGCCTCATTCACAGGGCACTTACTGCTGGTTTTACTGAAGTTTCGCGGAAACTAGGAATACTGAATAAGGTAAAGCGATTCTTTACACCGCACCAGAGGTGTCTGCTGTACAAGACGCAGATTAGACGCTGCGTTGAATACTGCGCTCACCTCTGGGACGGCTCCGCGAAGTATTTGCTGGACGCTCTCGACGCTATGCAGCGACTATCCGTATTATAGATTGTCCGGAGGTAACGGGAAGCATTGAGCCGCTAGCTCAGCGCCGAACAATAGCTTCCTTGGCCGCATTCTACCGTATTTACCAAGGCGAGTGTTCTGAAGAGCTCTTCAATCTGATCCCACCCTCTTCCTTCCGATCCCGAACAACGCGTGCCGGGCAGAGATGCCACTCCCACACAGTGGATAGTATGTTCGCGAGAACCGAACGTTTTAAACGTTCGTTTCTCTGCCGAACGATAGTGGCCTGGAACGCCCTGCCTGTGCACGTTTTTCCTCCCACGTATAACCCTGGGTTCTTTAAGCGGAGCGTGAAGAGGCACATCAGTAGTTCGTCAAGTTGAGGGCCACTCTCTATAGTATTGTGTGCTGTGAGAGTGGCCCACAATCGCTAGACGTCGTCACGACTTACCACCAGGCGGGCGGCGTCAATTTGGCGAACCCAATATAAAAAAATAAGTTATAATATGAGTTGCAACCTTAATCCTGTAAAAATACGTGCAGTATAAAACCGTGTGAATCAGGCCTAACTGGTGTTTGGGCGTTTATAAGTGCTTTCCTTTATCTACATTTTCAAGTAGGTTAAAATAATAATAGTGTTTGTTATTTTGTGCCTGTTAGCACATAACTGTGTCGACGGCTAAACTCGGAATGATATCTTATCAAGGAGGCTGTTGGTACATGTGATCCATCATGGTGATGTGATGACATATCACCAAGGCAACTAGTAAGCAGATTCTAACATGGAAATTCACGCGGCATAGTTGTGTGAGAGACTACGGCTCTGGGGCAGTCCTTGTCGCACCCGGGGCGTCAGACAAGGGTCTTGATTTCAGAAATAATAGGAGACTGTTTTGAACACAGTAGATAATTTTATAGGCTGTTATAGAACCGCTAGTTATACGTAATAGTATTTATAATTACGGGTGAATAGGAATTCCATCAAGACAAATAATCTCATCAAGGTAATCTCATCTGCAAGTGTTTGCCGATGAACGGTCGAAACTGTGGCAAATATAGAAGTGCCTGGTTAGAAGCAATACCCACGCCCCAAATTACATGGCAAAGTGGCAAATTATGGGTGTGTAATGCTCCTCTCCCCACTTCTTTACGTATAAAGGTTTAATGTTTGGTATATATTTATATTTCCTTTCAGTGAAACTTTTGTGCATAAGTTAGAAAGCAAGCACTCAAGTGAAAACATTTTACACAAATACGCTGAATAATAAACAATAAATTTTCTCAACACTATTTGTTCTAAATAACATCACCATTGGTATAAAGAAATCATGCCACATTGTGGCGAGGTCGTCTGAACAATAACCCATCCATCATAACCCATGGCCCACACGTGCTGATTTACTACGTCTGTAAAGATGTTCATTGTTCAATGCGACTTGATTTCAGACACGATAGCGCCTCACTTTACGGAATCAGAAAATCTTAAACCGAATTTTATTTTAAAAGTATTATAAGGTTTAAGATTGCCCGCAGCTCCAATCGAGTGGAATCTTTATGTACATTACCCTATTTATTGCTGAAAACTGCATTGAAATCCGTAGTGTAGTTTAGTAGATCTTACTAAGCGTACGGATTGCGGGAGAGACTTTGTTTTATTTAAAGATTTTAGCATGGAGGGAGGTCTTTCGCATTATAGCGTAAGGTTGACATACGGCAACTATAATCAAAGAGAATACAATACTACGTAAGACTATAATTTTAAAATTTTTGACGTTCATAAGTGTTACTTTGTGACCTACATGAATAAAGATATTTTGATTTTTTTGTTTGATTTGATAATAGATAGGTATATCATGGGCCGTAAAATATACTTTATAGCTGCCGTCTGTGTCAAGCTTTCAGCGACACGAAACCCCTGAGCATGCAAATGCTGTCAATCTTTTTGGAACCCCACCTATATCAATCGATGGACCAAACCTTCTTCGACAACTAATCGGGAGATTGGAGGATCGATAAGAGAAACGGATTGATTTGATGAAACCTTGTGAGCACGATGAATTGTATGTTGCTGTATCATTTTACTTCTATCTACCTCTTCAGTGATACTGTTATAATAATAAAAATGATTTTAAGAATAATTAACCTACCTATACTTTGACCTTCACAACGACCACACAAAAGTAAGACAGCAACAATACTATTGAAACAAATAGCTTTCAATAATGAAGATTCATCCTTGGCTATTGAAAATGAAAATTAAGAAAAAAGATAAGGTCATGGTGACCTTAGCCCCACAATTACAGATAAAAACAAAACTTATCGCTCCAATTACTATTTGTTATTTAAAGAATTATTGTGAAGTTATTCCGGATCCATTCATCCATATTTTCTGTATGTCTAATGTCTAGTTTATATCAAATCTAGTACTCATAGCAAAAGCGCTAGTTTTAAGGCCAGAAGGCATTGTGTAATTAATTATTGGCCTACTATGCTATGAATGTTTCCATTCAGAGCTGCAACACACATACATACCAATAGGTAGGCAGACTAGGAATTTGCTGCAATCTTGGTGTACTTTTTCGCGGTAGATCAGGCTAGGTCTGAAAGATGCAGTTCAGTCTCGCTGGCTCTACCCACCTCAGCATAGGCTGAGAGAAGGCCGAATTTCATGCAAATGTGGCGTGTACTAGCATACCGACGATTTTCCTGTTTATATTACATTCTCCCAGTTCTCCTTGTGTATCTTGCTTGACATCGCCATGTCTGTGTCTGTGAATTAAACGTATTTTCATTCTTTCTTTTAAGATCCATAGTGAAATTCCATAGTGTCTGCTTACCCTAACGGAAAAGATGCGTGAATGTATGTATGTAAATGACTAAATACACGCCACTTTACAGTAAACGACAGATAATACGGCGATTACGTGTGAAGACTCAATGGAAGGGAATTATGATGGTGGAACAAATTTGCCCGCTCGCGACCACAAGGTTACGGTATACGGCTGTACTATTTAGCATTCTAGACACGGACCGGTGTTTTAATCTTATTGTGAATATTTAAACCAATCAGTTAATAATGAGAAAACTATAGTTGACCGAGCGAGGAAAAGTCTTCAGTTCGAAACCATACTGGACAATTTTGCTTTTGTCTTTCTGTCTGTGTTCCGGATTTTGAAAAAAAAAATAAAAAAATCTTTTTCAAAAAATAACTACTTTATTATGACATAGCGCTATCCTACAAAGCGCGAAGATTATTTGGCAATACACGGTATTTAAAATTACCGTGTTTTGACAAAGCGCGAGTACAATAAAATGCGATAAAGCGCTTGCAGAGGCGAGAAGACCGTTTTGGCTGAAGTTGCCGTGGTTTGATATTGTTTGACCTGTACCTTAATAGTCTAATTTGTGTTGTAATATCTCAGAACTTTGCATACAAAGTAAAAAAAAAGATACAGGGTATTGCATTCACACGGTACTATAGCAGCCACATTTTTTATCCAATTTCCACGAAACTTGGCACAAGCGTTCTTTGATTTGAAACCTTTTATGTGACCTTTTTGATTGGGGGGAATAATGTTTTTTAATGTTAATAGGGGCGATATTTCAGCTTTTTTCCCCAGAAGTCGCGTGACATAGAAATGTGCGTTTTTTTTTTCGAAAACTGAAGGTACCGATACCCCTTGTGTTTGCTAAGTTTGCTGTTTTACTCAGGCCGATCCTATTTATGCATCTTTGTATATAAAATGTGAGGACAATTTTTTAAAAATAAATAACCCTATTAAGTACTTAAAAGTACCAGTATAAGTATAGTCTAATTGTGTTCAAACAGCAGCCATTGCGCAACTGATCGCCAAATCGGGGACAGTACTATTCCGAAGGTCGTCGAAAGTGGAGTCATTTGTCGCTCATGCTCGCAATAAGTTACTGACGGTACCAAACCCGTCATGGGCGACAGGTTGTAGTACAGTCGCGGTCATAAGTCATCTGTACACCATAAGAGTTCAAAGATTTTATCGGGTTTCAGTATCAAGATATATTAATGCAAAACACAGAGATATGACATTCCAAAATTTGGTAATTGGACGTGACGTCTCAGTAAGCGCATGACATAGATAATATAGGAAGTTACCGAAACTTTTGAAGCGCCTTCTCTAGGCGTAGTAAATTAGTATCTAAATGCAACGCAAAACAGAACATAGTAAAGTCTTAAACTGTAACTAATACGTAGTATGTACCTCTAATCCATATAAGTATAAGTATCATATTAATGTATGTGGCCATCGTGACGTGAGTGAAAATTTTGTGATGCAATTAAATATTCTTTCGTTCTTTCTAATTATCGTGTCAGCATAATAATCTTCATTAGTTTACCTCCTATGTACGTTGTGTCAAAAGACCGTTAATCTACACTATATCTTTTGAAAATTTTACGTAAATAACAGTCGCTAAAGAAATAGCCATAATATAAGTCATAAGTCTACGTAAGAATACTTTTATTAAGAATATTTTTTATTTACTGTGTGTGTACAAAAATAAATAAATATAAATAAATAAAAACATTTTTGGGTATGACTGTACTTTAGGTTACTTTTATTATATTTCCTTGGCACTTGTGTGACCTGCGATAGATGGAATACGGCAGGTATTGCATTAGCACATAATAATATGGGGATTGACCTCTTCTAGTCCAGGAGCGAGTTCAATGAAGTTTTAATATCACATAATTCTTATCTTGATAACAATGTTACTTTAGAACTAAACTGTGTTAATTAAAAATTGGTCGTGTTGTGATAGTTTTAAGGGTTCAGTACGCAAAGGGTACCCTATTACTGAGACTTCACTGTCCATCCGTCTGTCTGTCTTTATCTCATGAACCGTGATAGTTAGAAAGTTGAAAATTTCACATTTACATTTACATCATCTGTATTTTTGTAGCCGCTATAACAAAAAATACTAAAAAACAGAATATATTAAATATTTAAGGGGGCTCCCATACAACAAACGAGTTTTTTTTTGTCGTTTTGGTACGGAACCCTTTGTGCGCAAGTCCGACTCGCACTTGGCCGAATTTTTGACTTTGTGACACTGCCTAAAGCTAACTACTGGACTCAGGAGGTCGGGGGTCGAATCCCAGCATCCAGCACAAAACTTAAAACTTGAAAGACAGACTCATATTACGCCTATATCCCCGAAGAGGTAGGCAGAGGTGCAATACACTCTCACACTTATTTTGGTCTCACGTAATAGGAATTGGGGCAAGCCTATTGCCATTGCACGGGGACTGGGGCCTAAAGAAAATCTAACCAGTCTGTAATTCATACAAAAATTTCCAATAGCCAGGACAGTTGTTACATGAATGGAGCAAGGAGTGTTACTAAATCAAATTATTTATGTAATATATTGTATAAATTATTATTAATATATTGTATATATTATTAAGACATGACTAGCAATTTCTTTATTAACTTTAAAAGGCACTAAACCACAAGTAATTTTACGTATTATTATTATCCTAAGTATTAGCAAAAACTACTGTTCTCTAGTGTTTTCTTTGCAAATAAACCTCTTAGGTTTTTCCGATACTGGATTGACCTTCGTAATGTCAAGACATTGAATTACCACATTTTCGTTAACTTTACGGATTAAATCACAGTTAGGTAGAGTACCTACCTAACTGTGATTGTGTGTGACTTAAGAATAGTGTTGCTGTATGTTGAATAAAAAAGCACATAAAAGATTCCAAAACGGCAAATAGAAAAAGTGTGTGTGTCAGCTCCGACGCACGACTGGAGTTTACTCCTTAAGTACGAGTATCTAACCATAACAAATTAGAAAGTTGCGCACTAGAGGTGCGCACCAAAAACGTGACACGATTTTCGTTACTTGTTAGTAGGTTTTACCCCTCGGATTTTTCTCATACCGGGCGCCTTATATATGAAAATCGATTCTTAAGGAGTAAACTCCAAAAAAATCATCTTTGTTGTATGGTAGCTAAATAAATATTTATTATAACCTGTTTTTTAGTATTTGTTGTTATAGAGGCAACAGAAATACATTATCCGTAAAAATTCAACTTCGTAACTATCACGCTTCATGAGATACAGACCAAGATAGACGGACAGCGCAATCTCAGTAATAGGGCTCCCGTTTTACCCTTTGGGAACGAACCTCTAAAAACGAAAGTTAAAACGGCGATGTAATAAACAAGAGAGGTCCTCGAGAACCACTATATCCATTAATTAAAACAGCATAAAAATCAGTGCAATAGTTTTTGAGTTTATCACGAACAGACGCGGCGGAGAACTTTGTTTTATAATTAATGTGGTGATTGAGTCGGACCTTCACCTTAAAGAAACCGGGCCAGTTACGGGCGCACCCGCCTAGTCAATAGTTTTGTGCAATGAATGGCCAGTATGATTCGTCTGTCTGCTTGTATGACACGATGAGTGATTGATAATGATAAAAGTAGTTAGAACTTAGATATTGGATTGATGGTTTTTTAGTTTAGATTCTTCATGTGGGATGTTTGTTTACAACAATCTGGTCGTGGACACCTTTTGGAAATATTATAAAATTGGGAAATCGGCATAGTATTCACGAAAGGGGCATAAACGGCACTTTGACCTTAATTGGCTCTTGTAAATAAATTTACAATATGTATCACAAAAACTTTAGTCTTGGGACACGAACCAGCAATTGTTCTCTTCACAGGAGGAACGTTCAACCAACTGACATACCTGTCTACCGACTTAGATTTCATTAACAAAGGTACAAAAGTTACACATTGACCTTAAATGACTTAGGTTTTATTGCAACTGTGTTGTCTCACGTCATTAATTCCGTTTGTGACATTGGATATGTGTAGTAATAGTTCTCACAAGCTCATTGTAAGTCATTATCTCATACTAGCACCAGCCTGCCTGGCCTGGGCCTGGATTTTTGCCCAGTGCCAGAGGTAACCTAAAAGGCAACCAGCCACGCGCTCCGCAAAAACCCAAGTCCTGAGAGTTCTTTAAAGCTATCAAAATAGTTGCAAGAACCGGGTTACCACGCAGACGAAGTCGTAAGCGTCTGTTAGTAAGACAGAAGTTGGTACAATAGAACACAACGCCATCTAATCTCAAACTAAGCAAAGCTTGTGCTATGTGTACCAGATTACTGACACGATAAGTATAATTATATAGATACTTGTAAATACACAGAAGAAATTAATTAAATGAAATATATTTATGTATGTATCTGTGTATTCATGTAAAGGTTTTTGTAGTATATGTAAGTTTATTAACCTGCGAACACCTGTTTGTAATCATATTCTCGTCTTTCAGGCATCTCTTTTATTTATTTTCTTTCATTTTTTAATTTTTTTTTTTATTTAGAGATATGTGGCGCCTAAAAAATAGGATACATTATAAACATGTATACAATACATGTTTATAATGTATCCTATTTTTTGTTAATGTGTCTAAAATTAAAATAAAGGAACATACAAGCTCCAAAATAAATAAGTAAGTAAATACTCTTTATTGTACCCAATAGAGAAACAAATGGTTTATGACAAGTCTTAAAAATATTATGTAAAACAGGCGGCCTTGTTGCTAAAGAGCAATATCTCCCAGGCAACCTTGGGATGGAATGAAAGTTACAAGAAATGATAGGGGCTGTGTACAATATTATATTTAAAAAAATAATAAATTAATAGGATTTAAGAAGAGAGTGAATGTCGTATACGGCGACAGCGTATACGACGACCGCGTTGGTCTATGGAGTGAATGGAGCAAAATGTTAAATACATAGATAAATTAATATTAATCAGGAGAAACTAGTACATATACATATATGTAATTCAATACAATATACTAACAATAATAGGATATACTAACTTTAAATATACACAAAATATTATTACAGATATAAATAGCACTAATTAGAGTACGTAAGTACATAATAAATACTTAAAACGTTAACAAAGATGCGTCGAAAAAATATCCTACGCATAATCACTGAATGGAAAGGTTCTTAGAAAGCTCGCTACATTCAAATTGTACATACCTATACGAGTAACTTAATATACAATTACCATAATTCGTAGGGCTCTTTTCACCGCAGGTCTTCCGGCCGTACCTGAACCAAATGGGTTAGCACGAAGCGATGGATAGAGACCGGACGGTATGTCGGTGCTACCGTGGAAGATAGGAAGGCCTTTGGTGTGGGACGCTACATAGCACCTTCACACCTTCCAAGGACATCCGGATGTGCCGGCGCTGCTTCTGCATCGGCTGAAGGCCTCAAACGGCGTAAATATGCTAACCTAGCAGGTGATTACATATTTGAGCCGTTTGGGGTTGAGACACTGGGGTCATGGGGTCCGAGTGCGCGTCGCCTTTATAGAGACATTGCTAAACGCTCAATCGATGCTTCTCGGGACCAGAAGGCTGGCTATTTTCTGGCCCAAAGAATAAGTATCGCCATCCAACGTGGCAACTAAAAATGATGCGGAGGATTTTTTAAACGATATTTTGTATTGTAAATATTTTTAGTAAATACTCGTAATTATGTATATTGTAATTCTAATTGTAAATAAAGTATATCATTATTACTAATACATTATCTACCCCTTCAGCTCGACACACCTCCATGATACCACATTCCGAAACATACATAATTATGTGCCTCTATACCTATGTTTAGAATGTGGTAGCCTGTTAGAAACCTGCGTGTCACAGCAGTCTTGAATAAACTATTCATAAGTCACATACATTTTATACACATATCCTAGAAAGGACAGGCACTATTCAACCACACTGTGTTAGTAACTTCGTTGGTCCCACATAACAGGAAGCAAGCTTATTGTCGTTATCAGGCACTACAGAAGATCCATCCACTATGTAATACTGATGTTCATACAACATAATAGAATGTCTGCACTCCGAGCATCATATCGATATAGCAAATCAGTACCAATACAATCATGTTCCTACATTTATATAAAAAAATTACTGCCTCGGTTGCGCAGTGGTATGAGTATGCGACTGCCGTCCCTGAGGTCCCAGGTTCGATTTCGGGTCGAATCAAAATTATTTGTGTCATCCACAAATTTTTGTTTCGGAGTTTGGGTATTTTCTATGTATAATATGTATTTAGAAATTTATACTTAAGTATGTTTATCAGTCGTCTAGATCCCATAGCACAAGCTTATATTAGCTTAATTTGGGCTAGATGATCTCGTGTGAGAATTTCAAAAAATATATATTATTTATTTATTATAATTAGTTCCAGCGATATTAAAAAGGTTAATGAAACACGAAAGAGGTGTAGAAAGAATCCTAAACGAATTTTCTTAGTTTTTAGGAGACCAAAATCGGATGGCGAGGAAAAAGTTATTGTCAATAAACTAAACCACGCGAGTGGCGTTGCTGGCGTCAACTAGTTTTAATTAAATTGGAACACAAAGAGGTATTTGATGCGATATGCATCAATATTCCTTTGATGTAACCTATAATATCTATAAACTAACATAATTGAGGAAATTAAAATACAATTGCAATGTTCTGATTACATATCTTATCAAGATATTTTATTTTATAATCGTCTTTTTGGATGTGATAACTCCTTTGATTGACCTACTAATAAAATAGTATTAATAATAACGAGCAATGACGCGGTGAAACATATTCTAATCTCCATGTAATATCGTTGCTTATATCTGATAAATTTTAAAAAGTACAAAAATAATGTCCTTTATTTTTTTACAATTTTAATAGTCCGAGACCGACCGAATTTAATTAGTCCGATTTATTTCTCTAGTCTAACAAATTATTCAATATGTCTTATTCTATTTTTGTTCTTATCTGTTTCCGACCTCATTTAAGTTCACGGCCAAAAACGTGCCTACACGTTCAACCATCCAGAAGTTTTGAAGTTAAGAACATACATTAATAAAATCACGCCTGTTTCCCATAGAGGTAGGCAGAGGCATGATAAACACCCACTAGATCATAAGAACAATATATCCAATACAGCTTCCGGGAGTATCAGAAAGCGTATTTTTAGAAATTTTATTTAGCACAAGAATCCCAATCCCTCGATGAGCTGATTGGTAGGTAATCTATAGCAACTCATGCGCATAACACGTAGTAGTAATCAACACAGATGTTAACCAGACTTTTTATAACAAGTAAACAATCAAATTGTTGGTCCAACGAACGAAGCGAACTCACTACAAATTTCATACACATGTTGTATTCACTGTTTGTACATCCAGACTTATAATCACACCTGTTTTCCCGAAGGGGACGACAGAGGCATATTATTCGCCCACTTTTTGCATGTATCTTCGTTGGTCCCATGTTATAGGTATTTGAGAAAGGTAGACTTACTTAGTTCCATAGACAAAACCCATGGAACCGATTGGTCGAGCCACGGGTTAAGGTTTAGTCGAAACATAACTAGGTATAGGGAATTCGATTTTTGCTGAGCGCATGGCTGGTGGCTTTTTAGGTTACCTATGGCGCTCCGCAAAAATCGGGTTCCCAGATACTCACATACCGAACAACGTATCTTGTCCTGCACCTGGAGCTAGTTAGGAATAACTAGTTCTTCTGTGCGGGACTATCAACTAATCAAGCATTACCTTGACATTGGCGAATCATCGATAAATATCGTTGGAGCCACGTTTTTAAAAGAAGAAGAAGAACTATATATAGGAATGTTAGTTTTTGTCATAAATCAGTCCTAAAAACTATAATTATCAAATTTTTAAAAAGGATTGTTAAAAATTAAATTTGTATGAGCATGCGCACGAGTGGTTGAGACCACGTGAACTCATCTTTTCTTTACATAGAGTGATTCAAAGAAACATTTATGTACCTACCTATACTTACATGACTTTGCAACGTGTTTGTAAATTCTATTTTACAAATCTGCCATCGTACTCCTTAGTACGCAGAAGATGGACTTGTGTCCGCGGGTCCTTCGTGTGCGTTACTCGATACAATTGGAACACAGATCTATTTTTACACAGGACTTGTGTCCGTCGTCTGTGGCCGCCTTCAGATGTATGACGGATGGTTCAATGGGTCGCCTCACGACGACTTCATCGCGTCCCAAGGTCGTTAGCTCGGCTGAAAACAACCTGACCACATTCAACCATCCAAAAAAGTTTAAATTCCAAAAAGCTTTTTATACAAAAAGAAGATTATTTTTATTTTTTTTAAATTGTGGCCTGTAAGACTACCTGTAAGGCTCAATGCCTCTGGTATTATCTACCAGTTAATCTCATTGCTTTGAAAAAAAAACCGGTCCAGTACGAGCAGGACTCTCGCACGAAGGGTTCCGTAACTACCATATTATTAAGTTAATACTATCAGGCATTACTTTTCGGAAGTCCATAGTTAAATTAAATAAATCTAACTACTTTGCAATATTCCGCCACATGCAAATTACCCAACTCTCGTATTTATTCATGCACAAGTCCGCCCTCCAAACCCACTTAGGCCGAAAGAATAGAGAAATAATTTTGAAAATAGAATAAATATGAGAGTTGTGTTATCGTGCAAAAAATAATAAAAACCTCGACACGTGTTTCGCCCCCAACCAGGGGCATCATCAGGAGATGTCGATGGCTCGGCGCACGGCGACCGAATTGTGCATGAATAAATACGAGAGTTGGGTAATTTGCATGTGGCGGAATATTGCAAAGTAGTTAGATTTATTTAATTTACCATATTATTAATATACGAGTACAATATTAGACACTAATAATATTTTAATATTTATTTAATTTTTATATAATTTATGCTTTCGATTGTCGGCACTTGGTGGAACTTATAGTAATACATCTTTTCAAAGATGTATTTTTAATTTTTATTTTAATATCGAGACAAAAATACAAAAAAAATACGGTTGTTATATATCTTATATAAGTGATATAGGCCTATAGGGATATAGGTGTAATACATGTATATGTATTATGTATGTATGTTATAAGATCCACTCTCGATCAAATATTTATATTATTCAGTTTTTAGTATTAACAGTACTATTATATGTTTGGTGGTATTACTCGTAGGTAATTTTGGTCCGAGACGCCTAGGACTTAAATTGGCTGTGCCACAGCGGCTGGCACGTAAGATTTTATTGCCTTTCATCAACATTTCATCGCAAGGCAATGGGTTTAATTTTTTTTTTTTTTTTCAAAATTACAATATATCTGCTACTTTTTATTCAATTCATTCGGCCATTTCGGACATAACCCATTATATGTGTGCCCGGTGACAGCAATAGGCTTGCCCCCTATTACGTGGGACTATAAATACTGGCAAATTGTGGGTGTGTAATGCGCCTCTGCCTACCCCTTCGGGAATATAGGCGTGTTAAGTGTGTGTATGGTATTAGGTAAGGATGTCTAGCGACAACAGAAATACATCATCGGTGATACTGATAACTTCAACTTTATTACTAGCACAGTTTATGAGATAAATCACAGATAGACGGACAATACAGTCTTAGGTCTTAGTAATAGGGTCCCTATTTACCTTATGGATACGGAACCTTAAAAAGTCATGTTTGTTTAATGTTCGAGTGAGAGAGTGCATGTGTAACATTGCCATTAAAAAGTTTAAATAATTTCGCATGTATGTTACCGTTAATCTAAGTTTTATTGCAAAAAAAACAGGTATTTGCAAGCTAGTTATCTCAATTTAGTGTCCTGGTTCTTATTTAACCAGGTTTTCTGTATGCAAGCGATGTTAGATTGCATCTGTTATTTTATTGTTCAAAAACTGGATTTCCTTAACCTGAATATTAGAACTTGTACACAGAAAACCTGCTTAAAAGGCCTACCTAACCTGCCTAGAAAACTAAACTACATACAAAAAAAAATCGCAACTTTTCCTTTAACTGTGGTATAAGATGTTGGCGGACTTTTAAATCGCAGGTTTCTTGAATAAAGGCCAGGTTGAAAGCAACCATAACCGGCGGGCATGCATGAATACATTAATGAAAGTTGAGGAAGCGAAAGAAGTATGCTAGGATCGTAGCAAGTGGAAGTCCGTGGTCTTTGCCAACCTCACTGGTGATTTTATGTATGTATGTATGTATTAGACATTGCTCTGTACCAAATTTGTTTTAAAAGTACACTGTATGTTTTGATTCCCATGCGTGTATCGCATTTGCAGTATAAACAGCTGTATCATTGATAGCGTTGCCTCAGAAGTTTGATTTAGGAGAAAAAGGGTATTCACAGACGGACAACAAAGTGATCCTATAACGGTTCCATTATTTTTTTCCTTTTGGGGTATGAAACCCTAAAAGTAAGCCAAGTATAAGCTGACGTGTGGCAAAAAATTTAACTAATTTAATTGTTGAAATCTTGCTTTTGACGTTTTTCAATGTAACGTGGCGCCTCTATACTTGGCAAGCGGTACCTCAAGATAATAAAACAAGAAATACCGATAATAATAAAATAACGATTCCAAGTTAACATTACCTGCAAGTGGTGCACCTGCCGATCAACAGGCTCTGACAAACATAAAAGTTCCCGATATGTGGCAACCCCGATATGCTTCTACCTACTACTTCTAGGAAACAGGCTTCTAGGAACAGGGTCCCTGAGGTCCCACGTTCGATTCTGGGTCGAATTAAATTATTTGTGCGATCCACAAATTTAATGTTTGTTTCGTAATATGCGTGTTTTCTATGTATAATATGTATTTAGAAATACATAAGTATCTTTATCAGTCGTCTAGATCCCATATCACAAGCTTAGCCAAAAATATTTACTTATTTATTTAATATGCGCCGATATTAGTAGGCATAGGTGTTTGGCACAATCCCATTTAGATACTTAATATCTATTGACTGAAGGCATACTTTAATGACTACAGAACAAACTGCGTAGGAATTTACTACAAAACAGTATAAAGTAGGTGAATAATGAATAATGATTTCAAACAAAAAATTTTTAAACTCAGACAAAAAACCTAAGGCCGTTAATACAATAATCTATCAACAGAAATCAGTCATCGGGCAAAGGTCGAATTGTAATTGCAAGATACAGCTATAAATATAGTATTTAACTGTTTTATTAGTTTATTAAATACTAGCTAATCATCGCGACTCCACCCGCGTGGAAAAAAAATGAAATTATTTATTTATTTGTTTAGGTTATAAAATGGCTCTTACAAACTTCAGTAAGTACTTAAAATAAAAATTATTATTGCATCTATATTTACATGTATTGCCAGATTCGCGAAGCAATAGGTAGAACCGAGAGAAAGAACCTGGCAATAAAACTCACGGTCACTCTTTTTCAATTTAGATTGCTAACGTGATATATAGCGTGATATAGATGTCCCGTTCTCGATTCGACGTGGTAACACATTACCGGTATAAAAATTACCCATTTGAATGTAACATCCTGCATAGCTGGTCCCCTCGAATCGGCTTACGTTCATTGAGCGGATTTTACGAAGCTCTTTCTTAGACGGCTCGTGTATTTCGTTTGTTATCGAACTCCTCCTAAACGACTGGACCGATCTTTTTGAAATTTAGCACGGTCATAGTGACCATCACCGTGAGTGCATATATCTGAATTCATAAAGATCGGTCCAGTCGTTTAGGACTTCGACCCGGATCGAATAACTCAGCTCAATTATTGCATACCTAGTTTATCGTACATAAATCAGGTCAGCATGTGACCACGGCCGGTGCAACCTGGTCGAAACTTCAGGCAAAAACGGTATGTTCTTATTTAAGTATCTACGTCCCAGTTAATAAGATTGAAGTTGGTTGCAAATTCAAGGCCTGAGAGGACTGCACTGGGAATACTATCTGGTGCGCCCGGTAATGTATGAGGCGGTAGGACTTAAATAAACCCCTGCCAGGCCTTAATCCCCCGGCGCGGCGGACTGTAGGCGACATGTTAGTGTATGAGTCCCTTTAGAACCGACAATAACTTTATAATATCATACATAATTATTTTTGTTGCTGCCGTTCGATATTAATAAAAACAAGTTCAAAATATGGCAAAAATTTGCCATAATATATTATAGAGTTTTCAAAAGTTTTTTCATAAAATCTAAAAATGTCACATGACATGAAGTTCAACATCATTTTAGAGGTCTTTGACCATGCTGAGTTGATTGCAGCTGGTCTTGAGTCTCTATTACCGTTCTCGATTTGACCTCGTGTTGTCTTTGACATTGAGATCAGAGGTCAAAGGTCAAGTTCATTTTAGAGGTTTTTGACCATGCTGAGTTGATTGCAGCTGGTCTTGAGTCTCTAACTATTACAGTTCTCGATTTGACCTCGTTTTGACCTTGACCTAGACATCAGAGGTCAAAGGTCAAGTTACTTTTGGGGGGTTTTCGACTATACTAAGTCGATTGGCGTTTACACTGAGTATCTAGCTCTTACCGTTCTCCAGTTGAAAGTTGTTCACGGACGGACGGGCGGACATTACTGTTGTATACGAGATTTTCGTTTCGAAAACTCTAAAAGCAAATTTTTTAATAAATTTATTTTATGTCTGACACGATTTCCACTGTTTAATTGTAATTATAGATTGTAAACTTAACAACTGTTAAAATTACTTCAACGACCATGAAATATAGTAAAATATCAGATCGGTAGAACAATTGATTTTTAAACTGAACTCAATAAATTACAATTTCCTGCCATAAAATTTCAATTCCAGACATAAAATACGTGTTATTACTAATTAGGGTTTCGTACCTAAAAGTTTACCTTAACGGAACCCTGTTGTATGAACTATACTGTCCGTATGACACTCACCAGGCTGTCTCTCATCAACTGAATAGATTTTAGACTGTAAAAAGTTTTCACAGATAATGTAGGGATTTCGGCTGCTGCTAAAACTACTTAAACAAAAGAGAGGTTCTCTTCAAACAAATGTGATTTTTCTGGCATTTTTGCTCGGTATTAAATAAGTTAGTAAAGTATAGTATGTAGTGTTGTGTACATAGTGTGTAATGATGTACAGAACCCTTTGTTCGCGAGACCGGCTCGCACTTGACTAGTTTTATTCATTACACAGATCTGTAGTATTGCGTCAAGCCTATATATTTTATCTGCGGTCAAAACATTGCGGGTATTCATAGCAAAACAATGGTAAGTAAAAATTTTTTTAAGAAAAAACTTTTTAGCATTAATTAATAGCATTAATTTTTCGCAGAATCAAAAGGACAACAAAACGTCGACAATTGTTTCGCCTCTAAACGAGGCATTATCAAGACTGTCTCAGAGAGAACAGCAAAATTCGTGGTTGGAACGTGTTTGCTTATAAGTAAACGCGTGCAAATTTCATTATCGCGATGTAGGATTCTTTACAATAACCAATGTGGGTAGAAACCTCAGATCATGCTAACTAAGTTCCAAAAATAGGTATTCACCAATACTTGACCTTATCTGTTTGATTTAATTACTGTCTCTTGATAAGTTGCATAGAAAACCCAAACAACACATACAAACCAACAACAGTTAATGTGTCTGTCTGTTCGCAAACAGATTAAGTAAGGGAGATGTGTGAAAATCTATTTGTTCATTGAGTAAGGTGTCCGCATCTCTTCTAACTATTTCTAGCCTTTCCCAAACACTTAACTTGAACCCTTTCTCACATAACCGTAAAACTTTAAAAGTGTTACTATTGTTCAAGGAATGACCAGTGTCAAGAAGATGCTTCGCGAAGAGGGACCTTTCGGGACAACCATTGCGGGACGCCGCTCTATGTTCCTTATATCTAATATCGAAGGACCTGCCAGTCTGTCCCACATACTTCAAACCACATTCATCACAACTCAACAAATAAACACCTGATCTGCGTGAGACCGACACCGAATCCTTGCCATTACACAGCTCCCTCAAGGCATTCTGAGTTCTAAAAGCAACAAATATATTACTTTCCCTCATGATCTTAGCTATACTCAACGAGACGGGACCCACGAACGGCAAACAGGCCGTGTACTTCCTAGGTGGATCTTGAATCGGATATAATAAATGAAAACTAGCCTTTCTACGTTTTTTATTTAATAATGAGTGAACCATTCCTACGTCATAGCCATTACTTTGTGCTATGTAGCAAATGATGGACAATTCTTCACCAAATGCCTGTGGGCTCAACGGTACCGCCAGTAACCTGCTCAGTAAGCTGTGGAAAGCTGCCATTTTATGTTGCCATGGATGATTGGATGAGTAAGGAATAACTGTGTCTGTAACTGTTGGTTTCCTATAGATACGGAACTCATGAACACCGTTCCTTCTAGTAATTGAAAGGTCCAAGTTCCTTACTCATCCAATCATCCATGGCAACATAAAATGGCAGCTTTCCACAGCTTACTGAGCAGGTTACTGGCGGTACCGTTGAGCCCACAGGCATTTGGTGAAGAATTGTCCATCATTTGCTACATAGCACAAAGTAATGGCTATGACGTAGGAATGGTTCACTCATTATTAAATAAAAAACGTAGAAAGGCTAGTTTTCATTTATTATATCCGATTCAAGATCCACCTAGGAAGTACACGGCCTGTTTGCCGTTCGTGGGTCCCGTCTCGTTGAGTATAGCTAAGATCATGAGGGAAAGTAATATATTTGTTGCTTTTAGAACTCAGAATGCCTTGAGGGAGCTGTGTAATGGCAAGGATTCGGTGTCGGTCTCACGCAGATCAGGTGTTTATTTGTTGAGTTGTGATGAATGTGGTTTGAAGTATGTGGGACAGACTGGCAGGTCCTTCGATATTAGATATAAGGAACATAGAGCGGCGTCCCGCAATGGTTGTCCCGAAAGGTCCCTCTTCGCGAAGCATCTTCTTGACACTGGTCATTCCTTGAACAATAGTAACACTTTTAAAGTTTTACGGTTATGTGAGAAAGGGTTCAAGTTAAGTGTTTGGGAAAGGCTAGAAATAGTTAGAAGAGATGCGGACACCTTACTCAATGAACAAATAGATTTTCACACATCTCCCTTACTTAATCTGTTTGCGAACAGACAGACACATTAACTGTTGTTGGTTTGTATGTGTTGTTTGGGTTTTCTATGCAACTTATCAAGAGACAGTAATTAAATCAAACAGATAAGGTCAAGTATTGGTGAATACCTATTTTTGGAACTTAGTTAGCATGATCTGAGGTTTCTACCCACATTGGTTATTGTAAAGAATCCTACATCGC
Source organism: Nudaria mundana (assembly GCA_963556515.1). Lineage (NCBI taxonomy): Eukaryota > Metazoa > Arthropoda > Insecta > Lepidoptera > Erebidae > Nudaria > Nudaria mundana. Next base: position 2,202,499 of record OY748313.1, read on the forward strand.
GATAATGAAATTTGCACGCGTTTACTTATAAGCAAACACGTTCCAACCACGAATTTTGCTGTTCTCTCTGAGACAGTCTTGATAATGCCTCGTTTAGAGGCGAAACAATTGTCGACGTTTTGTTGTCCTTTTGATTCTGCGAAAAATTAATGCTATTAATTAATGCTAAAAAGTTTTTTCTTAAAAAAATTTTTACTTACCATTGTTTTGTCATGGATTTTCGCCAAGTAACGCCTGTTTCTATCCAATATTTGGTATTCATAGCAGTAAAATGTTGCCGCTTGTTGAATCATTACCGTCTTTGTGATGGAAATACGAACATTTTGTATAATTATAATAATGTACAAAATATCTTACATTATCTTGTCAATATCGGAGTCAAAAAAAAACTTGAGAGGTGTCAAGGGACACCCGGATGGAACGAAGTTCCTTTATTTTTTTAAGTTACAATAATATTTTTTTTTATAATTAACAAATATAATGTAAGTAATATAAAAAAAAAGTACAAGTGGACAGACAGAGAAACACGCGCACGCCGCACGGCTTAAACTATAGCAAAAAGCGTCGTTCCAACTTTTGGTCTTATTTATTTCCGTCTAGCCCCCTTTCGCAACGCGCGATAAGGAACTTGGTTTCAAAAACCTACAGTCGAATCAAAAAAGGTATCACATCATCCGGTCTAACTGCGAGCGGCTAAACTTAGATATTTTCCAGGAAGCGACTGCCATCCGACCTCCACAACGCATTGGCGATATCGAAGTTCTGTAGTTAGACCAGTCGGATTTTTTAGGACTTCAAATACCCGTAACAACTGCTAAAGATGTTAGTATGGCAACGGTACCGTCGATGTCGGTTTAACGTGCTCCACGAGGCACGGGGACGGGGTCTTCAGAAATCACCCATCCTAAGATACCACATAAGACCAATCTGGTTTGCTTAAACTCTGCAATATGTCACTTAGCGGCGAGCCCCCTACAAAAAGTCGCATTATAATATTGTAATGTTCTAAGTACATTAACTATGAGTAATTGCATTTTAGTCTGACGTAGTCAGCCGCCCACATCACCCTGTCATCCATGACAGATATCATCTGGTCAGTGACGTGTAGGGAAGTTCATTGATAACATGCAAGCAGTCAGTGTAATATTCATTTTCACATGATTATCCAGCCCTCAGACGCCCATACCGGACATAGCCCTCCCCGGGAGAGTGATTTCGTCCGACCTTCACAAGTTAGGTAAATTCAAGATTCAGGTGATTTTGCAGAATACCATTGGAACCATCGCTAACATTCAAGAAAATGACAGAGATACATCACGCCTGTATCCTCAAAGGGTTAGGCAAAGGTGTATTACACACCCACTCTTTGCCAGTATTTTTAGGCCCACGTAATAGGGGGTCAGCCTATAGCCGTTACCGGGCACAATAAAAAGTTCATAACCACTCTGTATCTGTACCAAACCCTGTTAGGTACCCCATTGTATTAACACAGACGCTGTTGCCAAAAACCGTTATCTATACTACATCTATCTATTGAAAGTTTTACGTAAATAATGTCGCTAGTCGTAATAGTCCATGTAAGAACGATCACATTTATTTTTATGGAATGGGGCATCTATACTACACCAGTATTATTTCATCTATGACCATGTCCCTCGTCATGATTGTCTGTGTGAATGTGACAACTATCAATCGCAGTCGGAGCATTCCTTGGTATACGGGCACAAACGGTATTTATATGACAGATATTGTACTTTGAATTGTGGCAGTATAAAATTAATTAACAAACTATGTAGAAATATTTTTGTATGCTTTTTAAATCAAACGTATTAAATTTTTTTTTTCTTCGATCGTGTTATTGTCGACCAAAAATGAGATTTCTCAATTCGACCGTATATATATTTACTTTCAAGGGGGTCCCATTATAAACGACTACTACTATATAAAGGACTACCAATAAATGAAGGTTTGGAGTCGATTTGATGAGGGAGCCGAAAGCCAGTCGATGGAACTCTTCAACGATTTACAGCAGTTACGTTGTGTTTGGGTTTGATTAATTTGTATTGAAGAGAACTTTACATAGCCCGCCTTTTTAGTTTACGGTTAAAGTCGTTTTTCTTTGTTTTCGTGATTTCACTCACACAAACTTACGCCTTTTTACCTATACAAGGGGCGATTCAAATTGTTGTAATAATTAATAATTTCACGCTACATCAATGTCATTCGTCCGTCCGGTTGATAATCCTGCGCATGTTGTGGCACTGACATGTGTCAGTTATTAACGGTCAGCCGTCAAATCGCCGTTACACTAAATAACATTGGGCAAGAGTTTGATTGGATGATATTGCGACTACGTACTATTCCGATTTGCATGGTAATTAGATGATTAAAACGATCATCAGGATGTATCAAACATTTATAATTTAATTACATTTTTATCGATCAGTTGCGTTTAGATAGAATAGTAAATGTAGTAAACAAATTAGCCTAGAATGTTTAATAGCCGTCTACTGAGAGGTCTGCTAGGGCATTTTGGCATCACATAGGCTTATACGAAGAGGAATTTATACGACGTACTGAAGAAACTAACCCGTGGTTAGTCCTACGAAGACCTGAAAGAGTTGGCATCACAAAGCGGAGAAGGAAAGGAAAAACTACTGCACAAATAAGAGACTAGCTCTAAGAAAACTGTTAAAAAAACACGTTAGTTCAGGCTATTTATGACCCAGTCAGAAGATTTAGATTTAGAAGTAGATTTAGAGCTAAAACTCTAGAAAGACAGCAAAAACTGACTGAAATAGATACGCGAAAAGCTCTCAGACAATTGAAAAAAAATTGTTTCACCAATACTTATAAGTATTGGTTTGCAGCTGTATATTGTACAGCCGGTGTGAAGAAGGTCGAGGTTTTCGCATTTATATCTCATCGGAATATCCGTTCACACCTGTTTTATATTAATACGATTCAGTAACTCTTGAATTGCCGTTTAAACTACAACATTATCCAGAGTACAAATTGTACTTAAAAAACTTTTGCAACAATCAATCAAAAAGATTGCCCACATGACGAGCGATCGAGTTTTCTGCAACATGGCCCCGCAGATATTTGGCGAAATCGCACACAAGGGCATGCGTACGCGCACATTGTGTCATGACGTCCCGTGAAGAATTCTACTGCGGTTACTCAATGAGGAAAGTTTTGCTTCGTTTTGAGTATGACTTGACAAGGTTTTCCTTAGTTCAAGGATGGCATTTTAATGACTAGAAACCTTTGTTTATCTTAAAGTATTTTCTTAGTTGCAACAAGAACTCATTCGCCTGACGTCTGCTTATATTTATGTTGAAGAAGCTTCTTGAAACCGAAAGTATCCACTGAGGAATCTTTCTGTCTAGTTAGTGTTGCGAGTCTTATTCCCTAATTATCCAAGAAGATGTGTTAAATGACCCCCAGCATGCGTTGGCGTAGTAAGCAGGACGCATAAATCTTGTTCCGAGCTACCGGCCACTTGTGGATCAGGTTAAGCTATTAACTGAAACTGTCGACTCATTGTTGGTAGTTGGATTATTTCCATAGAAGAATGCAGTTTATTTTAAACCAAGAGTTTTATAAATCTCATCGCAAAAACGATAATCTTGGGCTGTACTGTTCCCTTTTCAGGAAGAACGTTCTCCAATATTAAAGTAAGCCAAAGTAGAAGCGTATTTTTAAGGAATGGCACCCTTTAGTTTTTACATCCCAACTAAATCACTTCAATAGCATGGCCTTTGCCCTAAACTGAGACGCACTTAAGCACTAGACATCTTTTGGAACAAATACGATGTTAACGATTGATCAAGCGCTTAGAAAGGCACAAAGAACTGATAAAACTGTTCCGATAAAAAGGTTGTCCAGTTGTCTCATATATTACACAACAAAATACATGTGTATCAAACTCACAAGGGGAATTTTGGTAATCACACAATTGACGCGTGCGGGATCGTAAAGCTTATCTAAATACAACCTTATCGTATTGGATTACGATAGTCAAGATTGATCAATGAGTGATAATATTTAACCTTAAATGTCGTAGCACAATCTACGAGTATCTATATCGTTTGACCTATCAGCGCGTATCAGCGAAGTCGAGAATTATGAACCTTCCTTTGCATAAATTCAAAAAGGAAATTAAAACACATCTCTTGAAAAGGGCTTATTACTCCATTACTGATTATTTTGATGATAAAGAGAAATGAAAATGAGTTGCTTGCTCCTCACAACTATTTAGACGCGACTCTATAACGTCGCTTGTTTATTGCATTTGTTTTCTATTTATTTTTTGCTTTGACAACTACATACTAGTGGTTCTGTGAACCGAAGACTTCGGGAGCGGCTTTGTTTATTCTTTAAATTGTATTTATTTGCATGACTTTTGATTTTATTTATATGGGTTGCTATGGTTACGGATTACATTCTTGACAGACCGTAGACTTCAGGAGCTTTGTTTAGAACATTTATTTTTCAATTTCCTTTATTACTCTTTCATTTTTCCTCCAAACCAAAAAATATCATTCATATGTTATTCATTGTAAGCAAGGAGTGTGTGTGTAAAGTTTCATGAAAATCGGTTGATAAATACGGCCGCACACATGATCTGACGGAACCCGTCTTAGAGCATTCAACCAACCGGAGAAGAGACGCGCGCTATTTTGTACGAACAAAAGTCTGCCACTTTCAGCGGGGGACGGGGGACGCACACTAATTTAATTGTTAACTACTAATGCATTTTTGAATCACGTCGCTATGCACTCACACAACAAAAATGTTGAACACTAATTTAAACTATACGCACACACTCACATTCACACACAGGGACCTCTATCAGTGACATCTCATTAATGTAAACAAGCTAGAGCTTGACTATGTCGATATTATGTATCGATGTTTTGGTGTTTCAAATGCGGGAAGATAATTATCAATTATGTGATGACTTTGTTTACGTATTATAACGTCATTAAAATAATATTCATTATATTTATTAAATAGAACATGCATTATTTAATGACTTGATTTATTAAATAGAATATACATTCTTTAATGACTTGATTTATTAAATAGAATATGCATTCTTTATTTATTTATTTTTTTTTTTTTTGTACACACAGTAAATAAAACAGTAAATGGATACAAACTAAACATGTATACAATGGCGCCACTTATCTCTAAAGAGATCTCTTCCAGTGGGCCTAAGAGAGGAGATCGTGATGCAAACAGGTCCTGATGTGTGTGCAGGTTAATAAACTTACATAAACTATATCTACATAAATACACAAATACATACATAAAAAGATATATAAACATACATAGACGTACAATAATTAAGGTAAGGAAGCGAGATAGTGTTCCTTGACTCTCTTCTTGAAGCCAGACACAGTTCTGCAGTTCCTTATATCGGTTGGAAGAGCGTTCCACAGTCTGACGGCATGAACGGAGAAAGAGTAGGAGAAGAAGTCAGATTTGTGGGAAGGACAATTGAGGCGGTAGGAGAGGTGAGGCCGGCACGATTCATCTGATGCACGCATCAGTGTGAACCGCTCCCGCAGGTAGGAAGGATATGAGGGATTGTGTAGGACATTGAAGAGGAGACATAATAACCGAGTATTTCTACGAAGACGGATTGGGAGCCACTTGAGTTCCTTGCGAAATTTTGAGACGTGATCATACTTACGTAAGTTAAAAATAAATCGGATACCTAAGTTTTGCAACCGCTCAAGTTTGTTTAAGAGCTCCTCTGTAGCATCCAGGCAGCAAGCGTCCGCGTAGTCCAAGATCGAGATCAAGATTCTTTAATGAGGCGTACAGGGGTATTGCTAATAATTTGTAAGTCTTTGTAAATTGAGCACTTTAAAATGACCAAAAGTTGTCTAAAATAAATTCTATTAGAGTTATTTTAATCAGTCTTTGGACCCGACGATGAAGACCCCCAATAAGGGGTTCTCGTATGAAATACGGGTACCAAACTAACAATAAATAGGGAACTAAGAATTAATTTGAAATAACCGATAAATAAAAGGCTTTTTATTTTATTTAATACTTTTATTGTAAAATAGGTATCTTCTGTAGTTATTATGTAGTATTTTGTAGTTTACCTTGTAGGTACTTACACAACAAAAATGTATAAACTCACACAATCTACTGTCAAAATAATTGGTAATCAAATCAAATCAAAGTAATAAAAAAAAAACAAAATATAATTTTTTGTCATTTAAGCGATACGGTCTTAAAATAATGATCTACCTTGAAAGGTTTTATTGATTTTTAAAGTGTATTAACTTAGTGTATATATGCCTGATGCATTTCTTGGGATCAGACTTCTTTGACAAATAGTTTATTCTAATATTGGTATACTTTTCAGTCACAGTTTTTGCAAGTTCTATATTGTGTACAATAAAGTCGTTATCAAAGTAATGGCCCTCGATGTTAGGGAATAGTGGCTTACCAACAAAATTTTTTAAGACCTTATTTGTAACCCACTGTGCTGAACAAGAGCGCTCAACTTTTTTATCAATAGTTAAGTGTTTGCGGATTTCTACTTCGCAAAGGCGACATAAATCAATAACTTCTTTTGATGCGTACTTCAGGCCACCTCTGCTTTTTTGGAAGATTAAACTTTTTCATTTTGCTGACCACATAACCCCTTAATACATGTACTACATAATTTTTTTTTATAATAGAAAATACTACAAAGCCTGCTATATATTCCACAACCTTCTCTCCAAAAGGTGATAGAAATGTTTGAGTTTCTATCTCTGAAACCATATCACTTTCTTCTGAGGAATTATTTGCTATAAACGGTTGTGTTTCTTTTTTTTGCGAACTATAGTTAATTTTTTCTATTGCTGCTGTACAGTTGAGTATTGAAATTTTTTCTAATGGAATGCAGTTCGTACCCCTTTCATTGCGGATTAACTCGGTGTGCAACAAAAGCTTTTTATATATAGTTTCAAATTGACGAGCAGTCGGATTATCTGAATAACCACCGTGGCTCCTAACGACAGAAAAAAAAATCTCGATATGATCTTGGCTTATTTTGTATAATGGTAAATACGTGAGCTGCGTGTTTGTATTTAAAACTATGTTCTGGAATAGAAGTTTTGCACTTTCTATGCACACAAGAAAACCTAGAAAGCCTGTGTAACGAGGGGATTTTAAGAGATTAAGCCTTTTCGTGTCATTTTGACGGTTTTGAACATCTGTCTCCAAATTTAAAAGAATTGCCTTCGCTTCGTCCAGTTTAGCAAAAGCAGTATTATAATTTTTAAGGTTCAAGGCTTGTTTAAACCCATTACCCCAAGTTTTGCTATCAAGTATATCAAATACATCGTTAATTAATTTAAAAAAATCTGCTGTCGCGTTAACGTTCTCAAACATGGCCAACTTCATTACATTGTTACAGAATATTAATGAATCGGCTACACTGGTGCTGAAGAGTTGAGCTGCAAGGCAAATGATGAATGTACATTCATCATTTTAGTTTTAAAAAAGATGTGGTTGGCTTTTAATTTATTTGCCATATAAAAGAGTTCCTGTTCCTGCAATTCGTGTAATTTTTTAATATATGACCATTGAATTTTATTTCCTGTGTTAGATTGTATGAAAACGTTTCATTTTTTTTACATTATTAACATTTTTGAATGCATTACGTATCAGCTTAAGCATGTGGCAGGGATCCAAAAAGAAAAAGCATTGTTGTCCTGTCCGTGGATCAAGAATTGTGGTTTGTAAATTGTCAACATCGAAACAGCAGCCTAATTCTTCGGCCATAGCAAGATTCGCTTTAGTGCCGTCACACGTTAATGCTTTAATGTCTACACCAGTGTCATTTACTAAATGAAAAGCTTCTGTCACAAGTTGCGCTTTTAGTTTTGCCTTCATACCCTTAACTAAAAAGTATCCTATAGGTAATTTCCAAGTGGTATTTATTCCTACTAATAAAAATACTAAAGCGTCAGTTGCTTCTTCAGAATTATCTGATATAAAATCAAAGCCATGGTCCACGTAACCGTAATGTCTTCGAGTACTTGTTAAGTATTCTGTACAATGTTTGATTTTCATTTCATCTAAAACTAAAGTACAAAAAATCTTTTTATCGGGGTTACATTCTGCTCTTAGTTTTAATGCAACTAACGCTTTTTTTGTAAATCCTGGTTGCCCGTTAATAGAACTGTACCATTTTGTTAAAGTCCTTGGTGCTGGCAAACACGTTCCAAAAGTATTTCACACAAATCTATATGCTTTTGGCGAATAGAAATGTAGGGTTAAAGCAAAACATCGAAGTTCAGCAGAATATTCAGTTCTAGGTATCTTCCCAGATTTGCTTTTCAGTAGTTGTCTATTAAGAAGTTCTCTTTCTTCTATACCTATTTTATCCAAAACTAGACAATCTTCTTTATTAATTAACGATTTTTCTGAAAGGGTTTTTAGTATTTCTTCTAAACCTGCAACCTTTTTCTTTAAATAGCTTTTTTGTGTTAAAAGTCTTTTTATTTTTTTGTTTTTCATTTCTATACGTTTTTTTAATTTTAGTTTCCGTGGTGTGTCTTCTAACTTAGGTCTTAAAATTGTACTTGGTGAATTTGTTTCATTATATCCAGGTGGATTATGGTGAAGTTCTCCAGCTTTACATTCTTGAGTTTGATATGATTGAATATGCTCAATTGTCTCAACTTTTCTTCTTTTAATTTGTGGTTCCTTGGATGTTCCTGGTTCACAAGCAGATTCTTTGGAAGAATCATCCTGAAAAATAGTCAATATTTACCTACAAATGGTTTTTGTGTGAAATAGATTTGAGAGTTGGCATTTTTTAGAAGTGGCCATTTTGATCTTCAAAATCCAGCATAGCTAGCCGTTAATCAGCCGAGATTGGTGAACTGCTCTAGCCACTGCTGCTTCAGGACAACGCTAGACCACGCCAGACCAACAGACGGTCGCGAAAGTAGAGGAGGAATGTTGGAATAATGTCCCCATCACCCACCATACTCCCCGGACCTTGCTCCAACTGATCACCACTTTTTTCGGAATTTGGATGATTTAGTAATTGGAAAAAAATTCAATTGAGATGAGGCAGTCCAAAATAAAACGACTTCAAATATTTGTTGGTTCTCGCTCCCGCAACTTTTTCAGCAAAGGAATCAATGAACTGCCTATAAAATGTCAAAGTTCATAGATAACAACGGTACAAACTTTGATTTATTAAATAAAGAAACTAAAAAAAAATGTTTTCTTTCTACATATAAAACGCCAATTTCATATGTATACCTAATATTAGTAGGGTTAACTACTAAGCTGAAAATCAGGAACTAGTAAAATAATAAAATGTACCTTGGATAATATCAACGTTGGTACAGCGCCCTGAATCAATTTTCGCTTATTGTTTGATTGTATTATAAAACAGTAACTTTTAAAATGCTGTGAGCAAATTGTACTCGTCTGTTTAGGAACCCACGAAACATGGTTCCCACAAAATTGAACTTAAGCGGTACGAAGTACTAGTTCTTTTGGGAATCTAAAAATTAACATTTATAAAATTGTTAATATGGTACTGAAATATTAATATCGATATTGGTGATTATGCTGTCCCAGCTCTAATTCTATCGAAGTGTGGCAACTTCCTACAAAATAAATCGCTTATTTTTCGAAATATTTTATTATCGAATGTAAGATAATACTCCTTTTTTGAATTATGTCTGTGTGCAGTGCTACTATCGGTTAAAAGGCTATCTTAGTGCTCCAACATAATGAAAGCAAATGTGATTTTGACATATTATTAACGTCTTATGTGTACATAATTATCTCAATAAACTGAATGTTAGTACTCTTTATAGGGTTTTGAAAAACTAGATTATGTTGCAGTAAGTTAAAAATAAATATTTCTTTAAATTAATTGAAGATATGACTTAGGTATTGTTTTAAACAACGATAAAACTTAGCTTAAAAATTACCCCAGATTAGATTGTTGTTCATAAAATGGTATCACTGTCGATTCGCAACATTTTTTTGGATTTTTGATAATTTAATGAATTAATTGATAATATTCGAACGAAATAATACTTACAGGTGAAAGGTAATGTTATCCTTTTGTTTATTTGATGTCGTTGATCGCTTGTTACACCAAAATACACAGCAACTCGGCATTTTAATAGGAGAAGTGTACTCAGTGAGCGGTGCGAACGAATGGCGCGGTAGGAGCGGCAACTAGTTTTATATAACGGGTATGACCCGCTGTCTCATACCTTTGGCAGCGGGGTATGCTTGTTAGTGGCGTCTCCGGTTAGTTGAATGCTCTAAGGAACCCGTAGATGTAGAGATGTAGACATGTAGAGGTACAGACGAAAGAAATTCTCCCCAGTCTGCAAGTTGAAACGGAGACTTCGGTCGCTTCGCTCTCTCAGTCAATAAATGTTAGCTCGCTATGTACTTAATATTGTAATTTCATACTACTCGTATTAGAAAAGAGTGGAGGTGAGTTTTATTGCTAGGCTCTACCTATTGCTTCGCAAATCTGGCAGTAAATGTAAGCTTAGAAGCAATTTAGACTTTAATTGTAACCTTTATAACTGACCTACTTTTAAAAGTGTTACCTTGTAACCCACTAGAATAAACATATTTTTCATTTTTATTGCTGGATCGATTCGGCTATTAATTGGTCTTGAAATATTCGTAGAAGTTCATGGAAGGTTTAAGAGATATAATTGAGACGGTACGAAGTTCGCCAGGACAGCTAGTAATCAATATAAAATTGATACATGCAGACAGTGTATTTATATAAACTCAATGCATGTCGTCAATCGTACAACAATTATTGTTTACAGAGAAATTAAGTATCTTCAATCAAAAGGGGCATCAATAAAATGGCTTCGATCAATACGAGTATAGAAATTTAAATGTATAATGATTATATCAAAACCGGTAATGTCCAATTGAATTGATAATGTACTGGAGAAATGAATGCTATCGATTGTTTCGGTGTTAAATACACTAGTTTGAAGTATCAATGGAATAATTCGGAAGTTTTATCGAGTAAATTATGAGATAAACGAGTAGTAATTTCACTTGAATATCACTTTCGGGTTGTCGAACAAAGTTCAAATGAAAGATTAATAAAATTTTACTTTTAAACTTTCAAATTTTAGATCGTAATTATTCATACATTTTTACGGCAATCAACACGAAATATAACGTAGATTTATGTCAAGTACATATTATATATTGCCTGACATTTCATCCAGGTATGAAGGACCAAGTAAAACCGCAGGTTTTAGCTAGTACATAATAAATCAAGTTACACAACATAACTCTCTCTCTAAATATTTGTAGTCTAACACATAACAGACAGAGCGCAAATTAATTCCATATATGAAAGGACCTACAGTCAAAACTAAGGTCGCTCGTTGGTTTTACAGTTAATAGAATCGTCGGTTTATCAAGAGAAAAATGTATATTTACTCAATAATTTGTACAAAAGCTTTTATCTCCGAAGGGGTAGACAGAGAAGTTTACTATGCCCACCACCACCAGCAGTTTATGATACTGTTAAAGAGGGGCGCCGTTGAACTTGAAAAAGTAATCCACAATAGTGCGGCAAAACACAACAAGGCGATATGGTCGACAGACTTTAGCCTGTTATTGCTAGTAGACTATATAAACTACAATGACTGAAAACTTACTTTATGATTAGGGATAGATTTACATAAAAAGTGTAAAATAAAACTAGGCGGTTCGCCGGAACGTCGAAATAAATAAGACCGAGTGAAAGACAGGTTAATTGCATTACGGTATAAATAAATCACACCAATCGAATGAATAGTTCCATAGCTAAAAATATGAAGTTTTGAATTATAAAATTTCGGAAATCCAACAATCGATTTTTTTAGTACTGTGAAAGGTACGTTACTTTAATGTTTGATAACTCAAAAACTATATAAGCTACATATACTAAAAACTATACAGCAAAGCACGTATATATAACGTATAACACATTAGTGTTCTATCTGCAGCCAAATTTCAAGTTGATAGGTTTAAAATTGCGACCGGTATCGTGGCACAAAGTTTTTCAATTGAGACCAAGTATGAGGAACGCTCCGCTGCGCTCCGTCTTAATAACTTTTTAATTTTTTAATAGTACCTATTGATGTCATAATCATAGACTTTATATGTCAACTTTTGTAATCATAATTTGAATTTTTCGACATGAGAGAGACATATTTCCTGAATGAAGATCCTATAGGCACAGAAAACAAATCCAGTATTCTAGGAACCTTCCCAGTCAGTAATGACGCTAAGGATTATTTATATAGGTACGATCTTTTGTTAATTCTCTTTTCTCTACCTAGTTGGGGTCGGCTTTCCAGTCTAACTGCTCGCAGCTGAACTTCAATATGTTCCGTGAAGTGACTGCCATCTGACCTCCACAACCCAAGGGCGATATCGACGCTCTGTAGTTAGACTCGTCAATATTGTAGGTAATTAATTTCTTAAGTATATGTTTGTGTGTAGAACAACAAACCTAAACTAAGAGTATAGCCAGTGACTCACGGAATTAAGGTAAGTTAAAGTTTGTCTTCATATAATGTACAAACAAGAAATTCCTTGAACTCATACCTAATGTTAATTGTTTTCCGCAATACAATATCCTACATATAGAAATCCTAATTTTTTTTGGAGTTTACTAATAAAACCAATGAACATAATATCCACAATTGTCGGTAAGTACTTTGTGGAATCTAATATCGAACTATAGTACGAGTACTAGTACCTATTCTGTGACTATAGTTCGATAAAAGCTTTAGAAATTTGTGGAAATGTACAGTGCTTCTAATTTCTTAATGTCGTTCGGGTATCATCGTATTTCCGAATACAACCGAATATGAATTTCGATTGATTTGAGGAAAGATTTGATTCTTTGTCTGTTTGTTTGAAGCGAATAGGCTCCATAACTAGTGATCCGATTTAAGAAAGTCTTTCTCTACACTATCCTTGAGTAACGTAGGCTACTTTTTATTCCAGTAATGTGTTCCCACGGGAACCGGGAACGGGATAACTACGAGTATATCACGCGGGCTGCTGCAATAAGCAGGGCAGATGGTTGATCAAGAACTTGTGTCTAATTTCCTTTTAAAAGTAAGTAGTTCTTAATTTACTTTCGTCGCGGCTCCGCCCGCGTTTCTGCAGTAATCGACATTTGGCGATTTTAATTTTTTTGCAAAAACGGTCTCTCAAGGGGTTATTCTATAGAAAAAAAAATATTTTCATTTTTTTTTTACCAGAAACATGTGTGCTTAATGTGTACTTAAAGAAATACGCCGTACTTGCACCAAAATGCTTCAATTGATACCAAGTTACGCAGTAACCAGCATATATACTAGACGCTTATGCAGTACTTGCTTCGTTTACTGCAAATTCATTATTTATTACGTATACATACTAAAGCCAAACGAAGCACTCTACTTGACTACTTTTGGATGTAGCAAGTTCAACAAAAGATGCTCGCTCATGCTAAGGCCAAATGTAGTACTCTTCTATACTGCGTTAGACTGTAATCAAATACAACATAACACATACTAATGTCAAACGTAGCATTGTACTATATTACGTTCTATATTAACACTTTTAACTATCACCCGGCATAAAAATATTACACGATTGCTAACAAGAAACGTAGTATTCAATACGTGCTAGGCAATCATGCAGTAATAAGCACAAGTACTGCATTTGCCCATAGCAATACTGTGGTGATCCTAACGCATTATGTCCAAACTATACAACAAAGGAAATAAAAAACTATATCAGTAGAAAGCTAGATTTTTTGCTAATTTTACGTCAACTTCAAATGTTATATAATAACGACTTGAAGTTCAGATATCAAAATACTTATATGTTTTTCGCGCTTATCTCGAAACCGCGTTTATGCAAGTACTGCATAAGCAATAAGCACCTGAACCTTAATTACAAGTGTGCCATTACACTTTCGTGGATAAAGTAATATATACTTAAATAAATTTCCTTAAAAACAAGTTTGTAGCATTCAATGAATCCACTCTCGCGCCATAGTTTCCTGTACGTGGGGAATAACTGCGTCTGCGCGATTGACATAAATATATTATGATTCATTAATAGGTACTTATATATGGCGGATTTTTATTGTTTGTAAGTAGGTATAGCTTTCGATGTGAGTAGGTATGTGAAGTGTAATGTCCAGTGTAATGACACTATCAAACGTTCGTGACAGTGGTCTGGTCAGATCGTTGTAGCAAGTGTCAATGCTTTTATGTTGCACACTCATTGCGTTTGCAGCTCATTGGACCAAGAGGCACTGGGTTCGCCCCTAGGTCAACTACCAGACCTAGGGGCGAACCCAGTGACTTAGTACAGTGGTAAAGTTTTGGTTCACTGTACTGCTATTATGCCAAAGTATCAAATGAAGTCAAAATATTTTTATTCAAAATAGGAGCAGTTAATACGCACTTTTTTAAGGTCAAGAAATCTGCCCATTCGATTACCACAAATCCGAGAAGAAGGGCAAGAAACTCGGCGGGATATACAGCAGCCTTTATAGATATATATATTCATTCCTCTACCACCACCGATAGGATAACAAAATATCATTAAGAATAAAACTTTTCAAATCACAAATGGTCAGGGTCATACAAGTTTTGAAGCTACTTTTCCTGTAAGACGTCGCTCAATATAGGGAATCAAGTAATCACACTTAAAGATTATGCCGATATTTTCCGTAAGTTTAATATAATAATTATCTATTAATTGGAAAATAACTGTTTATATTTTACCGCTATCTCGTTTAAAGTGAGACTTAATTTTAATAGTAATAGTATCCAGCGCAGTAGGGCCCATAATCTACTATTAAAACAGTACATCAGGGCGAGGATGGAGGTAGGAAGAGTTTGTCGATCACCAATGATATCGTAGATAATGTCAATGACGTGACCTACTCAACACATTTTTTTAAATTTTCTGCCATACCATTGGTTTTCGACAAACTCTGTGCCCCAGTAGGGCGAGCATGGCGATAGGAAGGCCATACTCGCCCTACAGGGGTACAGAGTGTCTAATACCAGTTCCTTACGTTAATTTGCTCGAAATACGTTTTCTAAATAGTCTTGCACAAAATTGTAGATAATAAAATAACCTACACAAATGACCTTGTAACTTTTTTCCTAGGAATTACCACTTCTGAGAGATTGCGGTTTTAGGTTTCTACGATCAGCGGTTTAGACTCAGCAGTCAGTCATTTAGGACATAGAATGTTACTCGTATATTGTATGGTTAACTGTAATTAATATTGATTGACGATTCAACGTTCAGCCTAAACCGCTGATCGTAGAAACTTACAACTTAGAAGACGTGTTTTTTATATGGCTTTTACTTCCGATAAGAAAGGATTTTCCAAAATTCTACTCCTAAAGGGATGAAAAAGAAGAAGGGGGGACACAGTTTGTACGGGACAACGTGACACCTCAGAAACTACTGCACCGATTTTAAAATTCTTTCGATAATATAAAGCTACATATTTAGCGAGTAACATAGGCTATATAACATTAAAGGGACCCAACGCTCCCTGCAGGAGACTGTACCTGGGGATCGTGCGGAGTATGGCCCTATACGGGGCTCCCGTATGGGCGGATAGGTTGGCGGTCAAGGGGAACGTGACTCTGTTAAACAGACCACTTCGAACCTTGGCCGTCAGAACCATACGGGGGTACCGCACGATCTCCGGAGAGGCTGCATGTCTCCTAGCCGGGACCCCTCCATGGGACCTGGAAGCGAGAGCCCTTGCGTCATTGTTCCAATGGCGCAAGGAGGCGCTGGAGCGGGACCACAGGCCTGCGTCTCGAGAAATCGAGGACCAGCGGTCCCAACTCCGCCAGGATCTCATGGAGTCATGGAGGGTGCGACTTGAGCAACCCAAGTGGGGTACCACCATCATCGCGGCGGTGAGACCGATCATGGACGATTGGCTGCAGAGGCAGCATGGTGACCTCACGTATCGTGCGACGCAGATCGTTGCCGGGCATGGATGCTTCGGTAGCTATCTGTTTCGCATGCATCGTGAGGTCACACCCCGGTGTCAACACTGCGAGGTTTCCGAGGACGACACCGCACTCCACACGTTGGTGGAGTGCTCAGCGTGGGCGAGCCAGCGCCGGGACCTCGTAGTGGGTCTGGGCGTGGATACCCTCTCGCTGGAGACCATGCTTCAAGCCATGGTCTCCAGCCGGAGTAGGTGGAACGCGGCCGTGTCCTTCTGCGAGCAAGTCATGCTCGCGAAGGAGGCGGCCGGGAGGCAGAGGGAGCGTACCCTCCCCGCCGAGTTCCGTAGTCGGCGGCCAGGGCGCCCCAGACTCCGCGACTACGCCCAAGACTATCGACCTCCATGATCGGGGCCTGAGGACGGCGGGATCGCCATCCGCCGTCCTTACAGAAGCAGGCTAGAAGGGTTGCGTGCTGCAGGGCCTTTGCCCCATAGCACGCAACCAGATTCACTCACTGACGCGGGATAAAACCCTTCCCCCAACGACGCGGGATTCTCGTCCCGACCCAACACCCGAAGAGACCACAGAGGTGGTCAAAGTCCGCCGGGCGCCACTGGACATACCCTCTTCTAGTAACCAGAGACGCCCGGCAACGGACGTTAGAGCGGCCGCGGCCTCAGGCCGCGGAATTAAAAAAAAAAAAAAAAAAAAGGCTATATAACATCACGACAGAGTTAATAGTAGCGGACCAGCATTGCTTGTATAGACTATAGGTTGTTGGACGTTAATAACCGCAATCTCTCAGAAATGGGAATTCCTAGGAAAAAAGTTACAAGGTCATTTGTGTAGGTTATTTTATTATCTACAATTTTGTGCAAGACTATTTTTTGATATAATTCACTGTTTACGAGAAAAATCCATAAAACCGAAAATTTTCAACTTTCAAACCTTGAATAACTATTTTAGCACGAGTCAGATCGATGGGAACTTTTGATATTTGATTTATAATGATGTACTTAATACCTGCACCACTTTGCAGCTCTAATGAATTAATGCAACCTTACAATTTTATGTTCCGAATATTTTAACTGGATAACTCTGTTAGCTACCTGATTTGAGATTTTTTTTTTAGATATTGGGGTAGGACTCTGTAAAATAAAGCTACTTACGAAAAATGAGCTTGCTGTTAATCAATATTTTTTAATGTTCTACGGCCCACGTACTAGGTGTGTTTGCGCATCGGTACTCTCGCCCTTACTCGCTGTTAACACCATATAGATTGATATGGGGAGAGAATGTCGAAATTTTTAGTACTTACCTAAAATATTTAATAAATATGAGGTTCTAACGAATTTTTAACCTTCTTGACAGCATAACTCTCTCAGTTTTTGACCTACATCGATATTTTTTACAGTTTTGACATCCTCTTGTCGCACCCGTTACATACATATAACGTTCGCCCGGATTCGCTCGTTTTAAAAAATATTTACCTAACCTAACCCTAACATTTCATATAAAACCGTAAATTTTACAAATAAAACCTCAAATTTTAAACAAATCATCTATACCGCTAGATACCTCTCCAGAGGCGCTTTCTGGCGGTACAGACTTCAATAGTAAAAACTCATATTTAGCTGCAGAAATCTTCATTTCGCGGTGCACTTGGTGTACCAAATAGTAGTTTCAGAATTGTTTAATCCAAATTTTGTTCTAGACCTAGACTTTTTATGATCTCATATTAAAGTTCATCTCAATACCTTTCTCTGGACACCCCGTTTGTTGATAAAGGTTGATATTTAGTTGTATTAAATTTCACTTTTGTGGTACACTTGGTGCCTCAAAAACAGTCAAAGTGCTATAATTTCAATTTTTTATACTACACCAAATATTATTATTACGTCACAATATAGCCCGTCTAAATACCTATCTTTAGACGTATCATTTATTTTTCTAGGTCTTATAGTTTCCGAGAAAATCGCAGGAAACTGCGTGTTGCATTATATAAAGCTACCATAGAAATTTCTCAAAATCCACCTTAGAGGAACACTTGTAGCGAAATATCAACGAATTTTTAACCTTCTTGACAGCATAACTCTCTCAGTTTTTGACCTACATCGATATTTTTTACAGTTTTGACATCCTCTTGTCGCACCCGTTACATACATATAACGTTCGCCCGGATTCGCTCGTTTTAAAAAATATTTACCTAACCTAACCCTAACTTTTCATATAAAACCGTAAATTTTACAAATAAAACCTCAAATTTTAAACAAATCATCTATACCGCTAGATACCTCTCCAGAGGCGCTTTCTGGCGGTACAGACTTCAATAGTAAAAACTCATATTTAGCTGCAGAAATCTTCATTTCGCGGTGCACTTGGTGTACCAAATAGTAGTTTCAGAATTATTTAATCCAAATTTTGTTCTAGACCTAGACTTTTTATGATCTCATATTAAAGTTCATCTCAATACCTTTCTCTGGACACCCCGTTTGTTGATAAAGGTTGATATTTAGTTGTATTAAATTTCACTTTTGTGGTACACTTGGTGCCTCAAAAACAGTCAAAGTGCTATAATTTCAATTTTTTATACTACACCAAATATTATTATTACGTCACAATATAGCCCGTCTAAATACCTATCTTTAGACGTATCATTTATTTTTCTAGGTCTTATAGTTTCCGAGAAAATCGCAGGAAACTGCGTGTTGCATTATATAAAGCTACCATAGAAATTTCTCAAAATCCACCTTAGAGGAACACTTGTAGCGAAATATCAACGAATTTTTAACCTTCTTGACAGCATAACTCTCTCAGTTTTTGACCTACATCGATATTTTTTACAGTTTTGACATCCTCTTGTCGCACCCGTTACATACATATAACGTTCGCCCGGATTCGCTCGTTTTAAAAAATATTTACCTAACCTAACCCTAACTTTTCATATAAAACCGTAAATTTTACAAATAAAACCTCAAATTTTAAACAAATCATCTATACCGCTAGATACCTCTCCAGAGGCGCTTTCTGGCGGTACAGACTTCAATAGTAAAAACTCATATTTAGCTGCAGAAATCTTCATTTCGCGGTGCACTTGGTGTACCAAATAGTAGTTTCAGAATTGTTTAATCCAAATTTTGTTCTAGACCTAGACTTTTTATGATCTCATATTAAAGTTCATCTCAATACCTTTCTCTGGACACCCCGTTTGTTGATAAAGGTTGATATTTAGTTGTATTAAATTTCACTTTTGTGGTACACTTGGTGCCTCAAAAACAGTCAAAGTGCTATAATTTCAATTTTTTATACTACACCAAATATTATTATTACGTCACAATATAGCCCGTCTAAATACCTATCTTTAGACGTATCATTTATTTTTCTAGGTCTTATAGTTTCCGAGAAAATCGCAGGAAACTGCGTGTTGCATTATATAAAGCTACCATAGAAATTTCTCAAAATCCACCTTAGAGGAACACTTGTAGCGAAATATCAACGAATTTTTAACCTTCTTGACAGCATAACTCTCTCAGTTTTTGACCTACATCGATATTTTTTACAGTTTTGACATCCTCTTGTCGCACCCGTTACATACATATAACGTTCGCCCGGATTCGCTCGTTTTAAAAAATATTTACCTAACCTAACCCTAACTTTTCATATAAAACCGTAAATTTTACAAATAAAACCTCAAATTTTAAACAAATCATCTATACCGCTAGATACCTCTCCAGAGGCGCTTTCTGGCGGTACAGACTTCAATAGTAAAAACTCATATTTAGCTGCAGAAATCTTCATTTCGCGGTGCACTTGGTGTACCAAATAGTAGTTTCAGAATTATTTAATCCAAATTTTGTTCTAGACCTAGACTTTTTATGATCTCATATTAAAGTTCATCTCAATACCTTTCTCTGGACACCCCGTTTGTTGATAAAGGTTGATATTTAGTTGTATTAAATTTCACTTTTGTGGTACACTTGGTGCCTCAAAAACAGTCAAAGTGCTATAATTTCAATTTTTTATACTACACCAAATATTATTATTACGTCACAATATAGCCCGTCTAAATACCTATCTTTAGACGTATCATTTATTTTTCTAGGTCTTATAGTTTCCGAGAAAATCGCAGGAAACTGCGTGTTGCATTATATAAAGCTACCATAGAAATTTCTCAAAATCCACCTTAGAGGAACACTTGTAGCGAAATATCAACGAATTTTTAACCTTCTTGACAGCATAACTCTCTCAGTTTTTGACCTACATCGATATTTTTTACAGTTTTGACATCCTCTTGTCGCACCCGTTACATACATATAACGTTCGCCCGGATTCGCTCGTTTTAAAAAATATTTACCTAACCTAACCCTAACTTTTCATATAAAACCGTAAATTTTACAAATAAAACCTCAAATTTTAAACAAATCATCTATACCGCTAGATACCTCTCCAGAGGCGCTTTCTGGCGGTACAGACTTCAATAGTAAAAACTCATATTTAGCTGCAGAAATCTTCATTTCGCGGTGCACTTGGTGTACCAAATAGTAGTTTCAGAATTGTTTAATCCAAATTTTGTTCTAGACCTAGACTTTTTATGATCTCATATTAAAGTTCATCTCAATACCTTTCTCTGGACACCCCGTTTGTTGATAAAGGTTGATATTTAGTTGTATTAAATTTCACTTTTGTGGTACACTTGGTGCCTCAAAAACAGTCAAAGTGCTATAATTTCAATTTTTTATACTACACCAAATATTATTATTACGTCACAATATAGCCCGTCTAAATACCTATCTTTAGACGTATCATTTATTTTTCTAGGTCTTATAGTTTCCGAGAAAATCGCAAAAAACTGCGTGCGATCGCCCGCCCACCCGCCCTGTTTTCTCGTTCAGGGACCTAGACTCTCAATCCGGAGCACTGGAAGGTCGCCGTAGGTAAAATAACCAAAAGACAGACTAAAATTTTTATTTGGTTAACTTTATTTTTCTAAATTCTTTAACTTTTAATCTCCTTGTTTTGACTACATATATACATATTCCTTTACTTATTTCGAAGTTCATTTTACTATCAGTTTTCTCATTTCAATTTCCTATTGTTGTTAAACCACTATGGCGCTTTTTAAGAGCCCCCAACCTATGAGGAAGGCTCGGCCACCAGCAGTACCGCCGGAAAAAACTAATCTAGACAGTACCTTTACAGTGGCAAGATTAGCACTGTCAGACGATGAGAGCTGTGAAACTAGCACTCAACCTTCATTCCTCACTTGCCCCATACTTTCTCAACCCGTTGCCCCTCCGCTTCTACTTTCTCAGCCCCTCATTCCCTTATCCTCAGACTGTGATGAACTCAATACATCTGTCCCTACCCTTTCAAGACCGCGTTCACCTCCTCCTATTTTCTCTCAATCTCCGTCGCTGTCATCTTTTACCGACTCACCTACTGCTGAATTTCACAATAAGCTGACTCAAAATATTAAAACCGCACGCAATCTACTCACCAGAGGCAAAAGCCTGAAAAAGGAGGACAGGGCGGCGATCCTTCAAATCTTTGACACCATTAGTGACCTACAGAAGTCACACCTTATGGCCTCTCCAGTTAACCCAACTCCTACACCTACCTCCATTCCAAACGATGAATCTTGTGAGGGCTTGAGTAACAATCTCATCTCCACCATCACTTCCGTTATAAAAAATCATCTGGTCACTGAACTCATACCAGTCAAAGAACAACTTAGGGATGTCTGCAGCACGGTGAAACAAATGAGACAAACACCGAATAATGCAGTTAACCCCACCCAACCCCTCTACTCGTCGGTCCTCACCTTCCCCGCGCGCCCTAAAACCCCCAAAATTCCCACCATCAAACCCTCCCTAATCGTCTCCTCCACCAGCAACGTGCAAAGTTCTACTGAAACTCTACAACACTTCCGGCAGCGTGTTACCTTCAAGGACACTAACTTTGCGCCCTCTAGGACTACCAATGTCAGCAACAATAAGATTCGCGTTGAATTCGACACTACCGAGCAAAGGGACCTTGCTCTCACTAAAATCAACAAAACCACTAACCTTCAGGCCGAAGCTGGCAAAAAATTAAAACCCATGATAATAGTTAAAGGCATCTCCAACTCCATCCCATTAGAACTATTAACAGAAACAATCACAAACCAAAACAATTTTAATTCCGATGAAATCACCCTTAAATTTAAACGAGGAAACAGAAATAGGTCCCTCTACAACGCCGTCTTCATGGTATCTCCGCCACTATGGCGCACCATCGTCAACCTACAGAAACTCAATGTGGACCACCAACGAGTTCATGTAGAAGAGTTCACTCCTCTTTTGCAATGCTTTAAATGCCTGAAATTCGGACACACTCGTAACCACTGCACTTCTGAGGAAATTAACTGCTCCCATTGCTCTGACTCTGGTCACGAGTACAAGGACTGCCCAAACAAGAACGACTCAACAAAATCCACATGTTTCAACTGCAAAGTTCATCAAGAAAAAGGCAACAAGGGTAATGATAAATTAGACCATAGCGCAACTTCAAATACCTGTCCAAGGAAAATCTTTATGGCTGCACGCACTCGTTCCAGGACCGATTATGGACCATAATAGTAGTACACTCAATAATACACCCAACACCCTGTTTAACTCACCATCAGTCATAAAACCCAACGCCATTCAAATTAACCTTGGCAAAAGCAGAAATGCTTTACATGAACTTTGCGTCTACCTTGACAATAACAAACCTGACTTTGCTTTCATTACGGAACCCTACACAGGAACAAACGAGCGAATGAAACTCGATAACCAGATGTATACGCTCTATCAATTTCCCACCGCTCGTCCCACCCGTGCATCCATAGCCATCCGCAAAAACATTTCCTCCGCACTAGGCATCACCAGTCACTCCAACTCGAATATATGTATTGTACAGTGTAAAGATAGTCTTACAAATCACCAAATTCATCTTGTTTCCGTATATATCGAACCCCGCATTGATCCCTACAACACCCTCAATACCCTTGAGGACTTCATAAACCACAATCGCAACTCCACTTTCCTTAACCGAAACACACCCACATTTCAGACCGTAACCCACAATCAACCACGTGAATCAATTATTGATCTCACACTAGCAAGCAACCGCTCATCCATCAGCATCACCAATTGGATGGTTGACCTCAACTTAATTCCTAGTTCAGACCATAATTCCATCACCTTTTATGTCTCATTTACTAGCACACGCTTCACTAAAACCAAAAAGCTATCTACATACAAATATAACACGACAACTGTATCATGGAATAGAATTATTGATAGGTTCACTGATGCGATCCGCGAGAGACTGCCTTCCATCGAACGTATCAACGAATTTAACACACAAGATCTTGACACCCTTGTAGATGATGTCACAAAAGCCATTCAACACGCCTGCGATAGTATTCTACCTCGAACTCGCGGCGCGCCAAAAAAACCCCCTTTCTGGAATGACCACTTGCAAGAGCTTAAAGCCAACGCACTCCGGACACACCACAAACTCTCACGATACAAACGACGCGGTCTCCCTCTCAACGAGGTTATTGCTGAGAGACAAATTGCTAGAAAAGCTTACTCCGAAGCCTTCTGCGCCACATCCACCCAACATTTCAAGGAATTTTGCAACCAACAAGTAAAAGAAAACGTCTGGTCAGTCACCAACCGAATCATTAAAACAAAACCACTAACACAACCACCATCCACCCTTCTTCTTAACGACGGCACCTATTCCACCGACGCCTTGGAAACTGCTAATGCCCTAATGGATAACTTCTTCCCTGATGACACCATCGACTTTACCCCTTCACAGCAATCGATTAGATCCTCAATGAACCAACCTCTTCTCACTCCATCTGAACCTCCATTTACCACAACCGAAATTCTGAATGGCCTAAATCATATGAGCCACAAAAAGGCACCTGGCGTTGACCACTTAACCGCAGATATTTGCCTACAGTTCGCCAATCAATTTCCCGATTATCTAACTAAAATATATAATAGATGCCTTGAACTAACCTACTTCCCCTTGCCATGGAAGCATGCTGTCGTTAAAATCATTCCGAAACCTAACAAACCTAATTATACTAACTTATCCTCATTCCGTCCCATTGGCCTCATTAATGTTTTTGGCAAACTGCTAGAAAGGCTAATAATCGATCGCCTCACTTATCACCTTAACATCAACAACCTCAATAATAATAAACAATTTGGATTTAAACAGCAAGTCTCCACCTCCCAGGCCATTTCAAACGCTGTCCATGCCATTAAATCATATAAATCACACGGTGAACACGTAATTACTATATCACTGGACATAAAGGCAGCCTTTGATAATGCTTGGTGGCCTGCTATATTTATTAGACTGCGTCATTACAATTGCCCCAGCAACTTATATAACATTCTGATTAGCTACATAACTAATAGAACAGTGGGACTTACCTTCTCTGACATCGAAACCACCAAAAACATGACTCGCGGCTGCATCCAGGGCTCCGTCTGTGGTCCCACTATGTGGAACCTTATCATGGATGAGCTCCTCGACCTCCCACTTCCAGATAACTGTCATATACAAGCATTTGCTGACGATGTCCTTCTGATAACACATTCGACCGATCTCACCACTTTAGAAAATACAACTAATCTGGCACTGCACCATATTAATGAATGGGGGAAAAATGTCAAACTTCACTTCGGCCCAGAGAAAACGACCATCATAGGCTTCACCAATAAATCTACTAAATTAAACATACATATGAACAACACAAAGCTAAAATTTACAAAAGAACTCAAATACTTAGGAGTCATAATAGACGACAAATTAAAATTCATAAAACACGCTAACCACATAATTGAAAAAGCCAAACAAATATTCTACAAGCTCCTTATTTACACTAGACCCACTTGGGGCATCCACTCCGATAATATCCGAATAATTTACGACCAAGTCATCACCCCCATCATATCTTACGCTTCATCAGTCTGGTCCAGTGCCCTGGAATACAAAGTTGTAGTCAAACAACTACTCTCTTTCCAAAGGTTATTTGCCATAAAGATAATTCACGGCTTCCGAACCAACAGCACAATAACATCAATAACACTTGCACAATTAACCCCTCTACCAGAAAAAATTAAAAGCATCTCGGACATTGAAACTTCTAAACTCCGTGGCGCCTCATCATTCCTTCCTCTTGACATCCCCGTTGAAAAACCCTCTCTCCCATCCTCTCTTCTTCACCCCTCCCTCCGGGAACCCATAACCTTCCTGGAAATATTCACTACAGAGGAATACATAGACCTCCAAACCGATAACTACTGTAATATCTTTACCGACGGTAGTCGGCATGACGATGTCGTAGGAGCAGCCTTCGTCGCCTTCAGTCCGCATTCCACCTCTCCTACAGTTAAAAAATTCAAGTTACACCCCTCCTGCTCCGTTTTCCAAGCAGAAATGCTTGCCATTGAAAAAGTCTGTCAATTTATAATCAGCAACAAAATTAAATCATACTCCTACTACATCTTCTCCGACTCCAAATCTGCTCTCCTCGAACTTTCCAATCCCTACAGCCATAACACATTCGCAGTCAACATATTCCGCCAATTGCACTTTGCCAAAACCCAAAACATCCAAATACAATTCGCCTGGGTAAAAGCCCATGCCGGAATCCCTGGCAACGAGGCAGCTGACACGGCGGCTAAAGCTGCGGCTTTCCTGCACAAACAACCAGACCACTCTCACACACCTCTTTCATACATAAAACACATACACAAAACAAACCTTCTCACCTCCTCACAACAACTCTACGAAAATTCCGCCGGGTCAATCCACACCAAGCAACTCCTTCCTACCTATCATGACCTCACGAACTTCCTCTCCAAAGTCAAACTCACCTTTCCAATAACCCAATTCCTCACCAACCATGCCTTCCACAAATCATACCTCTTCCGATTTCACATCACTGACAACGACCTCTGTCCTTGCACCAACACAATCTCGCAGACCTTCCAACACCTTATTTATCACTGCCCCAGATTCGCACTTTCACGACTAACATTTACACATATCTGCCAAAACAACAATATCGATCCTCAAGACCCCCTTCTCCTAATTAAATTAACAAACAACAGCGAAACACGTAACTCATTCCTCCACCACATCACCTATATCGTAAATCAACTAAAACACTTTAACGGCACATAACATTTAAACAATCAACTTGCAAACGGTTCCAGGAGAGGGCGTACTCCATAAGCGCCACTCCTGAACTAAAAACCAATTGACTCAACAAAAAAAAAAAAAAAAATATGAGGTTCTAAGAAGTAGTCCTAAGTGTAGTAGAGGTGTCATTACATCGAAATTAAAGAACATGATTCTCTCACGCTAAATTTATTAGGAAACCGTACTTTTAAGAGTAAAAATAAAAGTAGGTACCTAGTTATAATAATTTAATTCATAGGTACCAACGTAGTATGTCTGTTAAGTTTTTTTTTTTTTTTTTTTTTAAAGCAAATGAGCGTGTCTCGTCATCAAACGTCAAAGTTTGGCGAAATATAGTAGTGTTAAAAATTCATTGTAACTTTGTAAATGGAACAAATAAAAAAAAACGTCTACTCCGGAGCTTGAAGATCAGCGTTTATTATATGTGACGCGAGGTATATCTTCGTATCAAATCCTCTTTCTACATCCTTGGAGATATAAAGAGTGTGTCAGACACGGTCAATGACGTGTTCCACTTCAATCAACTCCATGTACATAAGTTAACTGATAAAAGTTACCATTTTGCAATGTAATTAAATGTCGCAATAATATTAGTTTAGCTTTTCAATGTATCATTATTAGTCATGGCACTCATGACTACTGACTATTTGAATTATTTCTGACTAGATGTTTACCGCGGCTACGCCCGTGTTGCATGGTTTTCACTCAGGGATAATGTAGCTAACTATCAATGAAAGAATTATCAAAATCGGTTCAGCAGTTATTAGCAGGTAATAGTCCGAGACTTTAATTGGCTGTGCCATAGCGGCTGGCACGTAAGATTTTGTTGCCTTTCATCGACATTTCATCGCAAGGCCATTGGGTTCGGAGAGGGCCATAGCTTTCCCCAGCTGGCTCGGGCCAGCTCGGCGAGATGTGTCGTGCGGTGTTCCGCAGGGGTCGGTCCTGGGGCCGCTTCTGTGGAACATCGGCTACGACTGGGTGCTGCGGGGTGCGTTGCCTAGGGGTGTCGGCGTAACGTGCTACGCCGACGATACCCTCGTCACGGCGCGGGGTGCAACGTACCAGGAGGCAGCACTCAAGGTCACGACGGGTGTTGCTCGAGTCGTGGGTCGGATACGGCAGCTGGGACTGGAGGTGGCCTTGCACAAGTCCGAGGTTCTGTGTTTTCACAGACCTCGGAACGGTCCACCAGAAGGTTCCAGCATAAATGTGGGAGGCGTTAGCATCGGCATCAAGCCCTCGATGAAGTACCTAGGGATCGTACTTGATAGCCGATGGAACTTCGGACCACATTTCCGAAGTTTGGTCCCTAAGGTGACGCAGGCATCGGTCGCGCTTTCGCGACTGATGCCCAACCTAAAGGGACCCAACGCCTCCTGCAGGAGACTGTACCTGGGGATCGTGCGGAGTATGGCCCTATACGGGGCTCCCGTATGGGCGGATAGGTTGGCGGTCAAGGGGAACGTGACTCTGTTAAACAGACCACTTAGAACCTTGGCCGTCAGAACCGTACGGGGGTACCGCACGATCTCCGGAGAGGCTGCATGTCTCCTAGCCGGGACCCCTCCATGGGACCTGGAAGCGAGAGCCCTTGCGTCATTGTTCCAATGGCGCAAGGAGGCGCTGGAGCGGGACCACAGGCCTGCGTCTCGAGAAATCGAGGACCAGCGGTCCCAACTCCGCCAGGATCTCATGGAGTCATGGAGGGTGCGACTTGAGCAACCCAAGGGGGGTGCCATCTTCATCGCGGCGGTGAGACCGATCATGGACGATTGGCTGCAGAGGCAGCATGGTGACCTCACGTACCGTGCGACGCAGATGGTTGCCGGGCATGGATGCTTCGGTAGCTATCTGTTTCGCATGCATCGTGAGGTCACACCCCGGTGTCAACACTGCGAGGTTTCCGACGACGACACCGCACTCCACACGTTGGTGGAGTGCTCAACGTGGGCGAGTCAGCGCCGGGACCTCGTAGTGGGTCTGGGCGTGGATACCCTCTCGCTGGGGACCATGCTTCAAGCCATGGTATCCAGCGGGAGTAGGTGGAACGCGGCCGTGTCCTTCTGCGAGCAAGTCATGCTCGCGAAGGAGGCGGCCGGGAGGGAGAGGGAGCGTACCCTCCCCGCCGAGTTCCGTAGTCGGCGGCCAGGCCGCCCCAGACTACTAAACAGACTAAAAAAAAAAAAAAAAAAAAAAAAAAAAAAAAAAAAAAAAAAAAAGGCCATTAAATTTAATCGGCCATTTTATACATAACCCATTATAATTGTGCCCGGTGACAGCAATAGGCTTGCCCCTATTACGTGGGACGAAAAATATTGGCAAATTGTGGGTGTGTAAGTAATGCACCTCTGCACCTCTGGTGTGTGATTGGTTCAGCAGTTTCGGAATCAAGAGTCGTCAAAATTAAGTAGGTAGGTACTATGGAAGCATACAATCATCTAATATATAAAATTCTCGTGTCGCGGTGTTTGTGGTTAAATTCCTCCGAAACGGCTTGACCGATTCTCATGAAATTTTGTGTGCATATTGGGTAGGTCTGAGAATCAGACAACATCTATTTTTCATCCCCCTAAATGTTAAGGGTAGTCCACCCCTAAAGCAAAACAACGTTTGCCGGGTCAGCTAGTTTTCATATAAATAAATAGGTACGTCAATTCACGTCTATATCCCAAGGCGTAGGTATATTACACAAAAGGGGTTAAAATAGGTTTAACCCCATGCAATAAGGGCAAGCCTATTGCCGTTAACTGGTCGTATACTTACAATAGTTACCATTCTGTATTCATAATTCACCGAGCCTTTTCCCAACTAAGTTGGGGGTCGGCTTTCCAGTCTAACTGCGATTCGGTTGAAATTCGATATTTTCCGTGAAGTGACTGCCATCTGATCTCCACAACCCATGGGCGATATCGAAATTCTGTTGTTAGACCGGTTGGATTTTTGATTTACGGCTCCAACTACCCCTAACTACTGCCATAGATGTTCGTATGACAACCGGGAACGCCGGCTTAACGTGCTCTCCGAGGCACGGAGGGGTCTTAGTGGCTTAAGAAATGGTCACCTATCCTAAGACCGGCTTGACTAGATGTTGCTTAACCTTTGCAATGTATTAACACTGTCGGTTACCACTAGACCACGAGCCCCACCATTCTGTAGTTCAACATTCAAAACCGATGTTATGAAGGTACCTATATCACCTATAATGGCTTTGAGATTTCTTGCCAGATTTTTACGCATACACTATACTTATGTATACCTGTAGCTATGCGAATCTGGCAGTAAGTAAATGTAATTGGGCAATCACATGATTTATTCGAATTTGAATAAGTTCAACCGATAGATAGATAATATAGTACACGTCAAAAATTGACACAGCAACCGACTTCATACTACCGAAATGCGACCAAATAGTAGTCGGAATGGGACCAAATAAAAAAAAATCATACCCACATTGAGAACCTCCACCTTTTCTGGAAGTCGGTTGATAAATCAGTAGGGCATAAGAACTCTTGTCTATAACGTTCATAGTTATCAAGTGTATATGAGATATATATTTAATAGCCTTTAGCTATTAGCCCACATACTCAAGGTTGTTAGTACTATCGTGATCGTGTGCTGCCTCTTGCCGCGGGCTTTATACTATTAAATCCTTTCGTCGTAACATCTTATATAAGGTCGCATAACCTGACAGGAAAATGATAAAAACTAAGTTTTAATTGATATAAAAACCCAACAGTGTTATTTGAACTGTTTACGCATATCTCTCAAACAGAAAAGATATAGATTAGGTATAAAATAAACTGTTTCTTATTTTTTGAACTTTTTTTTCTTAAATACTGAATGAATTCAGGCGTCACCTGGCGAAAGTCCATGGGACATTTTTATTGTAGGACATTTTTATTATTGGATATTTTTATTGTAGGACATTTTTATTATTGGACATTGGCCGTGTACATTTTTCTTTTTGGACATAATTCGTGCAAAGGATAAAAATGATGTTGAAATTTAAAAAATTGAAATTATTTCGCTAAATAGAAGACATGTTAAACGTCGACATAATATGTTTCGCTTACTCACGAGGCATTGAGGCAGCTGTCTATGCATGTCGACGTTTAACATGTCTTCTATTTAATGAAATAATTGCAATTTTTTAAATTTCAACATCATTTTGCCATTGTTTTTTTTTCTTCTCTTTACTGGTAGGGGAACTGTGTCCTCGTTGTCGCAAGTACTAGTTGTCACAATGCTAGTTTTCATTTCAAGTACCTAGTAGTTGTTTAAGCAATTGAAATAAGTTACGTTGGACCAACCAAATTACTTATTTACTTCGGGAATATTTCAATGTCAATCCACTTGTAACTGCACGATGCATATATCTATCTTAACTTAGAGAACTGTACATTTAAAAAAAAAACCAACTACGTATGCAAGCGTCAAAAAAAATTAAGCTGGCACTGTGACGTCATCAAGTTAAGTAATGGCTTCGTAAGAAATCTATAGATCTAATTTTCCTGTTCGTGCCCTAACCGTGCGCAGGTGAAGTCTGTTAGCACTGATACTAAGAATTGTTAATAAAGCGTTGTAAAAATTTTCAATAAAAAGGAATAAATATGACCAAAGTTTCAGTGTCTGAGTCTGATGGGTAAAATCAAATACAAGAGCCGAATTGCGTTTCGACGACGCACCTGATTTCGCTCCTCGGTCACCACGCTACCATATACATCACACGGCATACCCGGACATAGTAACGGATGATAGGGATATTATAATACGGGTTTCTTCATAGAAAAATTAACGGCACAAATTAATTTCTTAAAAATAAAGTCGAATAAAAAAATCCTTTTTTTTTAAGTCTGCTAAAAAGTTATGTTTCAATGGGACTTGGGTTTTTGACGAGCTCATGGTTGATAGATTTTTAGGGTTCCGTACCTGAACCCTATTAGGTACTGAGACTTCGCTATCCGTCTGTCTGTCTGTTTTGAGCTGTATCTCATGTATTGTGATAGTTAGAAAGTTGAAATTTTCACAGATGATGTATTTCTGTTGCCTCTATAACAAGAAACTAATAATAAATATTTAAGGGGGCTCCCATACAACGTGATTTGTTTCTTTTTGGCACGGAGCCCTTTGTGCACCTGGCCGGTTTTTTAGGTTACCTCTGGCAGTCGGCAAAAACCCAAGTCCAGACCAGACGCTCATTTGCAATATCGAACAACGTTTCCTTGCCCCACACCGGAAATAGTTCTTCCGTGCAGTGAACTATCAAGCACTGCTTTGACATTCGACATTGGCAAAATCATCGTTGAACGATGGAGCCACACACCTAA